>CM064971.1:73766512-74370511 GCA_032847665.1 Solanum chilense | reverse complement strand
CCTTTTGTCAACAGTCTTCTTTATACTTTTGGACAAAATATAAAAAAGGAAGTAAAAAGGTGACCTCTCCTGTATTATTTTTATTAATATCAGTAATTGTGTTCACACGTCATAATTTTTTGAAGCAATGTATTTGTAATTATACGCTATTATATAGTATGAAATTGACTTTACGTAACTATTTGATCATATGCATATATATCTTGTAATTAGGCTTTTGGAGAAGAAATCATATACTCCTATATACGTTAAGAGTTGAAACATTGAAAATTTTAATTTTTTAAAACACTACTACTTAAATAAATATTTCTATCGTATATATTAATTATCGCTATAGTTTGAAATAATGACATATTATTTTACTAGTTAATAACTTCATTTTATATTTCAAGTCAAATACACTTAAATACATACTAGAGATGAATGAAATCTTAAATATATACGAATTACACTAAATATTTGTATTAAACATGCTAGATACATGTAATTCAAAACTTATCTAAACACGTAAAATACATTCAAAAGTCCAAAATCAAACTAGGGTTGGGCATAAACACAGGAAAATCGAAACACCATACCAAACTGAATTTTTTTGGTATTTTGATTTCGGTTTTTTGGTTTTCGGTTCGGTATTCGGTATATGTTTTTGTATTTTTTGATATTTCGGTTCGATTTTCGGTATGTAATTTTGTGTTATTCGGTATTTCGGTTTATCGAAATATATTTTATTATAATATATATTTATATTATATTAATTATTAATGTTAAATAATAAATATTATAATTTAAAATAAGAAATTAAAAAGTAAAAGACACTTTTTGATGTAATTATTTTTAGCCCATTAAGCTGAAAAATTAAATAAAAAAAATTGTAAATTTTTAAAAATCCAACTAAGCAGGCCTATTAAATAATCGAAATAACAAAACTGAATCGAAATAATAAAAATCGAACCGAATCGAATTATTTCGATTCAGTGTTCGGTACACATCGTACAAGAATCAAAAACCAAAAAAAAATTGAAACTGAATCGAATTACGAAATACCCACCCCTAAATCTAATCACAAAGTACAATCATATATTAAATGATTTATAAATTTAGAAAAAGACGCTCGTAAGCCATATATCTGACATCATAAATAATTCTGTGGAAGAAATTTCTTGTAATAAAAGTATTCCACAAACACTTTTTGTTGATATTTATTTTTCTCGTGTGAATATGTAAATATGCCTTAAAAAAACTATAAATGACAACTTTTGCACCTCTTGAATTATCTATTTACTTATCTTTAACAGGTCTATAAAATATTCATTAATTGTTTTAAAACTATTTTACCATTAACAATAAATTTTAAATGCATAGAAATAAATTAACCACACAAATAAAATCCGAAGAAATATGAATATTTTATTGATATTAGCATGGGTACAATTTTGTTCCTCCTTGATTCTCCTCTCATCCTCTTTTAAATTATATCCACGAGGGTCATTATATTGGCATGATTTAGTTTGACCTCTATATGAATATTTCGTGACTTTTGTTGAGTCTATCGAGATGTTCGAAATCTCGTTCTAGAATTTTTGAGATGTCTTTTAGAAAATTAGTACCCTTTAATAGGCATGACCTAAGGTTTAGGTTTGAGTAGCCTCCAAGAATCATAATTGAAATCGAACATTCCTTGAAGAGTCCCAACTCGAATTGAACGCATGTTATAAAGTCCCACAAAATTTTAATGTCTACACTTACTCTTAGTTATATTTTACGATATGATTTTCTTTTTTGGATATTTACTCTATTAATTATGTGTTATCACCTATAATTAAAATGTTTTATAACTTTCAAACTAATTACTATTAAAAATAAATTAAAAAATAGTAATTTATTTTACTATAAATTTTAAAAATGATAACTTGAGATAATTATTTTTAGAAATTCAATAAATAATTTAAGATAAAAAAGAAGTAATATTGAATATTCTACTTCTATTTTGGACTTCAAATATTCTTATATATCTGCCGTGGTCAATTTTGGTGTTCCACACATATATATGGACCTACAACTAGTGATATATGACTTTGTTTCTTGCTTTTAAAATTAAAAAAAATAAAATTGATTCCCTTTTCTCATCGAAAAAAATATATTTATTCTCATTAATATAATGAAGTCACTCCTACATCATCAAATATATTTAAGCAAATCTCTGATAAAAAGATCTTAATGTGTAATTTAATGGTTGTTTTTTAAGTTATCTATAAATGAAAAAAAGTATTTCATAGTCACTCAATTTTCTGAATAGTAAGCATAAATAAATAAATTCGATATCAAATAAATACATCGAAAAAAAAGAAGAAGATATTTCAAACACCTGCTACAACATGAAGTAGTAGTCAATTTTAGTAGAATTTGAAGTTAATTAAATGCTTAGATAAGTAGTAATTGACTAAACTGTTTAATTAAAACTGAAATTTTGACCTTCAGTCAAAAAAAAAAAAGTTGGAAAATTTTCTGCTTTGTGGAATCATTTTTACCCAAATTTCCCATTAAAAAAAAGTAAAATAATATGAAGGAGAGATTACTACCCCTTTATATCTCGGATTGAGGTGTAATTACTATTGTTAAAAAAATATCAATAATTATTATTGTAAGGAGGCAGCGGAATGACAAGAAAACATTGCTCGAATAGTAAATACTTCCACATCTTATTTTAAAGTTGTGAACTCGACTTATTGATGAAGAAAAAAGTAGAAACAATTTTTAAAAAGATATATTATCATAAAATTCCGCTGTAATATAGAAATTAAATCATGGCTGGAAATAAATATCATATTTTTATTTTGTTGTTGTTGTTATATCATATTCTTATTTCAAGGTCTTGAGTTCTTGACTAGGGTGTCCCCAACCACATATTAGATTTTAACATAATAAATATAATGTTTTAATATTTTTAACGAATCTTTTTATTTGTTATGTTTATGTATAACAATATTTATATTAAACTATAAAATATAATTCTTCGATTCAGGTAGTTTTATTTGGCATGGAATTTAAGAAAGAAATGAAGATTTTAAAATTTTTTGATCTGAAATGAATAATAGAAATTTGTATGGCTAGAAATTATTTCATTAAGGATAAACTAAACATTTTGAAGTTAAATTGTTACTTAATATAAAAATGTGTCCTTTTTTTTAGGATTAACTAAAAAGAAAAGTAAGTCATATAGATTGAGACATATGGAGCAATTGATCGTTATTTGAACTAATAGTAAATGCTTATTGTATGTTATATGTGGATCGATAAACATATATAGTTATTGATTTTACGTTTGACTATATGAATATAAATTAATCAATTAAAAACAATTCTTTAAAGAGAATTGTCATTTTGGTTCTTTAATTAATGCAAATTGGTTTTAGTACTCGTGATATTTTTCTTAATAAAATTCAACTTTCAAATTGAAAATTTCAATTAATAGAGTCGTGGACTTTTAATTATTTCCTACATAGACAAATAAATATTCACGAATTTAACAGGTTTTTAATTTGTATAAAATAAGTAGTAGGTACAAGTATCAAGATACCTTTCTTTAATATGAAATCAGAGCATTTACATGGTTTTATATTTGGAAGTTTATTAAATTTACAAAGATTTGTTAGTGCAAGGATAAAAAAGAAATAATTATATTTTTTTTTCTACAAATAACAGATGAATGACACATTTATTCTTAAAAGCTTAAAACCGAATATTGATCGATTCTGATTTTTATTCTGTAACGACCTGTTTAGTCATTTTGAGCAGCAGATTTTATTTCCGAAAAAACTGTCTGAGTCGACGGATCCCACGACGGACCGTCATGGGCACGACGGACCGTCGAGGGGGTCTCGTTCCAAAACACTTAGAATTCTGAAATTTGAGTGCTGGAATCGACTCTCTGAACTCTGTGACGGACCTGCAGGACGGACCGTCGTGAGCCTCCGTTTCAGAACACTTCAACTCTTGAAAATGGATACTGGGAGCAATTCTCTGAACTTCGTGACGGAAGTGCAGGACGGACCGTCGTAGGCACGACGGACCGTCACAGACCCTTAGTAAAAAGTTAGTCTCTGAACTCTGTGACGGAAGCAGCAGGACGGACCGTCGCAGGCACGACGGGCCGTCACAGGTTGCGTAATCCCAGGCTGGGTCGGATTTCTGTAAGTAATTTAAGGGGCGTTTTGGACTATTCTTGCTTTAATTATAAAGTTAGTGGGTTAATGTTAATAGTTTAATTACTTGGGGGTTAAAAGAAATAACCTTGAGTTAATTAGTGGGTTAATTCCTCATCTTTTATACTTAATTATATGCTAATTAGGGTAAAAGAAAGAGGGTTTGAATAAGAAAAATAGAAAGAACAAAAGAGGGAGAAACGAACGAGAAAGAGGAGAAACGAAGAGGGAAAGCAAAGCTTTGGGAATTTACTTGCTTGATCACGAATCTTCGGTGGAGGTAGGTTATGGTTTTATACTATTCGTAGTAAACTCTTAATAGCGAATGATATGTACTGGTAGTATTGTAAACCCTTCTATATGCTTAATTGTATGCTTGCATGAATGTGATTATGTGATTGTGATAAATTAAGCATGATGAAGCTATTGAATCCTAAATCTTGAAAGAAACCCTAATCTACTTTGTTAATGATGATGCCTTGGTATAAAAGAAGGCTTGATGAACGAAAGTAGTGAGATTAGGGGATCGGGTGCCACGTTCCGGTACCAGGATAGTAATAGAGGATCGGGTGCCACGTTCTGGTACCAGGATAGTATATGAGGATCGGAGTGTCACGTTCCGACACCAGGATAGTATATGGATCGGGTGCCACGTTCCGGTACCAGGATAGAATGAGGATCGGAGTGCCACGTTCCGGCACCAGGATAGAATATGGATCGGGTGNAAAAAGGAAGTAAAAAGGTGACCTCTCCTGTATTATTTTTATTAATATCAGTAATTGTGTTCACACGTCATAATTTTTTGAAGCAATGTATTTGTAATTATACGCTATTATATAGTATGAAATTGACTTTACGTAACTATTTGATCATATGCATATATATCTTGTAATTAGGCTTTTGGAGAAGAAATCATATACTCCTATATACGTTAAGAGTTGAAACATTGAAAATTTTAATTTTTTAAAACACTACTACTTAAATAAATATTTCTATCGTATATATTAATTATCGCTATAGTTTGAAATAATGACATATTATTTTACTAGTTAATAACTTCATTTTATATTTCAAGTCAAATACACTTAAATACATACTAGAGATGAATGAAATCTTAAATATATACGAATTACACTAAATATTTGTATTAAACATGCTAGATACATGTAATTCAAAACTTATCTAAACACGTAAAATACATTCAAAAGTCCAAAATCAAACTAGGGTTGGGCATAAACACAGGAAAATCGAAACACCATACCAAACTGAATTTTTTTGGTATTTTGATTTCGGTTTTTTGGTTTTCGGTTCGGTATTCGGTATATGTTTTTGTATTTTTTGATATTTCGGTTCGATTTTCGGTATGTAATTTTGTGTTATTCGGTATTTCGGTTTATCGAAATATATTTTATTATAATATATATTTATATTATATTAATTATTAATGTTAAATAATAAATATTATAATTTAAAATAAGAAATTAAAAAGTAAAAGACACTTTTTGATGTAATTATTTTTAGCCCATTAAGCTGAAAAATTAAATAAAAAAAATTGTAAATTTTTAAAAATCCAACTAAGCAGGCCTATTAAATAATCGAAATAACAAAACTGAATCGAAATAATAAAAATCGAACCGAATCGAATTATTTCGATTCAGTGTTCGGTACACATCGTACAAGAATCAAAAACCAAAAAAAAATTGAAACTGAATCGAATTACGAAATACCCACCCCTAAATCTAATCACAAAGTACAATCATATATTAAATGATTTATAAATTTAGAAAAAGACGCTCGTAAGCCATATATCTGACATCATAAATAATTCTGTGGAAGAAATTTCTTGTAATAAAAGTATTCCACAAACACTTTTTGTTGATATTTATTTTTCTCGTGTGAATATGTAAATATGCCTTAAAAAAACTATAAATGACAACTTTTGCACCTCTTGAATTATCTATTTACTTATCTTTAACAGGTCTATAAAATATTCATTAATTGTTTTAAAACTATTTTACCATTAACAATAAATTTTAAATGCATAGAAATAAATTAACCACACAAATAAAATCCGAAGAAATATGAATATTTTATTGATATTAGCATGGGTACAATTTTGTTCCTCCTTGATTCTCCTCTCATCCTCTTTTAAATTATATCCACGAGGGTCATTATATTGGCATGATTTAGTTTGACCTCTATATGAATATTTCGTGACTTTTGTTGAGTCTATCGAGATGTTCGAAATCTCGTTCTAGAATTTTTGAGATGTCTTTTAGAAAATTAGTACCCTTTAATAGGCATGACCTAAGGTTTAGGTTTGAGTAGCCTCCAAGAATCATAATTGAAATCGAACATTCCTTGAAGAGTCCCAACTCGAATTGAACGCATGTTATAAAGTCCCACAAAATTTTAATGTCTACACTTACTCTTAGTTATATTTTACGATATGATTTTCTTTTTTGGATATTTACTCTATTAATTATGTGTTATCACCTATAATTAAAATGTTTTATAACTTTCAAACTAATTACTATTAAAAATAAATTAAAAAATAGTAATTTATTTTACTATAAATTTTAAAAATGATAACTTGAGATAATTATTTTTAGAAATTCAATAAATAATTTAAGATAAAAAAGAAGTAATATTGAATATTCTACTTCTATTTTGGACTTCAAATATTCTTATATATCTGCCGTGGTCAATTTTGGTGTTCCACACATATATATGGACCTACAACTAGTGATATATGACTTTGTTTCTTGCTTTTAAAATTAAAAAAAATAAAATTGATTCCCTTTTCTCATCGAAAAAAATATATTTATTCTCATTAATATAATGAAGTCACTCCTACATCATCAAATATATTTAAGCAAATCTCTGATAAAAAGATCTTAATGTGTAATTTAATGGTTGTTTTTTAAGTTATCTATAAATGAAAAAAAGTATTTCATAGTCACTCAATTTTCTGAATAGTAAGCATAAATAAATAAATTCGATATCAAATAAATACATCGAAAAAAAAGAAGAAGATATTTCAAACACCTGCTACAACATGAAGTAGTAGTCAATTTTAGTAGAATTTGAAGTTAATTAAATGCTTAGATAAGTAGTAATTGACTAAACTGTTTAATTAAAACTGAAATTTTGACCTTCAGTCAAAAAAAAAAAAGTTGGAAAATTTTCTGCTTTGTGGAATCATTTTTACCCAAATTTCCCATTAAAAAAAAGTAAAATAATATGAAGGAGAGATTACTACCCCTTTATATCTCGGATTGAGGTGTAATTACTATTGTTAAAAAAATATCAATAATTATTATTGTAAGGAGGCAGCGGAATGACAAGAAAACATTGCTCGAATAGTAAATACTTCCACATCTTATTTTAAAGTTGTGAACTCGACTTATTGATGAAGAAAAAAGTAGAAACAATTTTTAAAAAGATATATTATCATAAAATTCCGCTGTAATATAGAAATTAAATCATGGCTGGAAATAAATATCATATTTTTATTTTGTTGTTGTTGTTATATCATATTCTTATTTCAAGGTCTTGAGTTCTTGACTAGGGTGTCCCCAACCACATATTAGATTTTAACATAATAAATATAATGTTTTAATATTTTTAACGAATCTTTTTATTTGTTATGTTTATGTATAACAATATTTATATTAAACTATAAAATATAATTCTTCGATTCAGGTAGTTTTATTTGGCATGGAATTTAAGAAAGAAATGAAGATTTTAAAATTTTTTGATCTGAAATGAATAATAGAAATTTGTATGGCTAGAAATTATTTCATTAAGGATAAACTAAACATTTTGAAGTTAAATTGTTACTTAATATAAAAATGTGTCCTTTTTTTTAGGATTAACTAAAAAGAAAAGTAAGTCATATAGATTGAGACATATGGAGCAATTGATCGTTATTTGAACTAATAGTAAATGCTTATTGTATGTTATATGTGGATCGATAAACATATATAGTTATTGATTTTACGTTTGACTATATGAATATAAATTAATCAATTAAAAACAATTCTTTAAAGAGAATTGTCATTTTGGTTCTTTAATTAATGCAAATTGGTTTTAGTACTCGTGATATTTTTCTTAATAAAATTCAACTTTCAAATTGAAAATTTCAATTAATAGAGTCGTGGACTTTTAATTATTTCCTACATAGACAAATAAATATTCACGAATTTAACAGGTTTTTAATTTGTATAAAATAAGTAGTAGGTACAAGTATCAAGATACCTTTCTTTAATATGAAATCAGAGCATTTACATGGTTTTATATTTGGAAGTTTATTAAATTTACAAAGATTTGTTAGTGCAAGGATAAAAAAGAAATAATTATATTTTTTTTTCTACAAATAACAGATGAATGACACATTTATTCTTAAAAGCTTAAAACCGAATATTGATCGATTCTGATTTTTATTCTGTAACGACCTGTTTAGTCATTTTGAGCAGCAGATTTTATTTCTGGAAAAACTGTCTGAGTCGACGGATCCCACGACGGACCGTCATGGGCACGACGGACCGTCGAGGGGGTCTCGTTCCAAAACACTTAGAATTCTGAAATTTGAGTGCTGAAATCAACTCTCTGAACTCTGTGACGGACCTGTAGGACGGACCGTCGTGAGCCTCCGTTTCAAAACACTTCAACTCTTGAAAATTGGGTACTGGGAGCAATTCTCTGAACTTCGTGACGGAAGTGCAGGACGGACCGTCGTAGGCACGACGGACCGTCACAGACCCTTAGTAAAAAGTTAGTCTCTGAACTCTGTGACGGAAGCAGCAGGACGGACCGTCGCAGGCACGACGGGCCGTCACAGGTTGCGTAATCCCAGGCTGGGTCGGATTTCTGTAAGTAATTTAAGGGGCGTTTTGGACTATTCCTGCTTTAATTATAAAGTTAGTGGGTTAATGTTAATAGTTTAATTACTTGGGGGTTAAAAGAGATAACCTTGAGTTAATTAGTGGGTTAATTCCTCATCTTTTATACTTAATTATATGCTAATTAGGGTAAAAGAAAGAGGGTTTGAATAAGAAAAATAGAAAGAACAAAAGAGGGAGAAACGAACGAGAAAGAGGAGAAACGAAGAGGGAAAGCAAAGCTTTGGGAATTTACTTGCTTGATCACGAATCTTCGGTGGAGGTAGGTTATGGTTTATGCTATTCATAGTAAACTCTTAATAGCGAATGATATGTATTGGGTAGTCTTGTAAACCCTTCTATATGCTTAATTGTATGCTTGTATGAATGTGATTATATAATTGTGATAAAATAAGCATGATGAAGCTATTGAATCCTAAATCTTGAAAAACCCTAATCTACTTTGTTAATGATGATGCCTTGGTATAAAAGAAGGCTTGATGAACGAAAGTAGTGAGATTAGGGGATCGGGTGCCACGTTCCGGTACCAGGATAGTAATAGAGGATCGGGTGCCACGTTCCGGTACCAGGATAGTAATAGAGGATCGGGTGCCACGTTCCGGTACCAGGATAGTATATGAGGATCGGAGTGTCACGTTCCGACACCAGGATAGTATATGGATCGGGTGCCACGTTCCGGTACCAGGATAGAATGAGGATCGGAGTGCCACGTTCCGGCACCAGGATAGAATATGGATCGGGTGTCACGTTCCGACACCAGGATAGATGAGGATCGGAGTGTCACGTTCCGACACCAGGATAGAATATGGATCGGGTGCCACGTTCCGGTACCAGGATAGCATATGAGGATCGAAGTGTCACGTTCCGACACCAGGATAGTATATGGAGCGGAGTGTCACGTACCGACACGAGAGGAATAAAGATAATGAATCTTGAAATATGTTAATACACTCAATGTAATGAACCTAATTCCCAACTGAGTATGATGGGGAGGCGTGAGTCCTCATTGATGTGCTTGGTGTTGTGACCAAGAGATATGGTAATTGTAAATGCCGCATGTTGAGTATTGTAGTTGATTTTATGATATTATCTGATATATACTGTTTTCTATTTTGAGTTGGCCGATGATATCTACTCAGTACTCGTGTTTTGTACTGATCCCTACTTGTATGTTTCGTTTTTTGTATTTGTGGAGTGCAGCAAACGTACCGTCATCTTCAACTCAACCGCAACTCTAGCCAGTCTTCATTACATCGGATTTCAGGGTGAGCTAATGCTTCTAGCTTGGACTGGATCTTCTTCCTCATGTCTTGATGCCTTGAAGTTCCGGCATGGACTAGCTTTTTATTTATTTTAGCTTCTTAGAATACTCTTAGTTTAGTAATTTGATCATAGATGTTCTTGTGGTGATGACTTCCAGATTTTGGGGAATAATAGATGTTGAGTTTTTAGAAGTTATTTTTATTAATGAGTTTAAGTCTTCCGCATTGTATTTTGTTAATTATGTTTGAAATGTTGGGTTTTGTATTGGTTGGTTCGCTCACATAGGAGGGTAAGTGTGGGTGCCACTCGCGACTCGATTTGGGTCGTGACATGTTCTTGTGATTCATTAATTATATTTATTTTTTAATTAACTAACATGTGAACTTGTAAGCCTTTTAACAGTGAATCTTCACAAATTTAAAAAATTACACAATAGTCACTATTAGAAAAAAAGGTTTTCCGTTCGCAAATTAATTCTAAATATTACTATAAAATATTATTTTTTAATTTATTTTTTATCGAAACAGCTCACTAAAAGAATATATGACGAGAAATAAATCTCATTCAGAAACTGGGATCCTTCCTCAAAATAACACTATTTTTTCCTCACTAATTCAATAAAATATTTTTGTAGGAGTAACCACCTCCAGTAAAAAATATCAATGAAAAATAGTCTTTTTAGTAATGATTAAACCATTTCATTATCAATTTATAATGTTAAATTTATATAATTACTCTAAATTTGATGTTGAAATAGATCTACAAATAGTCTAAATATATAAAAGGATGTTAAATGAAGGTTTATTGTGCTTAGCCAAATAATGCAAACACTATAATTATCAAAATATCTTAATAATTAAAAATAAAAGTTATCCTTTTTTTAAGAGGAAATTTTGCAAATAGTCACTAAATATAATTAATTAGACTCTAAAATTATAGTTTACTAATTACGATTTAAAGCTATATGTAAGAGGGAATAGAGAGGCGAGATTTGAAGAAGGACGAGAGAGGCGAGGGAAAGACGGAAAGACAAAAAGAGTGAATTTGCATATTTGTCGAATCGTATAGGTATATCTGTCAAATAATTAAATATATGTAATTGATATACATGTGTATCTGTATTTCAGACGAGCGATATTGAGAGAGAGAGGAGAGAGGCTAGCGAGAGAGAGGGCAGATGTGGAGAAAGATGAATTGTATTTATATATTTGTCATATAATTGTATATGCATATGTATAATTTGTATTTGTATATATATAAGAGAGGAGAGAAATGCATACAATTATAGGTAAAACGAAATTACGACTTGTAATTAATTCAAATTATAACTATATTAACTAATAAATTAATATATATTTATTTATTTGCATAGTTTTTTTTTGATAACCTAAAAAGATTCTCTTTTTTGAATAAGGACAATTGTTAGTTCAATTTTCCAGGGAAGGTTAGTATTATTTCTGTACGTAATTCTTTGTTATATTTTTAACGACATACACTTTTAACTTTCTGAAGAAATTCCAAATTTAATATAATTATCCTGTTATAATTAATCTTCTCAAAATCCATGTATATTTCCTTTACCTAATTTGTCATAATTAGGTGAAAATTTCGTCACTGTTGTTATATAAGGCCAAATTATTGTTACATTTACGAAATTTTCATGTGATCATGTGAGGTCCAATAATTCATACTAATTAATATTATAAGAAGAAATTAACCATTCAGAATTAAAATTAATAATTTGTTGTTTTATTAGACCTAGTAATGCGCAATATATCACGTGGGATCTCATAATTCCTAATATTCTAAGAAATCACGAAATAAACTTTCAGAGTCTAGATTAATCATATTAGGATAATACTTGATTAGTAACATGAAACGTATATTTTTCATTTTTGAAAAAGGAAAACGCGGTTTGTTTCGAAAACAATTTTTTTCTAAAGTTTAAATAAAAAAATTTAAAAATCATAGATAATGCTGCATTGTTATCTTATACACTTTTTTTCATAAATCGAAGATTTATCAGAAATAATTTCTCGATATGTAAGAACAACATCTCTGCACAAACATTAACTTCTTGAAACCTCATCCGAGTTTTCATAAATAATTTTAAAAATAAGATTTTAAAATATGCTGTTGTTTAAATTATACCGTTGGCAATTTAATTAAAAGAAAGTCCAAACAATTGGATACTCTGTAAAGTTGCATTAGATTTATTAAATAACGTACAATTTGTGCTACACGACAGGATAACCTAATTATCCACTTGTTTAATCTTTTTTTTTTTAATATTCAAATATTAATGTTTTACGAAAAGTGTATTTTTGCTTTTAGTATTCTTTAACTCTAAAGGCAACTACTTTTCTTAAACACACATCAATATTTTACCAAAATTTGTTTTCTCAATTTTTTTTATTTATATATAATCATTTGTTATTCAAAATTTACTATCAACATGAAATTAATATTGACAACTCATATCTAAACTAATTTCATTTTGTCGGTGATAAGTGAGGGTTCAATTTCCACTTTACACTCTTCTCCCTCTTCTCTTCTTTTCCTATCCAATTTTCTTAAAAAAGAAAAAAATTATCGTCATTTAACTAATCCCGATTTATTAGTAGCATAAAATTAATTAAAAGAGAAAATGCTTATTATCAGGAGTTTCTCCATTCGTAAGCCCAATAACTCAAAATTAACTAGGCCACATCACAGATAACTGTTTATCAAAAACACACGTCTATGAAAAGTCATAAAATCATATATATAAGGTCGATGATGCCTATCCAATTCGATAGATTGATAAATTTGAATAATTCGACAACTTATATTTCCTTTCACATAAAATCATAACAATTTTAAACACTATTTCAAAGAAACTAAACATCTGATAAAAGATAAATAGATCTCATCAATTTCGAACATTTATAATATCCCAAAATACAATAGTCGCGCCAACCATATGTGTACGTTATGTGAACATTATTTTCTAAAAAACTAACAAACGTTTAGAGTTGACTAGTACACAGCCGTCTAGCAAAGAAACTTTTACTACTATATATTTTAATAAATATTCACAAACTAATATAGTCAACTCAATTTATATTCCACGTGTAAAGCTACTTAGTGGCGTGGGGTTCCATCTTTGTTAATTCCCCTTTTTTTTTGTTTCCCATTACTCTATATATAGCCCCATAATTTCATCACACAAAAAATATCAACTCTTTCATTACATTTTATTTTCTTATATAAAAAAACATATCATCTTCTTATTGTTATTTTAACTACCACATTTGAAGCCGGAAACTTAGTAACACGATGGCCGGTGGAGGATTTACGACCTCCGGTAACGGAGGCACGCATTTCGAGGCTAAAATCACACCAATTGTTATCATATCTTGTATTATGGCTGCTACCGGAGGACTCATGTTTGGTTATGATGTTGGAGTTTCTGGTAATTAAATTATATTTTTAGTATAATGCTTTTCATTTTAATAAACCTTTTTTTAGTTGCTATCTTTATATTATGATAATTGATGATGATCATGAAACGTAACAAAAATTTCGAACACTTTTTAGCTTCGTATGGATCTTAAAAGTTTTTCCTTCGTTTGTGAATCTACTAGATAGAGGATAAATAAAACACTCTGCTATTTAAATAATATCGGAATCAAGATTCTTAGTAAGTGGATTCGTAATATAAAATAAAATAAATTAAAGATATTCAATATGTACATACATAAATAAAATTTATTTTATATATAATGTAAATTTAAATATATCCGTTTGAATTTTTTTTAAAAGCTAAATTTTCTGTTTCTTTTACGTTTTTACCCTTGTGGGTTTAATTAATGCTGACCAAAGTTGAATGTTTTTCTTTGCATTATTGCTTTTAGAAAAATACCTTTTTTCGTACTAAAAGAAAAAAAAAGGAAATTTAAACTTTTCTGTCCAAGTGGGATTTTCCCAATTCTCTGGAAACTGAAAAACAAATAAATAAATGGATTTATAATAAAAAAATTGACGAACAAACAACAATAATATATTCAGTATAGTGAATTATTTTAATTTATTAAAATAATTCGATAAGTAATGTGTTTTTTTTTTGAAAAAATACAGGTGGTGTTACATCAATGGATCCATTTTTAAGAAAATTCTTTCCAACAGTTTATAAGAGAACAAAGGAGCCAGGTTTAGACAGTAATTACTGTAAATACGATAATCAAGGGTTACAATTATTTACTTCATCGTTATACCTAGCCGGTTTAACGGCGACGTTTTTTGCTTCTTACACTACAAGAAAACTTGGCCGGAGATTAACTATGTTAATCGCCGGTTGTTTTTTCATTATTGGAGTTGTACTAAATGCTGCTGCGCAAGATTTAGCTATGCTTATTATTGGAAGAATTCTCCTTGGTTGTGGCGTTGGATTCGCCAATCAGGTTCGTCTGAATATTTTTTGACTGCTATGATAAATATGTTTTTGAAAATAAATAAAACATTTCGATATAAAATTTAATTTAATCCACTTAACCCACAATAAGGGATGAGTGATATAAAGTTAATAGTTCAAAATACAAAATAAAATAAAGAGGCTAATAGCCTAACGTAATTATATTCAATTTTCATTGCATGTGCAAGGGTCACGCCAAGAAAAAGAGCAATTATTTTGAAAGTTTTCGGCAAATTTTCATATTAATCCTTATGAAAATTTTCATGTATTTCACAGTTTTCGTACAGTGATTTTAATATTTTTTTTAATAATTTTTTTATCTCTCTTAGAAAACTATCCCTTATTTTTTTTTTGGGGTATTAGACAAGTAGTATATATATAGAGTAGTACTATTTATTAAAGATTATATGATAAGTGGTATATATTTTTTTAAAGTACTATATATTCTGGTTAAATCAGATATTTTTTAAAAATATTAAATGTTGAGAAAGGAATAAAAATAATATAATTAATACACATGAATCTTATATATGATTGTTCTTCTTAAAAATATCTATTTTTTAATTTTTTTTTTTTGGGTCATACTCGGAAGTTGTGGTCGGCCATAGACCACGGTGACCATGTTGTGGAAAATGGGAGACGTGGTAGGTGAAAAAAAATCTATCGTTAGTATAGTGACGTTTTAATTTGTTTATCATATTTTAATTAATAAAAAAATTGTCAAAAAAAATGAAATATTTTTAATTTTATATTTAAGAAAAAAAAATTGAAAAAGCGGATGTATATATAATAATTCTTGAAGTCCAAATCTCACTAACCATTTTTCAAACTTCTTTTTTTTTTTTTGTATTCTTGCTTTATTAAATAATTTTTGTCATAGACTTTGTTGGTATTACACATGTGAGTTAGACTCTTATAGAATCATACTTTATAAAAAATAAAATAAAATAAAGTTTAGGTGGAGATAGAAAGGTTTGTCTTTGTCCAGAAAAGTCCTCCATAGGCAGCTTCCTTGTAACTTTCCCACTTTGCAAAGCTAATTCCTTTGATTTTAATTACTACTAAATTTATTCTTTTCCTATCACTTTTTTTTTTCAATAGATGTCTATTACCTTAATTTCCTTTTGATTGATATATATAAGTCGTTACATTTAATTTTTTTGACACGATAACTTGGACAGGATCGATCAATTCATTTTTAGGTTAGTAAGTTTTTGAAGATAAGACGTACATGATATTTTACGGGATATTTCAGATATTTTTATGGCTCGATATGATTTAATTTAAAAGAACAAAATATATTAACATGTTCCACATGAACGGCCTCTTAATAATGAGATAAAAATAATTAAAAAGGATTTGCAAGTCACACGAATAAAAAAAAATTCTCCTTTTTACAATATGGAGAATATACGAGAAAGCTCTCTTTCAATATTTTATTTAAGTAATTTTTGGCTTTTATTTATTTTTTAACACTATGAAAAATTAAATAAATTTTGTACTTATCTATATTTCTCAAAATTAAAACTTTATGTGTATGATTTTTTTCAGGCTGTTCCATTATTTTTATCAGAAATAGCACCTACAAGAATTCGTGGAGGACTTAACATTTTGTTCCAACTTAATGTAACTATTGGTATTCTTTTTGCCAATCTCGTCAACTACGGAACAGCCAAGTAAGTTTCTCGTCCTCTTCCGTAAAATTTATTCACGTTCGATATTTATTAATATTGAAATATATATAAGGTGTAACTTGTTTTTAGTCAAGCTTTTTGGCTCTATATATTAGTGAGCACGTACCCACCATGTCCTACCAAATAAAAGTTAACGTCATTAATTTGATTATTTTTATTTTGTCTAAAAAAATGCACGAGTAGTCCAAATGGTTGAAAATTTGGAGCCTATGATTAACGACTGTTTTATTTTTAATTTTCTTCATTTTAAAAAGAGAGTTATTTTTTAAAGGGTCTGATTTTGACACTTCATTTACTCTTATGTGATATTTTGTGTACTTGTCTTTATTGTTTTTGTTTTATCCACTTGACTAGAATTATTTCTTTTCAACTACCCCAGTACTACTACTATACGCTTTTGTGCTAAATAAAAACGAAGTGTATATATTGGCAAAAATTTCTCCTAATAAATGCAAGTTTTTTTTGTTTGTTTGAATTGTCTATCAAAAACAAGAGTGGACCATTAAAAGATTAAAATATCAACAAATGCATTTGTGGGAGTATATTCCTACTTCTTATGCTTCAATTTATTTTTAATTCGGCTTTCACGTTCTCACATGACATGTTTATAATATTCAAAGAATATTTTGATATATCATGCAAATCTTTAGTTTAAAATCACAATAATCAAAAGTCTTCATTATATTCAAAAATATTTCATACGGTCAAATTCAGACAAATAAATCGAAAATAGATGAAGTAAAAGTATAAAACATAGTAATAAAAATTTCATGGTATAGCTAGAATAACTCCTTTAATTGATTACTAATTAATTAATTAAAATTTTGAAATTGATGTTAATGCAGGATTAGTGGAGGATGGGGATGGAGATTATCATTAGGGTTAGCTGGATTTCCAGCAGTATTGTTGACTTTGGGTGCATTATTTGTTGTTGAAACCCCGAACAGTTTGATTGAAAGAGGTTACTTAGAAGAAGGCAAAGAAGTACTTCGAAAAATCAGAGGAACCGACAACATTGAACCTGAATTCTTGGAACTTGTTGAGGCTAGTCGTGTTGCTAAACAAGTCAAACACCCTTTCAGAAATTTACTCCAACGTAAAAATAGACCTCAATTAATCATCTCTGTTGCTCTCCAGGTCAGTTTTATATTATATTTTGACTTATTAATGCTTTGTTTTGAAGTATGAATTGTGCCTTATTTCTTGGGTCACACTAATAAAATAAAGGAAGATAGGTTCGTAGTAGCTAACATGCATGTGTCCTATATACATTGTTTATAACGTAGTTACGTATTGTTTTATAATGTAATGTATGATATTGTTTAGGATATATAGTAGATAGTACAGTTCTTGATTTTGTCATGTTTTTATCAAAGTATTTGTTAATAATAATCTACCATAGTCCCTCGGAATGACTCAATTGGTTTGGAGGGTGGTTATCCCCCTTCAATGCCTTCTGAGTCGAGCCTGTTTCATAAAGCTTGCCTAGTGCGGTTTATATCTCATGTGGGGCTTGTAGACTATTATACATTGGGGGTTACCCAATGCGCACAAAGTGCTCACCGGAAGGGTAGAGGTTGTGGTCAGCTGCTGATTATTTTGGGGTTCCAAAAAAAATCTACCATAGTATGTTGCATATGACATTTAGATTACCACATGATTTATTGTTGTTATTGCTATTTTTACACGTTTTCCTGTTTGGATTTCTCTTCACTGTCTTCTTCTTTATACCATAATATGTCACACTCGAGCCGAGGGTATTTCAAAAATAGTCTTTCTACCTCCATTAGGTAGTAGTAAAGTCTATGTACATTCTAACCTCCCAGACATCACTTGTGGGATTTCACTCGATATATATTGTTATTGTTGTTATATTATATGTTATTACATAATGTCACATAATAGATAATTCATTTTTTTGTTCTTTTGCAACAGATATTCCAACAATTTACAGGAATCAACGCTATTATGTTCTATGCACCTGTTTTATTTTCAACACTAGGGTTTGGAAACAGCGCAGCTCTTTACTCAGCTGTCATCACCGGAGCAGTCAACGTTCTCTCCACCGTTGTCTCAGTCTACTCCGTTGACAAGCTCGGACGACGAATCCTCCTCCTAGAAGCTGGGGTCCAAATGTTGCTATCTCAAATAATAATCGCTATAATCCTAGGTATCAAAGTTACTGATCATTCAGACAACCTTGGCCATGGTTGGGGAATCTTCGTAGTAGTTATGATCTGTACATATGTATCGGCTTTTGCGTGGTCATGGGGCCCACTTGGATGGTTAATTCCTAGCGAGACGTTCCCTTTGGAAACCCGTTCAGCTGGTCAAAGTGTAACAGTGTGTGTTAACTTGCTTTTCACGTTTGTTATGGCACAAGCATTTCTCTCAATGCTTTGTCATTTCAAGTATGGGATATTCTTGTTCTTTTCGGGGTGGATTTTTGTGATGTCGTTGTTCGTTTTCTTCTTGTTGCCTGAGACGAAGAATGTTCCTATTGAGGAGATGACGGAGAGGGTGTGGAAGCAACATTGGCTGTGGAAGAGGTTTATGGTGGATGAAGATGATGTTGATATGATTAAAAAGAATGGACATGCTAACGGATATGATCCCACTTCTCGGTTGTAAAATAAAAAATAAAAGAATATTAGCGGTGTTTTACGTTGATTTTATTATAGTAAAGATGCGTAGAAATAAATCAAACATGCAAGAGAGAGATCAGAGTCTACTGTCTAGTGATATCGATAAGAGTTTCTCACAAAATAGGTGTGCATTTGGATTTTTTTACTGCTTGTTTTCCTCCTTTGTATCCTTCAATGTAGTAGAAATTGTTTAGTCAAAGTGTAAGAGATGCAATATGGTGATAATTTATGTAACCATATAGCCTATGTATATTAGAGATTTGGTATAATTCATTTTGGGAAAGCACTTTGATATTTTAATTTCTTGTTATGTATGTATGACAAGGTGTCTAGTTATATGATAAGGCCCAATAGAGGTTTGCATGTTGAGTATCGAGACACAAAATTAAAAAAAATTACGCATAATGATCTTGAAAATGACTGATCTTGAACTTTTTGACTATTGCTTAACTTCTTATATATAAATTTCAAGGTCAAAAATCAAAAGGATTGTTATCCATGGGAAAAAAAAAAAATTAGGGCAACTTTCACATATAGCAAATAAAAAATTCAAATTTATATGCTATAGCAAAGTTTGCATAATTATGCTCCATAGTAAAAATAAAAATTATATAATTCGCTATACATATACAGTTGAAGCAAATTGTATCAAACGAAGTGTATGAAAAAAGAAAGAGAAAGACACTTGGGCAGAAAACTGTATAAAAACAAAGTGTATAAAATGAATTGTATTATTATAAGTGTATAGAACGATTATATACAATTTGAATTTGTATAAAATGAGAAAGAGAGAAAGACAAAAGAGACTTGACAAGGAATATACAATTGAATCGAATTGTATAAAACGAGAAAGAGAGAAATTAGATACAATTTGAAAATTGTATAAAACGAGAAAGAGAGAAAGACAAAAGAAACTGGACATGAGAGTATTTTCATTGTATAATTATAAGTGTATAGGACAAAAATATATGTACTTGAATGTATACAATTTTCTCACGCTTTATACAAATAGAAACACAATTTATACATTTCGCTTCTGTTTGTATAAGTGAGAAAGGCGAGGGTGGCGAGCGAGATTTGGGAGAGTAGCGAACGAGATCTGGAAGAGGGGAACAAAAATATATGTATTTATACAGTTTTCTCTGCTTTATACAATTAGACACAATTTGTATTCACTTGTATTTGTATAAAAAGTGAGGAAGTGAGCGAGAGATTGAAGGAGAGTGGCGAGCGCGATATTTGGGAGAGAGGCGCCTGACAATTTTTTTGCAAACGTTCGCTATGGAGCACAATTAAATCAAACCCTAGCTACTCCATTTATTTTAGGTTATTAGTTTGCTATTATATATAATTTTTTCAAAAAATTATTAAACTTGATATGTACGAAGGACGATATTATATATATTGTGTATATCTTTTCTGTATATCCATTTATGTCCTGTATATCATGTATATCTGTTATATCCATGAAATATATGTTTATTTTGGAAAATTTAACTGTGGTCCACCAATTTATTTGGGCTCCAGCTGCCATGCTTATGTGATATAGCATTTTTTTCTTCGGTTTATAACACAAATTTATTTTCATTATAGTCTTTGTAACGGACAATAAATGTGATGTGGACAACTAGATGATAATTGCTTCGTTCTGATTAATTTAAATTCACGCTATATAAAACTTGTTAAAAAGAGAAACACTTCATCTACACAATTCGGATGAATCCCTTACGCGACTTAGCTCCGCCACTACGTACGAATATTTTTATTTACTAATTAATTCTCTATGATATAACTTTGTATCTCGTACTTGGACCAAACTTGAAGGCTTAACTCTTCATCTAGACATACATCATTACCTCCATTAATAAAGTTTGTTGATTTTCATACCAAACAAATAAATTTGACCTCTAAACTAGAAAAACAACATATATATATACATTAATTTGTGTGGTATGATTCTAACTACCCACCCAATATACCCAAACATCCTTTCCTTTCAAGTCTTCCAACTGTATTTCTCCCAACTGCCAACTATACATAAATGTTTATTCTATGTACCCACGTTGCTTTCAACAAAATAATTTAAAAGATAAAATTATCTTCGTATAACGTTGAAAATCAACCACTTATATTTGCTTTAAGGGAGTCTGTCCACCTATATCATTATATTTATTCATTTATGTGAAACGTGAGATGCTTTATACAAATCTTTAAAAAAAAGGTCTTCTTTATATATACATAATTAAATTTTATTTTGCTTTAGAAATATAATTTATTGATTCTAACTTATAAAAACACGTTGTAACGGCTCAGTCCGTTAGTGATATTGTTCATTTTGAGTCAGATTTATATGACTTTAAAACGCATCACTAGTGAAAAATATCTATACTAACTTATATATCTAAACATTTCTCTGTGTTTTATCTGTCGATATGAGACTTTTACCTAGTCTTAGCATTAGAGTTTGTCTCGAACCTGCTATTTTGAACCTAGGTCTCTGTACGACTTTAAAATACGTTATTAGGTCTCTGCACGACTTTAAAATACGTCACTAGGTGTTACACATGACCTTTTTGTTAGGTTGTGGAGCCTGATTAGTATTTAATGTACTGTCATATATTAATGTTCGTGCGGTTTAACCTCTTTACTATTTATTCTTCATTTATTTTCTATAACCAAAAATACTCTGATTTATTAACATATATATTCCACCGTCGTGGAAGTTTACTCAGGGTGTTACCACGAAATATTGATTTTTCTCTCTCTTTCTAAATCTCTCATCTCTTTCTCTCTAAAGTTCTTGTATTCTTCATTTATCATGTATGTGTGAATTTGATACTAACACTTTTCTAGTCACGATGAGGACCACTTCTTTTATTCTTCTTTTTATTTTGTTCTTTTTGGGTAATCTTGACAAGGCATGACGACTGCCTCTTAGTACTGTAGTGGTGCTTTTATTAAAGAGACACATCATTATCATAAACAGCACAAATTTAATTTTCTAAAAGAAAAAATCCTTAGTCCTAAATTCTTCAAGATATATATAACTGCTAGATCACACTCAAACTCTTCACTTCTCTCCTCTTCTAACAATAATTACTCAAAAACCAAAAAAAGTCAAATTTTTATTACCTATCTATCTATCCATATGGCCTTTTGTATTCTTGAAAACATACCTAAAATGACTTTGCTTTTCTTGATTTTGTCTTGTTTTATGCAACTTTGTTTTGGTGTTGTTTATAAAGTTGGAGAATCAGCTGGTTGGACAACTATTGGTAATGTTGATTACAAACAATGGGCTGCTACCAAAACATTTCAAGTTGGTGATGTTATTGGTAAAAACATGAAACTTTATTCTCTTCTTTTCAAAATTCTTGGTGATTTATGTGCTCCAATTGTTATTAGGAGGATAAAGTTTGAAACTTTTGATTAATCTTTACCAAAATTTGTGGTCCTCTTTTGTGAAAAATTAAAATTCCTTGTTTAGTTGAGTATGAGACATTTACCAATTTTTTTCATTAATCATAAATCTCTGATTAAGAACGAAAGAAATTAAAACAATTTAGTATTTATTTTGACTTTAGGGAACCTCATTAACAAGAATCAGTCCCTTGTGCTTGCCACTATACACCCTAAATTACATAAAAATATGATTTTTTAAAAGATTTTAGACACACATGCTCTGCTTAATAATAGCTTTATCTTTATCGTAGCCTGAAAATTTTAGGTTTTAGGCACACATGACACATGCACTGCTCAAACTTAGCCTATTCCATACAATAGGAAAGGTAGTCTTGAAGCAATAGTGATTGCATTAAGGTAGACAGTCTATGTTGGTGTGTGGTTTTTTTCTGGTCTCTGTTAACGCGAAATGTTTTATGCATCAAATTATTTTTAAAATTACTTTTTTGGCGGCAATTAATTAACAATTTTTAAATCTTATAGCGACATTGAATTTGATAATAGTTCATTATAGCCGATGAATTTACCGCTCTTTGTTAATGTATATATTTATTGCTGCTAAATGTTATTTTTGTTTGAGTGACACAAACCTTAACAGAAAAGCACACATTTTATAAGTTGAAATAGCTACCAAAAGTTCATAATCTTTTTTCTGTTTGAAATATTGTCATTTTGGGAGTCAATCATTTAATATTTTAATAACATCTGCTTAAATAAATTTTAATAACTATCGTACTACTTTTTAAATGAAAAAGATACATATCAAGTTGCATTTTTTTAAATTTTTTTTAGGTGTAATAGCTTTTCCACTTAATGCACACCTATCACTATTCAATTCATTTGAGTGTTGCACTTGCACGCTTTCATTATTCAAATTTGATAGCCCCCCACTAACACCCCTAATATTGGTCATTTTGTTTTTTGTGCGGCGATTCTCTATAGTTACCTTTTAAATGATCTGATCTAACTGATGGTACATAAAAGTTTGTTTTAATATATGATGTATAGAAGTTAAAGACTATTTTTTCGTGACAGTTTTCCAGTACAGCCCACAATTCCACAATGTGATGCAAGTAACACATGCTGAGTACCAATCTTGCAATGCATCTGCTCCTATTGCAACACACACAACTGGGAAAGACTCTATTACCATAACTGCTCATGGCCATCATTTCTTCCTTTGTGGTGTACCTGGTCATTGCCAAGCAGGACAGAAAGTCGATATCAATGTTCTTCGCGTCTCATCATCTGTGTCTCCATCTCAATCTCCTTCGTCGTTGAGCCACATCCCTGCTGTAGCAGTGCCTGCACCTTCTCCTAGTCATGCTTCTTATTGGCTTCCTAGCAAAACTGGTCTTGTTTTGGCTCTTGCTTTAGTTCTTCTTGTCAGTTTTGCTTGAGGAGGGGACAATAGTCTTTTAGTACACTCATTTCTCTTGTTTTTACAGAAATGTAATAATTGTAAGACAATTTTCTGTCAGTTTTGTCATGTGGCAACACAAAACTTGTATAAGACTGTATTTTCTGTTGCATATCATTTCCTTTTTGTACTCATCATTTTGCCCTTAATGAAAAGCATTTACAACAACATTGATTGTGCACAGACTTTGACAAATAAACAAAATTTTAATGTTTGTACACACACATACACACTGTATATGTAGTGTGGCATGTGTAAATATGTTTCAAAATTAAAAGATGTTAAAAAAATTGTCTTTTAACTCATTACTACTCATAAGTTTGGTCAAAAGACGTTTAAATTCCTTCAATGGACAATAAATGTGACACACAAAGATAGAGCCTCAGCTGCAAGAGGTTCAGAATTCCAAGAATATGTGTAACAGTGTCAACTTTCTTCCAACTATTGCTCCATGAAAAGGAGCACAGCTTTTCGACTAATTTCGCCTACACCATTGGCAAGAAATACAAAAAATAAAATAAAATTGAACTGATTGCTATAATAATCCCATGACTCTCAAGGGGAAACAAATACACTATACATTTCCTGGAATCTAATGACGATAGATTATGAAGTGCGATCTACTGCCACCAAATCTTGAGAGGGGACGCTGAAGGTTACTTTTCACTGCAGAAACAGCAGTGCATCGCTGGGATTCTACTTTAAAGAAGACCATCAAGAAGCGGCTGTTGTGCATCTCCTTTCCTCTTGATCACTCTATGGTTAGATTGTGTACCTCTGAATAACAAACAAAGATGTCAGGTAAGTTTTTCGATTTATAGGAGTAAATACAGGACCAGCCATTTATTGATTTGATGGACTAATGACTCCTTTTTTCCATTTATTCGGTAAGTTTAGCACGAAAGAACAATAGAAGAATGCACAGGCCACAGACAATGCAACAGGTGAGTTGCAATGACAACAACCTTCTTACAAGTGAAGAGAGTGCAATGGAGTTCACCAATCTGCTATAAAGTTGAACCAAGAAGGGGATAAACAGAAGAGAGATGACTTACATATGATGCACAATGGCTTTACATGATTACACTCTCCAACTACCTTGTTCTTTGTTTTTTTTGAAGTACTTCATTTTTATTACCGTTTGCTAAGGTTATCATATTATTTGCGACTTACTGTTCTTTTCTCCATTATTTTCAACATTGCTTCTTCGCTACTGTATTTCCTTTTTATACTGTTTTTTCATGTGTTACTTGGGCTGAGGGTCCTTTAGAAACAACCTCTCTACCTTCACAAGGTAGGGGTAAGACTGCATACACACTACCCTCCCCAGACCCCACTTGCGGGACTACACTGAGTATGATGTTGTATGGCGTCCAGACCAGCTGCCAGACATTTTTTTTTTCATTTCTGAGAAATCAGAGTATGATTAGACATTTTAGGTAATTGTGTAGCAGCTGTCACTGGACGCTGGGGAAAAATTAGGCGGACATCTACATAATTGAAACAGTATTTTTTAAGCAAATAAAACAAGATAGATGGCCATCAGTATGAATAAAGAAAGAGACCTTACACTAGTTGATTGGAGTTCTACAGCCGGTGGATCATCATTATCCTGCATTATAATGTAAAGACTATCAACAGCAATTAAAAAAACCACTGCTTTCAAATAGCTAGCTGAGAAATCCCCAGTTGGTCCACAGGTTCGAAACTCGAGGGAGTATGGATCCACCCCTCTACCCTTAATACCAGACTTTGTATAGATGCATGGATTGAACTGAAAATCACAACATCAAATATAAATGAAGATAGGTGGTCTAGCAAAGGTACCTCAAGTATCAGATCTTTTCGAGTGATCATACCAATAACACGAGCAGGACGTGGAACAACAAGTAAGTGCCTCAGTCCTAGTTGGCGAAAAAGATTATATACCTGTACCAGAAACAGAATAATAAATTTTTTGATTATCTGATGTTACCATGGCTAAACTTAATCTCACGGGCATGTGTAGGAATGAATTCTTGTTTTCAACCTTAAGACAACAATTAATCCTACTTTTGTCATGTTGTCTTCAATTCTATGCAAACATTGACAAAATAACTCCTTGCAAATTAACGAAGGAGCAAGAATTAGAATAAGTTACAATGTTACCTTTGTTAATGACATGTCTTCTGGGACTACATACGGAGATGGGTTTAAAAATGGGGCAAGATCAATGTACATCTCTAGATCATCTGGTGTGAAATGGATATCACGGAGAGATATCCCTTTACTAGAAACGGGTTTCACAAATTCACTAAGGTTGTGCCTGAGAAATACAGTATCTGTAAATTTTTCATGTAGTGGACAAAGAAGCACCGATAAGTGATCTGCTGTAATAGTTAAACTGAGTTTACCTGATTGGCAAAAGATCACCTCTTGAATCACAGGGTAAAGGGCTATGCTGAAAATCAACTTTTGATTGTAAAAGTACCAATAAATGACTGCATAAACAACAAGATTGAATAAATATTTTGTTCAAGTCTCTACTGATTTCTGGCATTAGAAATATCTTATCTCCAAATAAGGCCATCAATATCAGAAAAGATCATTACTATCTCTCACCTTCTTAGTATAAGTCCAATGACAAGTGTCTCCCCACTTCTTGAGTGGTCAACAACCTAAAAATAAATGAGTCAGAAGAATGATCCAACATGCAGATAGCTTGCATTGAACAAAGCACAGGGACAAAGTTCAACTTACAGGGAACCCATTGTGGTCATTGCTCCTCAAAATAGAAACTATATCTGAAACCTTCACAACCCGAGGGAAGTATACAACCTAAAAGATGCAGGAATTAGGGGTGTGATTAGCGAGCTAGAATTTGCGCAGAAACTGCACAGCTGTGGGTCAGAAGAGATTTTTCTTTTTTGAAATGGTAATAATTGTATTCATAAAAACCCCAAAGGTAGTGCTGGGATTCTGTACAAGCGAGCAAAAAATACAAATTATAACCCTCTTCTAATCTTAGAGGGACTCTATGAATTCTAGTAAATTTCTGCTTCTTTTTAACATTAAGGTACTAGTCATGGTCAAATCAGATGGTGCTGCATAAAAGTAGAGTTCATTCTTGAAATATCATGGAATTGTTGCAATACAGAGCTGCAGCTTCACTTGCTTTTAGCAGAAACACTAGTTTACTAACTCCAACTAGAAAAACGTAAAGAAACCACTAGTCGTCTTTTAGCTCAATTCTGAAAAAATGTGATTCTGAACAAGAAGGAAACAAGCCTCTGCTAGTTGGAGCAGAACATGACAAGGGCACTGAAGAAATTCTTACATTTTGACTCCCACATGCCTCTTTTGCCGTCATATAGCGCATTTGATACTTTGGTCTAGATTCAAGTAATGGAATTGCCCTTAATCTAGCCTGCTCTTCATATAATCCTTCATTAAAAGCATCACCAACAGCCTACACATGGGTAACCCTTAGTCCTATGCGAATGAAAAGATAGCCGGAGAGAATTGTAAGCCAGCCAGTATCAAAGCGCACCTTTGAGATGAGAAGAACCAGCATTATTAGAGGTAAAAGCTTTAAGTTGTTTGTAATCTCCACCATGATGACACAGAGAGATACAGTCATACGCATAGAGCCTCCTAGAAAAGATGCAGCACCTAGAAGAGCATACCTATAATTTCAACAAAAGAAGCTTAGTAGACTTTAGAGGTGAGTGAAGAGAAAGGAGTACAGAGTCATGTGAAAAAAAAGAAGCAGAATATCGAATCTAAAACCTTATAGTAATAAGTGGAATAGCTTAAAAACTTCTGAACATCTTTTTTTTCTTTGATAACGTAAGATAAAATATTTTAAACACCTACTAGCCTTCTCTTTGTGTGTGTGTGTGTGTGTGGGTGGGGGGCTTGTAGATCTAACGTCATCAAGTTGGTGGAAGATCAAACCACTTTCAACTGGTAATTTAGATTAATTGCCATCTATGACACGAGCCGGTCTTAACTGACTAATGTTGCAGAATCAGCATTACCTTTTATTTGCTTATTGATTATAGATCCAATGGACAACAACAGAGACTACACAATCCCAGTATATTGCATAAAGAGAGTACGACACACCACCAGTAGTAACTAAAAAGATATTATCTTGATGATCATCCACAACGATAGTCAAGTCAAGCTGATACAATGCAGAAACACTCACATTTCCTTTGACACCATTGTAATATGATGGTTCTGCCGAGGGAGGTAAACTGCAAGGGAGATTCTCAGAACATCCTCTGAGACTAGGTCTGATTTTGTTAAGAATAGAGCGAAGGCCTAGTAATTGACTCTCTTCTTGCACCCCCACCCCCCAATATACCAGAAGAAAAATAAAAGAAACAAAATGAATGTAGGATCTCCAGACATGTTTGTGGTTTCGAAAAAGTGATCCTCCAATTGTTTACTATATCAAAAGTCAAGAAGCATACTGTGCTCTGTTCCTTGAACATCAGGGGATCTGCTTCAGTCAATTGTGATATCTCACCTCTTTAAGAAGTGACAGATGAGAGGCCAATAGTGATCATGTACTTAAATACTTGGAGGAACTCAGAATTAAGTGGAACACACTTTTTGAACTGAAGGGAAAAAAAGAACTTAATTCCATATGCCTATGTCGAAGCTTTCACCAGAGAATAAATCTATAATGTATATGGCTAAAACGAAGGAGTAAATACGAAAGAAATGCTTACGTCCCCTCTTCAATGTTCAGCTTCTTATAAAAGCTAACCACGAACATGCCAACAAGACGTCCATAAGTTGATCCTATCATGATGCCTGGCACAAACTGACCTGCTGGAACTGCAGTTCCAAAGGTCACCACTGCCAAGGTATAAAACATAACCTGAGAGACAAATACACCAAGTATTAATTTCCCACATAATTGTAACCCATGAAGACACGAGAGAGGTTTTTGCTATAACTTTCTTCCCTGAACTGCATAAACATGAGAAAAGAGTGCACTTAAGCACAGAACTCTAGCAGTATTGGCAGATATGCATAAAATTTGAAGAGTTGAAAAAGATAAGTGTTTCGAGCATCAATTAGAGTTCAATCAAAACACCCTGAGCACAAGAATAGCATTGAATGGCTCTGAACATTAATTTGATTATAGCTTTACAAAAAAGGAAGTTCAAGTGCAGATAAGAAAATCCTATCCACCCCACAAGAAACTCACATCCCGGTAGAAGGAAGAAGATTTGAATTAAACTCAAGACAACATTACGAAATTTTTAACAATGTTAAATTTCAGAAACAGCAGTTGAATGGGGATTCAGATTCTCAATACTGATACCATAATTTGCCAAGTTTTTCAGCACATGAATTTCATTCAAATTCGCAATTACAGTTCACCCATGTAATAGTCGGGACGAACACATAAAATACATGAAGCTACCATTCACACAAATGGGAAGGGAGAAAGTTAACAAGTAGAAATACCAGAAATGTCAGTAGGCCTTGAGCACTGAATTCATGAGCTGTCTTCGCACTGAATAAATTTCTTATAGCGTCATCCTGCAGACATGTATGATGCATACAGCTCAGTGAAAGGAAAATCCACAGCTTTTTTATTCAATTAAACACAGGTCCAGGAATTGTTTAAAGACCTGAGTGTTGAAGAATATGGTTGCGAGGTCATTGTACTCCTTGTTGTTCTGACAGTAAAACTGCAAAATGCACAAAATCCAAATATCACCCCCAAAAGAAGAAAGCAAAATTGGATATCAAGAAAAATACAGAAGCAAATAACAATACAATACAGCACCACAAAGGAAAATGAAACATTTCACGATATTTCAGTGAAGCCTGGAATCGGATTTGAACTTTCAGCACATAATTGCTACTTTTTTGAGAGAAAATACTGTATAGTACTTATTTGGATGTTAAATTTCAGCACATAATTAATCAAGCCAGGATCGTAAACCAACTGCTAGTCCTGGATGGAGTATGCATAACAGATTTGAATGCACAGCAAATGTCTAATTATCATAAACAGGTTCTAATTTAGAACTTTCTACTTGGAGCTAGAGGGATAAATGTTTGACCTATCTAACAAAACATAGACTTGAAACAAACACGACAATAGGAATCGTGGAACCATATCCCAGAGACGGTACACATTTTACTCTACTTCTTCACAAGTGATTTATATGCTAAGCACCCAAGCAGGACCTAGCCTGTATTGAAGAATAGTATAAGAAGTATCAATAATAACCATTGAAAGAATAGATTAGTTAAGAATTAAGACAGTTGACTCCATCTTCCAGATGTCACAGCTTGTGGGCCCGTTAATAGACATTGATTGTTTGATATGCATTAACATGTATGTGGCTATGTGCATTGGATTTAGAAAGGACGACCACTTGCAGCATAACAGATTTCAAGCATAAAAATATGTAAAAGATAAAATCATAAAAGCAAAGTAACAGAAATTAAATGATTGAATAAAGATAAAACAAAACAGAAGTTATAACTCATACAAGTCATGGAGGACCTTACATTAACATAATTTCCAAACATTCCCGGTGCTTGCGGACATTCAATGCCAGAGTTAGCATCGGCTTCAGGGCACGGAGTACATCTTCTAAAGAGTGGCAATCCAAATGAAATAGCTGAAGTTATCACAGAGATGAGACAAGCTTCAATAATCTGAGAGTGGCAGACCATAAAATTAGTTCATCGAGCTTAGCAAGGAAATGCATACTCATTTTCAAAGACGAGAATATACAACTGCAAGAAACTCTTTTTTTTTTTGATGAAGTAGAAATCCTTGTTCTTAACAAGTGATCTTACTTTCACACGAATTCCTTTCTTGTGCAAATAATTTCTACGCCAGTGTGTCATATAGAGAGTAAGCTGATTGAATAACGCTCCTGCAAAAGTCAATGTGTAACCAATTAATTTACCGACCATATTCTTCTGGTGTCTCAACATCTTAATATCAACCATACATACCAAGGAGACCTCCTATAACTCCAATAAATGCCATGGGCAACAACTCCTCAAAAGAATAGTCCTCTTGACCACTGAGAGAATTGTAAGATGTCAAAAGTGTAACTAGGATATAGTGTAGAAGACCTAAATGAGTTCAGAATCTAACCCAGAGATATCCCATATAATGAAGCCTCCAGCGCCAAAATGACCACAGTTTCCATCTTTACACCATCCCATTGCTGTACGGACAACAACAGCTACAATTGCAGAGGTAAAGAACACCCGCCACATTAGTTGACTCCTCCACCTTTTGATCAATAATGAAACAACATATGATCAGACAGCATTTAATTTTTCACATTGCAAACATGCTAACGACTACTCAAGTGGAAGTAAAAGCATTGTGTTGTTTATGATTGATAGAATAAAATAATTCAAATAGATTAGAGTTTCTAGTAAAGAGCACCACATTCAAATAGGTAGAAAGTGAAAGCTAACCGTGTCTGTGCTTATTCAAAAACCAGTCTACCAGCTAATATAACGATTAATCATAACAGCAATGGGCTTAACATTGATGGTTTAGATACTGCTCATTAGCAATGTCAGAAATTGAAGTATGCAGAACTAGAAATTGTTCAACAAGGAAGATATCTCATAAATTGCACTAGATGAACACGAAAGAAGCTCAAAGGAGAGATTAGAATTACCAAGAAGTGACCTCTTCAAGGGCAAATAATACACCACCTACTGGAGCTCTAAAGGCAGCAGCAACTCCAGCAGCACATCCACAAGTCACCTGAGTCAACAGATACAAAAGGAGTAAGCACTTCTTACAGCACAGGAAACCCCTCTCATCATGAGAACTTTAAAAACCATATTTTAGCTTTCATCTCCAAATCTTTTTAGGACTTCCTAAGATTCATAAAAAGTTGACACCTTCAGTAAAAAAGAAGAAAAGAACACATTTAGAATGTTCAGCTAGATTAGTACCTCAAGCTTTACACGATCTAACCTAAATCGGAAAGAGTGATAACATTTTTACAGATTTTCACATATCCTTATCACAATTATATGGATTGATATTATATTACAAGTCCAGAGATCCTTAACAATATTCTTATATTACAGGTTCAGAGATCCAAAAAGACAACAGTCACTCACCAAATCACGACGATCCCGTTCACTGCTAAAAACTTGGAGCCACCTTGACCGAAGGTGATATTTTGTGGATCCACCCTGTAATTACATCAAAATACATGAACATTCAGCATGACATTTGGAAGTTAATACTGAACATATTTTAGATGATCACCAATAAAGAAACAAGTATCGGATCATTGATTCAAATGACCAGGTAAAACAAACAGAACATAGAATCAGCAACAAATATTTCATTGCGAAAACTCAGAATATAAGATAATATTTGGGCTCATGAAAAATCAAAATGTAAGTGCAGTAACAGAGCATAGAATATAGTAACAAATGTTCCATTGTCAAAACTAAGAAGATATAAGATAAAATTTGTATTCATGAAAAATCAAAAAGGATAATGCAGTTATAGAATTAAAAAATAGGAGTAATACTCACTTGTCCAAGCAAAGAAGCAATACAAGCACCAATATGTACAAGAGGCCCTTCTTTGCCAAGAGCAAGACCACCTCCCACTGAACCTATGCTTCCAAAAATCTAAAAGACCGAGTAAGAATAACAACAAATTATCTGATTAAGAGTGATGGAGAATCTGGATCAAAGCTTAGGTGTGCTATCATACCTTTCCAATCAGAGTTCTGAAAAGAAGGATACCATGTGTGTCAATTCCTACACATACGGACCAAAATGAGTAACCCATAAGATATTATCCTAGCCAGAGAGTTAACAATTAATACCAGAAAGTACAAGTGTACCATTTAGATAACCCTTTATTTCAGGAATTCCCGATCCTGACGCTGCTGGTGCAAAGCATGTGATAATATATACAGAAGATAATACTAGAACCAGGTTGATCAAAATATACACCAGAAATCCAGCAAAGTATGACTTCTGAATAATTTGAAATGTTAATGAGAACTTCCATCCCGCAAAATTTTCAACAGAAAGATTAATGAAAACAGCAGCAAGTCCTGTGCCTGAGAGCAAAGGAATAGGAACTCAGTTCATGAGAAAGCGATTATTAGATCAAATGCTTATTGAATTACAAAAATAGAAAAGAATAAGATTACTAGAACGAAATGGTAGCCAAGTCTTGCTCACTGAGGCATGTTATTAATTCTCACAACTCCACCATTTCAGAACACAACAAGAAGGGAATATGAATCACAATCCTCCAAAATATTAATCACCAGATTTTCCATAATTGATATAATTTCATGGCTCACCAATCACCCATATGCTCCTACAACAAGATTGGTCCTAACATCCACGTTGAAGGACGGGATTCAGATGATGAACTAAGCTACTCTGAAACTTCCAGCCCATGAAAAGAGAACCATTCTATCTGGAAAAGGGCTTTTCCTAGAGAGAGAGATTACTTCTGAGGTGCTAAACTATGATAAAGCTCCAACTAATGCCAGAAATATAATCATTTGGCAAGTTACAACGGGGCACTGACAAGTTCATTTTCTAAAAGCTATTCTACACACCAAAACCATGGATAATGAACATCGCATTTGGAATTTTACATGAAACTTTTTTACCTGTTTAATAGTTTGGAAAATGATGAATAACCCACGATCTAAAATATGAAGCATTACTCAACATATGAAACCGCCAAAATGGACTTAAGCACTATAATCTCATTTGGTTAAATCAAATTTTTCTTTCATTTTCCTGAGATATGGCAAGGTTATAATAATATTATTACCTTGATGGCTTGTATACAATCATTTACTCTGAAATGTGTCTGGCTATCACAATAACTATTTACGCTATATAGTATATATAATGTAAGTTGCAAATCTCAAAAGTATTGCAGTATTCTTCTTTAAATATGAGTTGCCATTCATGAAGAATAAGCTAAACCCAGCACAGTAATTAATGATTTTTGAGATATTCCTTTATAATAAAATGAAGGACTTATTTTAGGGAGTCATTTATGACCGAGTAGAGGCTAGTCAAAGCAAAAGTAGAAAATTTAATTTCTCAATTTTTGAATATTAAAAGCTCTCGTTTATATAATAAATCAAATACCTACCCTAGAAGGCAATATGGCTCCAAAATTAGAAACAGAACGAGAGAAAATTTTGTCTTAGCTTTAGATTTATATTTGTCTTGGCTTTACATTTATAAATAATAACATCAACCAGGCAAAGATTAATCAATCAATCAACTACTCCACAATCCAAATTAGTTTGGTAGGGTATATGGATCCTCCACCTCAATTTTTCTGTTCCATTTTATTCAGGATATGCAAAGATTGACAAAAGATGCCTTTTCAAGATCGCCAGTTCTCTATTGCTGATGATATAAGCAGGTAAAATAAACAACCTATTCTTCCTAGTTCCTCCAATAACGTTTCAGCTAAAGTTTTAATATGGACAATAGTTATATGTCAACCTATCGACATGCACCATTCAGGAGTCAACAAAACAAAATAGTTCACATGACACATGTCACATGTGATTATGGAAATTCATTTTTTCTTCTCAACTCTACTCTCTGTCCCTTGATTTGTATAACGCGGCCTTACTATCGATGACCTAAATATTAGAAGGATCTGCTCAGGTGCAATCTTGAATCGTGTGAAAATAGATCCTCCAAATGTCATATATGAAAGCTAAACAACTGAGTTTTTTCTTGCAACAGGCAGCAGATATTCAAGATTGCAACAACTACATGGGTATTAAACTACCGAGCCACACTTTAAAAGTTTGGGAGAGGGTAATAGAGATGAAAATGAGGATGAGGAGGGGTGTGTCTATTTCTAACTAACAACTGACGCAGCCATTCAACTTCTTCTAAGGAGATCGTCAGAGCAATATACAGATACGAAAAGACATTTGCATATGGTGTTCATAGACATAGAAAAAGCATATGACAAGGTACCTAGGGAGATTTTATGGAGATGCTTCGAGTCTGGAGGTGTAATTGTGGCATATAGTAGAGCGATTAAAGACATGTACGATGGATCCAAAATATGAGTAAGAATAATGGAAGGAGACTCGGATACATCCCAAAAGTTGCATCGTGGATCAACTCTTAGCCCGTTTTTATTGGCCTTGGTGATAGATCAATTGACACAGCACATTCAAGGGGAGGTACTATGGTGTACGTTATTTGCAAATGACATAGTATTGATTGAAGAGAAACGTGGCAAAGTTAACGATAGACTGGAGGTTTGGAGACGAACCCTAGAGTTTAAAAGTTTTAGGTTGAGCAAGACTAAGACAGAGTATATAGAGTATGAGGACAGTGGCGCATCACATGAGGCAGATGTGGAAGTTAGATTGAGCTGAGTGAATGACATGAAGGCTTACATTTGGTGTCCTATGTGATAGAATGCGCCACTAAGATCTAAAAGTAAGTTATATAGAGTGGATGCTGCTCCAACTATGTCGTAGGGGGAAAGTATTGGACAGTCAAGAATTCACACGTTGAGAAGATAAATGTGGTGGAGATGGAGATTCTTAGGTGGATGTGTGGGCACACAATGAGAGATAAAATTAGGAATGAATATATACGAGGCAAGGTGGAAGTGGCTCTAGTTGTGGACAACATTAGGGAAGTGAAACTGAGATGATTCAAGCATGTAAAGAGGAGCACAGATGCCCAAGTAAGGAGGTGCAAGAATTGGTTTAAGGAGAGGTAAAGTAGACAGAGTTGAATTTTGGAGAGGTGATTAGACATGAACCATAGCGGACAGGCTTTCATAAAGCACCTTTGGGCAGCAACTACTATTGGAAACCGATTTCGAGATCAATTTGACAACGTAACTCTTTAAGCGATGATCTTATCTATGTCAAATCTCTTGATACGATACAAAAGACAAACATCTTACAATTTTCATGATCAATTGGATCCTGCCATAAAAGTAGGTACCAAAGAAGATCACTATGATAGTTATTGTAGTCATATTGAAGAGATGCGACAAAGTAATAAGATCATCACAGAACCTGTAGGTGGCTTTATTCTTTTGTGATGGAAATGCACTCTTCGCCCCAACTTCTCAAAATAGGGGCCTAGCTTGCTTCCACACATGATACATTTTTAGCTCACTGAGGACATGACCCTAAATAGGAAAATATGGAGGTCAAAAATTAGGGTAGAGGTTTAGCAGGTAGTCAAGCGATCTCTCTCTTTCTGTGGGAAAGCATGGTTCTAGCTTAGAGCATCTTGTCTGCTCCCTCTTCTACTTATCAGTATCTTTATTATTTCTTATGCTTCGATTGTATTACTATTGGTGTTTCCTTAACTTAGGTTATTTTTATTATTTTGTTGTCACTACTTCTCTTTCTACCATATTTCCACTATATCGTTTGTTCTGGTATTTGCCAAACCTTTTTTGTGAAAAAACTTCTCTTGAGCCGAGGATCTATCGGAAACAACCATTCTACCTTCCTAAAGGTTAGAACTACTCATATGCAGAAAACTGGTATCATAAAATTCCATTCCTTCCCACACATCCATGTGAAGCAAAAAATTAACTCGAAACAATTTAAATTTGAAGCAAATGGGGTACCAGGGACAAGAACATACCCTAAATAATCTATTTCTATAGGGCATAAAGAGAAATAACCATAGATTAAGTTGATAAAAAAATCTCACCAATTCCAATAAGTAACGCCAAGAACCACTTAACCAAAACAACATATCCCATATAAAGCTTTCCTCTTTTAGCCTGTCCATATAAAACACACATCAAACACAACTTCAGCTATCTTATTTTCCAAATGTAAAACAATTAGCCTCTTTTTTTTTTTTTTCTCTCTCTTTTTTTTTCCATTTACAATACTAGTATAAACTATAAAAACAAGTATATTTAGAACAATAACTGAGCATTTCTGTAAGTTTCCATTCAGATAGTACCAGATTTTCCTAATATAGAACTAGTACTTTTTTTTGAATAAGCAACATAAAGTTGTTATCTTTTTTGTTGAAACTGAACAGAGAAAAAGACTAGAGCTTTAGAAAAGACACACCTGCTCTTCCCTATAAGCAAAATTTTCAACAACTTCATAATCAAGACTTTCCACAGTGCTCCCATTACCCTTTCTTGATGGACCCACCTCGCCGACTTCCTCCTCCTCCTCTGTCGCCGGAATCCGTGACCACATCAGCTTCGCCGTCTCCACCCCGTTCTGAAAATGATCTGATAACATCTTCAACCTCCCTGATACACTATATATAGGTCTTACGAACCCCCAAAACCTCAACAATTCGAACCCCTCGTCGAATAACCCCAAAATTAGAGGCGAGTTTTGAGAAAATTGGGATCAAGATTGGTTTTTTTTTTGGTTTTTGGGTGTGAATGTCACTTATGGGTGATGAGAAATTCCTTTTCTTCTTCGAGAATAATGGAGGAAAGTGACGGATGCGTAAAGGAGTAAACTTAGATTCGTCAAATTGATGTATTTTTCCCTGTGGATTCTGCCAGTCCGGTGAGTCCACCAGAAGTTTACTCTCTCTGTTTTTGGGGTAAAATTATATTTTGGGGGAGATGGGTGTTTTTTTTTTAACAAAATCAAAATCATGAAAAAAAAAATATTGTTGAATTTATGTTTATTTAAATTTGAATATTTTAATTTTCAAATCATACTTCATTTTGCAAATTGCAATGATAATGGAGTTTGTTATAATAACAATGGTTTATCTAATTATAATTTAAAATAATAGTTTCAGTGAACACTTAGATGATGAAAAAGATTGAAAAAAAGTATAAAAATAAGTGAATAAAATTGAATACATAGAAAATAAATCAAACAAATTAAAACATAATATATCTTAATTTTCGCATAAATAGATCCTGCACTACTATTTCTTTTATAATAACTATTCATCAACAAAAAAGACTTATTAGTGGACATATGAGCCACATAATTATTGTTGGAAAAGATAACTTTTATAAGAGTGAATTCAATTAATCATGTACATTTCTTTTTGTAACTATAAAAGTAGTGCTTTTATATTTAGGATGCTATTCCAAAAAGGTCATTGAATATATATTTTTTAATAATTTTGATTTTTTAGACACTTTTGGTCACTATTAGATATAAAATAGAATTATTTATGAAAATAGTAAAGAAAAGGGATAATAACATGAATAACACATTTTACGGTGTGATTTTCAACATTTTGGATTTGGTATTTCAACTTTTAAGTGCAATTTTTGTTGTTTTTGTGTGGCTTTTAGTTTTTGAGATTTAATGAAACTTTTTTGGTAAATATTAAATATTTGACAGAAATAAAAAGTATTCACTTTGATAAATGTAGAGGACTGAATTGCTAAAAAGCATATTTTAGATGACGATTTTGAATATACCTCAAACATGATCGACCAGTTCAATCACTTTCTTGATCACATCATTTTGCTATCCTTTTATTTTTTGATAAGGTTAATAATAGAAGTGGAAATGTTAGATCACGCAGTTAAATAGCAAAGAAAAAAAAAGTGTAATAATGTTTTTCCTTTTAGTATTTTGAAGTGCATAATTCTATCGATATAAAAAAATATATATAAAAATAGAAATGTATTTGTAATTCTTTAAAATCACAAAGAAAATCGTAAAAATCAAGCCTAAATGGTAAAAAACTTCATTTGCTACCGGAGATCCGCATTTCATATTTTTCTAATACTTAGCCACAATTTTAAGGAGAGTTGATATTTGCTTATTTTTCCTCTCTCTCCTCAAATTTTAGAATAATGTATTTTGAAAATCAATATTTTAGTTCAAAACTTAATAATATTTCTTATTTAAAAACTTCAGGATATTGTTTCCTAAAGTTCATTTTTGGGGTACAAAACTTCAAAAATAATATGTCCTAAAATTTAATTTTTTAGTTTGAAACTTTATTATAGTTGCTTTTAATATGAGTCTGGAGTTTAAAGGGTGAAAAATGTTAACAACATTTCTAAAACGGTATATGAAAATGTTTTTTACCAAAACGATAAAATCATTGAGGAAGCAGCGATTTTGTCCACCAAAGTTTTGGAAAATCGCTGCTTTGTACATTTACATTTAAAAAAAATAATTAAACAAATCGTGTAGCGATTTTACATAATATATATATTCTTTTTAATTTTAAAAGAAATCGTTGCACTATCAGCAATTTACTTAATATTATTCTTTTAATTTTAAAACAAATCGCTGCACTTACAACAATTCACATAATTTTTTATTATTATTTTAAAGAAAATCGCTACAAGATTTGACCAAAGCATATTAAAAATATTATGACCAAAGCATTTTTGATACTGTGGTATTAGTATTATGTAATATTTAATATTAAAATTATGCTTTGGTCTATTTTTTTGTTTTTAATTTACATTATATTTACACAATGTTTTTAATATGCTTTGGTCATAATATGCAAAGTGCAGCGATTTTTAAAAAAATTAAAACTGCAGCGATTTATTTTAAAATTAAAAAAAATATTATGTAAATCGCTGCAAGTGCAGCGATTTGTTTTAAAATTAAAAATATATATATTATGTAAATCGCTGCAAGTGCAACTATTTGTTTTAAAATTAAAAAATATATATATATTATGTAAATCGCTGATAGTGCAGCGATTTGTTTTAATTTTTTTTTTTAAAAAAATGCAAATGTACAAATCACTGCTATAGCAGCGATTTTCCAAAAATCTGGTGGACAAAATCGCTGCTTTCTCAGTGATTTTACCGTTCTGGTAAAAAAATATTTTCATAGACCATTTTAAAAATTTTGTTAATATTTTTTGCCCTTTAGGCTCCCAGACTCTGCTTAATATTGTCAACTTCAAAGACAAATGTGAGTGAAAGTCCTGGATAATTTTCAAAGTATTATTCAATGTTAGAATTGGACTATAGAACTATGTTGTTGAATTTTATTTGTATAAGTTATAGTTCGTGAGTTTATACAATTTCAAACTTCAAAATATGTGTAGAGTTTCAAACTCCAATATATTGAAATTTTACTAGCAGACTTTAACTTATATAAATGTTTAGTTTTAGGACAGTGTTTTGGAGTTTCACTTTCCGCATTACCGTATAACTCTGTCAATCAAAATTTAAGCAGATAAATGTGTAACATATTTTGTCCAGCTTTCGGATTTGAGTTCAAAGTTCCACTTTGGGGTAAAGTGTTCCCTATCAAAGATGAGTTCATACGCCAAGGCTCAAATCCAATACCTTGATCAAGGATAAAGAAATACTTATCGCTCCATCACGATCTTTGCCGATATACACAAAATCTTGGCAAGCAGTGCTGACGGTTTAAAAGGTGTACAAACGAACAAATTATTGTGACAAACTCATGTGTTAAAATTCTAGGAATATCCACTCGTCAATTTTTAACTTCAATTTAAATATACAGTTCCATTGGGAGATGGACAACATTTCAACAGCATAGATCAGAATATTATTTTTGTCTTTCACAAGATTTTATCTGGAGAAGAATTGGATGTTGAGAGTTCTGTATACATGTCAGCTATTTCTTTAGCAAAGTATGTTCTTGCTTGTGGCCTTTTTATCTGAAAAAAGGACAAGAAATACAGAAAAGGATTTGAGCAATGGAGACTTTATCTAGTTGTATAATAATCGCGAAACAACACTTACCTTGTAAGTTGGAGTAAGCAGATTATTCTCCAAAGTAAAAGGCTCAAGCACCAAAGTGATAGCTTTTGCAAATTCGAAACCTCGCAACTGCAAATTGTTTGCCATGAAAAACATGTTGCAAAGGCAAGGAACTACATTTCATTGCAGGGGAATTCAAATTACCTGTGCTTCCTTTCCAACGGTATCCATGTCTTTCAATATTGCAGCCTTTGCTCTTGGATCAGTGCAGAGCTGTTTCACGTCTTTATTCTGCTCCCGCCAAGATAAAATATAATCACATACAAAACTAACAAATACACAAGTGGAAGCATACTTCTTACATTCCAAATGTCATGTACGATTGTGGAAAGAAAAGAAACTAACTAATGCCAAAATAAAGGTATGATATTATGATTTTACAAGCTGTTAAGAAAGAAAATTTTGTCGTCGATAAAGTATGGAGTTATTTCTTAAGGAAACATGCTAGGTTAGAGGGAAGAGTAGACAAGACAAATAATCAAAGAGGGGTCTTTCCTCTAGTTTGGTAAGGAGGTGAAAAGATAATGGACTTGGTTTGTTCTTTTTCAAGATTTTCTACCATCTACTCTCAGGACGTGTATATTCTAAGGAGAGGAATCAGTAATGAATATTTTCATCCCTTTATTCACAAATTCATCTTACATGGGAGGCATAAAGAACCCGGTCACACCTCCTGTTCTACATAGTTAATTCAGAAGGTAGATGGTCTTTCAGGTTCCCTTATATTTTCTGGCCAGCTTATGTTATGATGAATATTGTTTGTACAACAACATAAACCAAATAGTGTAAATCTGTGCAGTTTTTTCATAGGAGCAGGTTGAAGATGTAAGAGGAATTCAGGGTGTCACCTTGATGCCTTCATTTATAGCCCATGCTTTAAACATGTCTGGGTCCACGCACACTATGGCTACCAGAGAGGAATTCAGGCTGTCACCTGACAAAGCAGACAAGAGTATAGTAGGTCTTCTAAAGGTGCCATACATGGGGGGGGGGGGGGATTATGGGATTTTCTGCTCTTACCATGTATAAAGCACTGTGCAACATACTTGCTCTTTGCATAAACATTCTCAATTTTTTCAGGAGCTACATATTCTCCCTGTGCCAACTTGAAAATATTTTTCTTCCTGCCAACAAATAGCAAAATGTAAGACTTTCTACAAGCAGCCACTGACCTCCATATACCATGCAACTTCAGTAAAGTGGATTATAGTTAACAAGAAGCAACCTTATCAATTCTCCATGTTCAAGGAACATAAATTAGATTGCAACAAAGGAAGAAAAACTACTTCACAATACCTCTATGAACCCTAGGGATCGTTCTAATAATTCCAAGGCAGGTACTATAAGATATCCTCTCACCTATCAATTATCTTTAAGCGCCCCCCAGGTAGCCACACTCCAATATCTCCGGTGTGAAGCCATCCATCTTTGTCAATCATTTCTCGCCTGAACAATGTAATTGGATAATTTCAAAATTTAACTTGGACGGTTCCCTGCTTATATGCAAACTACAAAAGGGTGAATAAGTTAAAGAAATGCCCTTACGTCTGTACTTCATCCTTGTAGTATCCCTGGAACACTATGGGGCCTCTTACACAAATCTCACCACGGGGACAAGGCTTATCTTCAGATGTATAGTTCATTTCAGGGACATCAACAAGCTTTACTTCTAAAACATGAAAAAAACATAATTAGTCCTTGTCCAGTCATAAGACAAATGGAAAGAAGTACTTGCTTGAAGTTGTACTAACCACATGCAGGATTAGGAGAGCCCACATGACCAGATAAGATATCACTCTGATCCATGTTACTTATAGTACAGGAAGTTTCGGTCATTCCATAACCTTCTATAACTTGACAACCGAAGCATCTGAACAATAAAACTGCTTAGCTCATTTCATACAATAAAAGTATCTGGTCTCAGTTTAAGTTCATAATTGGAGAAATTTGATGAAGTTAAGCATGTTCAACTCACACCCGCAAAAAGTCCATTACATCAGGAGATAACGGTGAAGCTCCTGAGACCATATAACGAACTCTTCCTCCTAGCCTTGATTTTATTTTGTTGAATACCAATCTATCCCAGAATGGGGATGGATTCTTTCCTGGAAAAGGAAATATGAATCTTATATATATATATAACAGCAAAGGGAGATGTGTCTTCCTTCTCTTCATATGTTAATCCTACTAGAAATGCAAGGGATTTCAACCTACGGAGCTGTTTGGAAGGTCAATACTATTAATTAAAAATGCACCAACGGAGCAATCCAACTATAAAGCATCAAACTAAAAGCACCCTGACATGAAAGCACAAATTGTTATCTTGCGAGCTAGTTAGAGAAAATATAAGCCCGCCATCCCCAACTGCATAAACAAAGACATTAATACGTCCATTAAAGTACTTTCTCATTTTCCCTTTTCTTAAAATAGTCAACAAGTGAGTCTTTATCCCCTTTAAGTAGCTTCCCTGCCCAAACAAAAAGGCACAGGAGTTTGATTCTTTCCCACGTTTCTGTTATTTTTCTTTCCTTTGTTCCCTTGTTTTTTATTTTATTTCATTGAGTATGATGATATGAAATGAGTTTAAGTGAAAGTGGGATTCATATGAACGTCCCCAACTTGTTTGGGACTAAGGTATAGTTGTTGTTAGTTCCCTTTTCCCATCTTACCGAGAAGAGAGAAATGAATTTACAGTTAAGGAGACGTCAAGAATCCATATCAAAGAGCTGCTTCCAAGGTAGTTGAACTTTATACATTTACTCGCAAAATCAATGAAGTACTAAAGAGGCTTCGTATAGAATAACATGTCAGCATCAAAACATAACTTATCAAGAAGCATTATAATTAAAAAAGAATTACCTCACTGGTGTAATTGAGGGCTGAAGCATTCAGTACAAGCTGCCTAGATAATAGTGTTTCATTTTTGAAAAGTTTTGGCTATGTCATACTACAGGTGGTTTAACATGAATCCACCGACTTGTCACTTCTATAACAGCTGTTAAATCAATATTGAGAGATACTAGACATGGATGGTGGACTTGGTAAAGGGACTGACTGCAGATCAAGCTACAAATTGTAAAGAAATAGATCTTGGGCCTAACTCAATCCCAAATCTAGATTATGAGGGGAGGTTGCCCAAGTCCGTATAAGGAGTCCAAATTCACCACATCCCACCCGATGTGGGACTTAACAGCCCGCTCCAAACCCAGGACTGAACATCTAGAGCGTAGACAATTTAATATGGAAGCCCAACATCAGTAAATCATAAATTGGGGAAGGGTCTGACTCTGCTACAGTGTAACAAAATGGATCTTGGGCCTAACTCAACCCCAAAAGCTAGCTTATGATGGAAGGATCGCCCAAGTCCATACAAGGAGTCCAAATTCACCATATCCCACGAATGCGAGACAGACACAAATAGTTGTTGAAGCCTCATCTTCAAGCTGACACAGGGCCAAACCCATGCAAGCACATGTAGCATGCTGTTGAAACTCTTACCAAATTTAATATTCCAAACCCATGAGAAATGAAAAATTTACCAGTCCTAAGTTAGAACATGCAGTGATCATGTTTCGAGAAATTTCACTAAACCGAAACACATTTTTGTCAGCTTTAATCAGTATTATCTGTGTAATGCTGCTGCACTATCAAAAGCTACCTGATAAAAGGTTCTTGTCACTTCACATAATGAAAAAATGATTCTTGTCAATTGCGAGACAATTAGCGATTCAACAGGACATTAAACATGTGTTGGAACATAATAGAAACAGTGTGTATCTTAACTCCCATATGCACCGATCTCCATACTAATAGACCTCTATGGAAACAATCTTAAATCCTAAAGAAACATTATATGATGCAACCCAGATAGAAAAAGGTCCAAGATGCACAGGTGCAGCCATCTATTACTCGATAGAGGTAAAAATATCTCACCATTAAAAATTGCTTGCTTCTTAGCATTATAAGCAGCATTAAATATCCTCTCTCTCAGAGAACCAGATGTCATCACAACATTCATAATGCTGCAAAAGGAAGCATCTAAGTTAATTGAGGATCACATAAAACTAAAATTACCACAAATAGCAAATCAGCATCAAGAGTCAATTACCTGGCATATAATTTATTGTATAACCGAGGAACGCTGCAAAAGACAGTGGGCCTTAATACAGCCATATCATCCACTAGTTTCAGATTATCCTGAATGCATAGTAAAGTTAAACAAAGTATTTCCTTAGAGAAGTGTGAAAACATTGCTTGGAATATTGTAGACAATTGAGTCTCAAGACTTACTATCTTTTGTCCAAATAATATCTCCTAAATGTCATCAAGCAAAAAATAAAACCTTTACCTTTAGGAGGTGCACATTTTCCCTCCATCAACTTAAGTTTAATTCTTGTCCTTAATAATTTTGTGCAAAATTTTCCCCTTTGAAAGTAGAAACACAAATACAGCCCTTACTTCATTTCTTTTACATTTCCCTTTTTGGATTTCTACTTTTTCACCACTTTCATACTACCAAGCTACTTCACCAGGCACGGTGAACAAGACAAAGGGAGAAATAAAAAGAGTAAAAATTAGACAACAGGGTGGAAAAGAATAAGGACAAGGAGGGATGTGGATATTCAGGTGAAGAAGAAACAAAAGTAGCAGTAACCAGCAGGAAAGTTAATGGAAAGTTGTTGGCGAAGAAGCAAGAGGAAGATGAAAGGAAGCCTTAAGAGGATATGATCAGGCAAGTAGAAGAGTAAGACATAGAGTTAAAGCAACAGGAAAGGGGAGATTGGGACAAGGAGGAGAAGGATAGGGGAATTTAATTTCTGGTGCAATGGTGGTAGAAGGAAAGAAGAACAAAACAACAGAGACGAAAAGGGAAAAAATAAACTAAAAAAGTTCAGAATAAAAGAAAAAAATTTAGATACATAGAATTTCTACTTTTTCCCGGGGGATACTTGCAACAGCCTGTCCAAATGGAGAGTCCAGAAACTTTAAAAAGTTTGAGGAGGAAAATGCTATATAGATTAATCAAAGCTGGACTTCATTAAGGTTTAAGGGGCTTTAGTTTCCTTTACTTTTATAATCCTATTTCTTTGATTTCACAAGTATGCAGTATTCCTTAAGAAGGAAAGGAGCAGAAAGAATGACAAAGCGTAAACTAAGTAGCAAATATCATGATCAGTAAAAATGAAATGAATCTAAAACAAGCAATTCACGTTATCTATATAAGTTAAGTCTCTTGCACAGTGATATCATTGACTTCCAACCTACAATTCACATATTGATTCCAGCAATGAACAGCTTTATGCTTTTCCAATACCCCCCCCCCCCCACAATGGTTGTATTAGTTGTATTTCATGTTTTCAAGCCATTGTTTGAAAAAAATTAATCGACGAATCCGAGCTAGAATAATCTTTAGACTTGACAGATATGGTTCATGAAAGGACTGCTAAAAGAAAATCCAGAAAGTACTCTATGGTAAGTCTCATACTCCCTGATAAAATCCAGAAGCTCCTCCAAAATAGACCAGCAATACTTGGGTAGCCCTCTCAAATATATGTGCCAGCGGAAGATATGAGATGTAACTATTAAAATTAAGATAAAGGTTTCAGAAAAATCTACAGTTTTCATTAGAAAGTTTCAAGTGAATGTAAGAGATGTTTAGCTCCAGAACTTTCAACAAAAAAGTGATTCATGCTGATATTTGGGCTATTATAATCACCAGTACTCACATATCTGAAGAGTATAGATTGATGCCAATACTCGTACCAGCAACATTTGCAATCAGGTTTTCATGGGTCAAAACAGCACCCTATCAGTTAGATAAAAGAAATGCAATTTGCTTCAATTCTGGAAAAGCAATAACATTTAGAATTGAGTATATGATATTCTGATGTACCTTTGGGGTCCCAGTTGTACCACTCGTATAGAATATCGTAGCAACAGTCTCAGGTTTTGGTGGGCAAAAGGGCTGAAGATTGCTGAGACCCTGAAAGAAAATCATTAACTATACTATGAAACCTTAACAATCAAGTAGTGAAGTACAAATACATTAGTAGGCATTTTCAGTGCTGCTAGTGAAATTACAACTTATAGATATATCTCTTGCAACTCCACCCATGTCATTAACTCAGATATGTGAAAGATCATATGCAGCACAAAGCTACCATACGTACCATGTTCACATCTCTGCATCTTCTCATTCCTACTAGGCACAAAATCTAAAACTCTCATACCATAAAAATATGACTTTGAGTATATATAATCACCTGACTAAGTAGTGTTGAATATGATATGATCTCCACTCCAGATGACGGTGGAAGTGATGGAATTCTCCCATCTACTGCTCCAACTACCTACATCATACCCAAGCCAGATGAGCACAGATGAATTGCAGATCGGCAATATCATAGTTATGCACCACTTCAATCACCATAAAGCGACAGTTTTGCATACCGCAATTAAATGCAGCGAAGGAATCTCCGATACGAAGCTAAGCAACTGCAATTTGAAGAGTAATCCCATAAATAAGAACCTCAACAGTGACTTCAAGGAAAGCAGTGTACAGAGAAAGGTCTATCACGTACATCTCTTTCTATTTCCCTGCGTTTAAAGTTTGCCAAATTCCAGGATGTTGATTTTAAGTTTTTTTTAAAATATATAATCCACCTATGACGGTGGAAAGTTAGGATCTTTTAGTAAATCAATCATCAGGAAGAACAAAAACAAAATATTGCCAGTAGAAAGAAGATCCAAAACATCAGATTATCAATTCAAATGGGACGATCATAGCAAGTAAAAAGTGTTCCAATATTATGTCTGCAAGTGAACAGTTAACCTCAAAAATGGTCTAAAGCCTATATTGGTAACTGCTTGATTCTTCCACTTCCATGTCACCTCAACAGAACTTGCAAGTAAACTCACATGATTTAATGTTTCTGGCACACAAAATATAGCTTCAATTGCTGCATGGTTTGCAATATATTTTACAGCTTCTGGACCTACAAATTTTATGGCTTAGGAGATTTAGCAACATTGGTAAGATATCAAATGAATTTATTTTTGATAATGTCTGAAGACCAACCAAGAGTATCGTATAAAGGAACTGAAATAAATGAATACGCAGAGCAGGCATGGTCGACTATCAGCCATTCTGGTCGGTTGATAAAATATAAACCAACACGAGATCCCTGTCAAGAAGCGAAGGATCAAAATAATCAGTATATAAACAGAAAATATTCACTTCTTTTAGTTTTTCCGAAAAATGAGAACAACTAAATTCAGAAAGAGAACAGAAAGCCTTCCAAATTGGTTTAAGAAGTTGATAAAGTAAGTTGCCTTTGGCATCTGATGACAAACTAGTGCAGAACCTATTGCTGACCGTGCAGTATCTGCCTCCTTGTATGTCATCCATTTGTACCTGTAGAGTATGTTACATTGGATGAGTATGCCTTGAAGATAAATCATAAGCACAATTACAGGCTTCCAGTGGCTAACATACTCTCCTACTGTTCCATCTTCTTGAACTCGTGATCCTAAGTAATTGCAGTCTGGAAATGCCTCAACCGATCGCCTAACCAGACAAACAAATCAAAACAAAAAAGATGAAAAAGAATTCAAATTGTGGTGAATTTTCTTGAGAAGAAAAGGAAAATGGGGAGTCAATCAGGCAAGTTTGATTACTCACACAAAATTGTCATGTAAGGTACCAATTTCAGGATGATCTGCAAATCTACTAATAAGTTTCACTGGAGAGCGAGCAGATCTGGATTTAAAAGAACTAGAAATCAGTAATGTGTCGAATACATGAAGAGTTTGAACTAACTGTTCTGACCTGTACACATTCCATTTTCCTGTCTTCAATTCTTCAGGGAGCGCATTACTAAATCCTTGCTCTGGTGAAAGTTCAATAATTAGCAAAGAACCAATGGAGGGGAGATAGGTAGATAGATAAAGAAACAGAAAATAGGGTAGTCTGATCTCCAAGTAATAAGCTGAAACAACAAGCTAGGTAAAATAGAGGTCAGACCAACATGTAGAGGAAGTGTAATACGAAATCAGTAAATCCAACAAATAGCTGGACATTCAACTTACATTACCAGGCTGCATACAGAAGTTCTCCAAATTTATACCTGGTATGGATCTAGTCTGATATAAAGTAAGATGTAAACTACTTTTCAAGGACCATTTGCTATCTATTTAGTTTTGTTCGGCTTGGGGACGGGGAAGCTCTCTAGCTTTCCCTAGGGAGTTGGAGAAGCAAGACTAGGTACCAAGAGATCTGGGAATACCAGTTGGAATTATCCAGATATAGCAGTATCTCCTTTTTCAACGCTGCCTAGTTGACAAAAAGAGGAGATGCCTCATGTCCTAAATGACAAACCAAACACAAAGGACTTACTCTTCATAGTTGGTACTACAAAGAATACAGATAGTTTTTGGTGAATCTTTGATTTGTTTTTGGGTCTCTTTTCAGGTACGTAACATGCAAATGATCATTTTCTTCAAGACTCATAGTGCTACTCATTATCTCCTCTATTCACAGACACTTCGATTCAGCCCTGATAATGATCATTTTCTTCAAGACTCATAGTTCTACTCATTATCTGCTCTATTCACAGACACTTCGATTCAGCCCTGATAATGATCAAGTACATTGGTTGGAAATGTGAATCTTCTGATCATCAATATTCACCCCCACCCCCAAATCTTCACAGCTGTAGAACAAATCAAACCTACATATGTTAAATTCGGACTTTATGTTGATCGATTATAGCCTAAAAGGATAGTGATGTGGCACATTGTAAATAGCTTAAATTCTGATTATGTTTGTCGATGATTTGATCTCAGATTTTAACGCAGATACAACTCATGTTAAACATGGAGTTGAAGAGTATGTGTATGTCAATCTCAACTAAAGATTGCATTTTTTTTGTTTTATCCAAATCTTTTAATGATTAATTTGATCTTACAGCATATACGGAGATTTAGCTTGTTTTTTTATTTCCCCATATATAGTTCCCAGTTAGTTACACAAAGTTGAAATGCTACTTAAGAAATTGAATTTTCAAAGAAGGTATATACAGCTGCATTCTCATTTAAGAGAAGTGGGTGCGCAAGAATACCGAAGAAGAACTCGCCGGCGGCATTTTTACGGCGGATAAGTGACGGCTGGTCTTGATCGACGGCGATGGCGGCGGTGGAAGTGAGGTGGTTGCGAATAGTTCGAAAACGACGTTCAGCTTGAGAATCCATCAGTTGAAACGACGTCACTGTGATTGTATGTAGTGTTTTGCCACCTAAATTCAACTACAAATGCATGTTACTGTTACATAATGAGTGACATCTATGGGTGGCAGCAGAACCGGTACCTACCGGTTTCTGGTCCGGTTCGGTATCGGTTAGTACTTGTTAGGGTCTGGTTTTTCCGGTTCCGGGACAGGAACCGGGACGGAATTAGGCAATATCCGGTTTTTACCGGTTCCGGTAATTACCGGTTCGGTTCGGTCCGGTTTAAATTTTTTTTTTTAAATAGAGCCGTTACTAGCTGTTGTTTTTTAATATTGTTGTATTAAATTTAATTTTTGATATAGTCAATTTTAAATTTTATAACTTTAAAGTTTAAATTCAAAAATTTCAAACTTTAAGAGTTTGAAATTTAAATTTTCAAACTTTAAAATTTGAATTTAAAATTTTCAAACTTTAAAAGTTTGAATTTAAAGTTTGAAAATTTAAATTTGAAACTTTAAAATTTTGAAAATTTTAAATTAAAACTTTAGTTTATAACTTTAAAGTTTATAACTTTAAATTTTAAAATTTAAATTTAACTTTAAAATTTGAATTTAAAATTTTCAAACTAGTTTGAATTTAAAGTTTGAAAATTTATATAACTTTAAAGTTTGAAATTTAAATTTTTAAATTGCTTAATTATTATAATAAAAATTAGATTCAATTAATTTTTTTTTAAAAATCCGGTTCGTTCCGGATACCGGTCCGGTCCGGTCTAGTACCGGTTTACTACCGGACCGAGACGGAACAATAACTATTTTACCGGTTTCCCGGACCGGTCCGGTTCCGATTCCGAAACTATACCGGTACACACAGTATCGGTTCCGTACCGGTTCCGGTAATTGTAATCTAAAGTTTATTGTTGTAATCCTTTACAATTTATTTGATCAAAAGTCATGTGTCAAAATAAGTATCACATCTACTAGTGGTGTATTTCGATTAATTATATTGTCGTGTCACTTAAATCTGATCGATCGAAAGAAATTTGTTCTTATCACTATTTCTTTTGCTATGTCATCACTTAAATTTGATTAACAGAAAGGAAGCATATTCTCATCATAACTTCTTTGTTCTATAACTATAAATAGAAGTTCACATAATTCAGAAATCACACTAAAATTCTGTCAAGAAGCCAAAGAAAGCTTGTGGATCAAACGTCACACATTTCTCTACAAGAGCAATGAATTTATTTTTAAAAAGACGAATCAGAAGAAACAAATTTTATTGTTTACGATTTATGGCACCCCCAATGAGACCAAATATGTCCTTCATCTCCTCTCTTAGTAAAAATGAAATCTTTGAATCTGAAGCCACAAAATCGCAAAGGTGAAAGGTACCTTGAGTCTCGTCTTTGAGTATCATCTACATTTCGAGAAGTTTTGAAGTCGGAAACATTTATCGACATTGAAAATTTGTGAAACTCTACAAGACGATGTCCAACTCTAGTTGAGACTCTACAAGATATATTCGATTTTAGTTAAGATTCTGAAAATGTTAATTATCCCCCCCCCTACACACACACACAAAAAAAATAATAAAAAAATAATGTTTTAATTCTTATCCCTCGAATTTACTAGTGAGCTATACTATCTATCTACATTATTGTTCAGATTTTGTTACATAAATAAAAATATCTTGTAATATCAATATACATTATTATCCGGATTCTCTAACATAAATAAATAAATCTTATATTATCTATTCACATTATTATTAAGATTTTTTAACATTAAAAAAAATCTTTCTTTAATTTGTATATTTAATCTAATAATTATTGAAGTTGGAATGTAGTCATTTTTCGAAATTAAAAGAATCTATTATATTTTCATGTAATTAAGTGGACCACACAAATTTCCCTTTAGAGACATCTATATAAATTACTCTGCTTCTTCTGTTTTACCCACTTATTCTTCCATATACACAAAATTATTTTTTTAAAATTATTTCCTTTAAGATAAAAAAGAAAGGAAACGATTTTTTTGAGATGAGATACATTATAGTGTGTGAGAAAGACGTTATGAGAAAGTACACAACTGAGGATCTCAACCAAAGGAGAAACCCCTGGCTTGGGACTTTCAATATGCCGGATAAAGTTGTTAAGAATTACGATGTGACTGAGAGGTTGTCTGACCGTCACGAAGATAACCTACAAAACATCAACAACTTTCTCAAAAAGGATTGGATAATAATAATTATTCCAATCCTATCCTTCAAAACCTGAGATAATCTTTGATTTTTAGAGTGTTATACTTACAAAAATTAGTGACACCTTCTAGCGTAGAAATAACTTCGTTGACTCATCATAAGCCCCTACAACTTTCTACAGTGTTTAGAATGTACCAATCTAAAGGAGGATCCTCCCATTGGATCTCAGATCTCTGTCATGTACTTTCCCATGGTGTCTTCCTCACACCTCTATAACATACCTCATCTAAGATGAACATACCTCATCTAAGATGAGGTACATTATAGATATGTGAGGAAGGCATTATGGGAAAGTACGCAATAGAGATTAGAGACTCCTGAGGAAAAATCTCTGGCTAAGGATTTTTAATATGTCGAATAAAGTTGTAAAGGATTATGATGTGGCGGAGAGGTTGTCTGACCGTCACGAAGATAACCTCCAAAACATCAACAACTTTCTCAAAAAGGATTGGATAATAATAATTATTCCAATCCTATCCTTCTAAGCCAGAGATAATCTTTGGTGTTTTGGAGGGTTATCTTTACGAAAATTAGTGACACCTTCTAGCCTAGAAACAACTTCGTCGCCGCATTATAAGCCCTTGCAGCTTTCTACGGTGTTTGGAATGTACCAAGCTAATAAAGGATCCTCTCATTGGATCTCTGATCTCTGTCGTGCACTTTTCCCATGGTGTCTTCCTCACATCTCTATAACATACCTCATCTAAAGATGAGGTACATTATAGGGTTTATAAGGTACGGGATGTGAGAAAGACATTATGGGGAAAGTACGCAATAGAGATCAAAGATTTTAGAGGAGAAACCCCTGGCTTGGGACTTTTAATATGCCGGATAAAGTTGTTAAGGATTACAATGTGACGGACCGTCACGATGATAACCTCTAAAACATCAACAATTTTCTCAAAAAAGGTTGGATATTAATAATTATTCCAATCATATCCTTCTAAACACCTGAGATAATTTTTGGTGTTTTAGAGGGTTATCCGTACGAAAGTTAATGAAAAATTCTAGCCTAGAAACAGTTTCATCGCTGCATCATAAGTCGTTGCTAACTAACAGATAATCCTCCCATTGGATATCTGATCTCTTTCGTTCACTTTTCCCATGGCGTCTTCCTCACATACCTCTTCTAAGATGATGTACATTATATGGTTTATGAGGTACATTATAGGGATGTGAGGAAGAAATTATGGGGAAAGTACGCATTAGAGATCAGATATTCCAGAAGAGAAAACCTAGCTTGGGACTTTCAATATGCCGGATAAAGTTGTTAAAGATTACGATGTGGCAGAGAGATTGTCTGAAAATCACGAAGATAACCTCCAAAATATCAACAACTTTCTCAAAAGAATTGAATAATAATAATTATTTCAATTATATCCTTCTAAGCTAGAGATCATCTTTGGTGTTTTAGAGGGTTAACTTTACCAAAATTAGTGACACCTTCTAGCCTAGAAACAACTTCGCCGCTGCATCATAAGCCCTTGCATATTTCACGGTATTTAAAAGAATTCAAGCTAACGGAGGATCCTCACATTGGATCTCTAATCTTTGTCGTGCACTTTTCCCATGGAATCTTCCTCACACCTATATAACATACCTCATCTAAGATGAGGTACATTATAGGGTTTATGAGGTACATTATAGGGTTTCTGAGGGACATTATAGAGATGTAAGAAAGACAGTATGGGGAAAGTATGCAATATAGATCAGAGATTCCAGAGGAGAAACCCCTAGCTTGGGACTTTTAATAGATAGGATAAAGTTGTTAAGGATTACGATGCGGCGGAGAGGTTGTTCGATCGTCACGAAGATAACCTCCAAAACATCATCAACTTTCTCAAAAATCATTGGATAATAATAATGATTCCAATCCTATCCTTCAAAACCTGAAATAGTCTTTAGTATTTATAAAGGTTTATCCTTACGAAAATTAGTGACACCTACTAGCCTAGAAATAACTTCGTCGCAGCATCATAAGTCATTGTATCTTTCTACAGTGTTTAGAATGTATCAAGCTAACGGAGGATACTCCTATTAGATCTCTGATCTCTATCGTACACTTTTCCCATGACGTCTTCCTCACACCTCTATAACAACCTCATCTAAGCTGAGATACATTATAGGATTTATGAGGTACATAATAGGGATGTGAGGATTACATTATAGGAAATTATGTAATAGAGATCAGAATTCCAGAGGAAAAATCCCTGGCTTTGGACTTTCAATATGCTGGATAAAGTTGCTAAGGATTACGATGTGGCAGACAGTTTGTCTGACCGTCATGAAGATAACCTCTAAAACAACAACAACTTTCTCAAAAAGGATTGGATAATAATAATTATAATAATGTTTGTTGTTTTAGAGGGTTATCCTTCTGAAAATAGTGACACCTTCTAGCCTAGAAACAACTTCGTCGCTGCATCATAAGTCCTTGCAGCTTTCTATGGTGTTTAGAATGTACTAAGCTAACAGAGGATTTTTCCATTGGATCTCTGATGTCTGTCGGGCACTTTTCCCATGGTGTCTTCCTCACACCTCTATAACATACCTCATCTAAGATGAGGTTCATTATAGGGTTTATGAGGTACATTATAGAGTTGTGAGAAAGATATCATGGGGAAAGTACGCAATAGAGATCAGAGATTCCAAAGGAGAAACCCCTAGCTTGGGACTTCTAATATGCCGGATAAAGTTGTTAAGGATTACGATGTGGCGGAGAGGTTGTCTGAGCGTCACAAAAATAACCTCCAAAACATCAACAACTTTCTCAAAAGGACTGGATAGTAATAATTATTCCAATCTTATCCTTCAAACCCTAAGATAGTTTTTATTTTTATAGGGGGTTATCCTTACGAAAATTAGTGACACCTTCTAGCCTAGAAACAACTTCGTCGCCGCATCATAAGCCCTTGCAGTTTTCTACAGTGTTTAAAATGTACTAAACTAACAGAGGATCCTCCTATTAGATCTCTAATCACTATCGTGCACTTTTCCCATGGCGTCTTCCTCACACCTCTATAACATACCTATTCTAAGATGAAGTACATTATTTATAAGGATGTGGGGAAGACATTAAGGGAAAAGTACGTAATAGAGATCAGAGATTTTAGAGGATAAACCCCTAGCTTGGTACTTTCAATATGCTGGATAAAGTTGGTAAGGATTACGATGTGGCAGAGAGGTTGTTTGACTGTCACGAAGATAACCTCTAAAACATCAAATTTTTGGTGTTTTGGACAATTATCCTCAGGAAAATTATTGACACCTTCTAGCCTGGAAACAACTTCGTCGTTGCATCATAACCCCTTGCAGCTTTCTCAGGTGTTTTGAATGTACCAAGCTAACGGAGGATCCTCCTATTGGATCTGTGATCTCTGTCGTGCATTTTTTCACCATGACGTCTTCCTTACACCTCTATAATATTCCTCATCTAAGTTCAGGTACATTAAATGGATGATGAGGTACATTATAGGGATATGAGGAAGTAGGGGTGTCTATGATCGGGTTGGTTCGGGTTTTTCAAATTTCAAATCAAACCATTCATGTAAAAATTTTAAATTTATAAACCAAAGCAAACCAATAAAGTTATGATTTTTTTGGATTATTCAACCTCGAGTTGGTTCGGGTTTTTCAAATACCAAACCAAATCATTATGTCGAATTTTTTAATGTATAAATCAAACCAAACTAATAAACTTCAGATTTTTCCAGATTTTTGGATTTTTCTGTAAAGTTTGCATACAAACATATTATTGTGCTCCAAATATTTATTTAGTCCAACCAAAATACAATTATCTAAGGTGTTTTTTTAAGAAAATAACACAAAATATGAGATGAGTATTGATGACATAAAAATATTCACTAAAAAATAATAATGAAATCATCATATAAAATGAATATTGTAAAGTTATAATGAAAATAATCATAATTTAAATCATGCTAAAATAAGTATGATAAGTATTAGTTACATTTTTAAATATTTAAGGAAAATTAAATTAGATTATGTATTTTAATTGTCTAAACCAATGTAAAACTAAAGTACAAATATTCAATATTATTGTCATTCTTAGGCCTCATTTGTTTCCATTAAGATTAAGAGGTCTGAATCTGAATACTAAGATTTACATTAAAATTCAGGTGATTTGATCTGAATACACATCTGAATATTAAGATGTGGTCTCTAAATCTGAACACTAAATAATTAATGTTGTTTGTGTTTGATATCTGAATCTGCATGTGAAATTAACATCAAATTAATAAACTTTCATTTCAACAAAATATATCACTTTTGATTAAAAAAAAAGTTTTAAAAGTTTTAATAATCATGATTCGGAAGTACAATTTTTTTCATTCAAAAACTTTGATAAACGCCAATACACCAACAGTGTTCTTGATACCATCAATACAAGAAAATTATTAATATAAAAAAAAAACTTGAAAGGATTTATGAAAACTTACCAGTTCAAGAGGGAAAAAATGGTGTTTGATTGAGTAAAGAGAGAAAGAAAGTTTTAGTTATGAGATAGAAAAACACGCTTAAAACAGAGAAGCGATAGTTTATTATTTGATAACTTATTAGATGAGTTTGAATGTTGTTAAGAGGCTCTTACATATCTAATTCATTCAGACCCATTAAGAGGCTTTTTAAAAAATAAAACAAATGAACTTAATAGACTGAATTTGAATCATTCAGATTCAGAACTAAAAATCAAACGTACTTAATAGGCTGAATTTGATTCATTAAGATTCACACCTCCATTAAGTGCAAACAAATGAGGTCTTAGAGTTGAATTGATTTTCTTTTTGCATTTATTAATTTGATTTTGATTTAAGTTTTATTTTGATTATCTAAATCAATGAACTACAATCTTTATTAGATCATTCCGAATTCTAAGTTTTAGACTTGAAATAATATATTGAAAGATAAAACTATGAAATAGTATAAAAAAATATTTTAAAATGATATTAAAATAAATATTTTATGTATAAAATAAAATTTTATAGTTACATATATAATGTCGGGTTAGTTTGGTCTCGGGTTATTTTTTTAGTTAAAACCAAACCAACCCAAATATGGCCGTTTTTTTTTTAAATGCCAAACCAAGTCAAACCAAACCACTAGTCGAATTTTTTCAGTTTGACTTGATTTGCGATTTGGTTCGCTTTTCGGTTCGATTTTGTACACCCCTATGAGGAAGAAGTTATGAGGAAAGTACACAGAGATCAGAGATTCCAGCCAAAAGAGAAACTCCTAGCGTGGGACTTTCAATATGCCGGATAAAGATGTTAAGCTTTACGATGTGGCGGATAGATTGTCTGGCCGTCACGAAGATAACCTCCAAACACCAATAATTTTTTCAAAAAGGATTAAACTGTAATAACTGTTTCAATCCTATCCTCCCAAACATGATAATCTTTGGTATTTTGGAGGGTTATCCTCAGGAAAATTATTGACACCTTCTATCCTAGAAACAACTTCATAGTTGTATCATAAGCCCTTGAAGCTTTCTCCAGTGTTTTGAAAGTACCAAGCTAACGGAGGATCCTCTAATTAGATTTGTGATCTCTGTCGTTCACTTTTCCCATGATGTCTTCCTTACACCTCTATAACACACCTCGTCTAAGTTGAGGTACATTATAAGGATGATGAGGGGATGTGAGGAAGACATTATGGGGAAATACACGGTAGAGATCAGAGATTCCAGCCAGAGGATAAACCCCTGGCTTGGGACTTTCAATATGCCGGATAAAGTTGTTAAGGCTTACGATGTGGCAGAGAGGTAATTTGACCGTCATGAAGATAACCTCCAAAACACCAACAACTTTCTAAAAAAGGATTGATTGGATAATAATAACTATTCCAATCCTATTCTCCCAAACCTGAGATAATCTTTGGTGTTTTGGAGGGTTATCATCAGGAGAATTAGTGACGCCTTCTAGCCTAGAAACAACTTCATCGCCGCATCATAAGCCCTTGCAGCTTTCTCCGGTGTTTTGAGAGTACCAAGCTAACGGAAGATCCTTTAATTAGATTTATGATCTCTGTCGTCCACTTTTCCCATGACGTCTTCCTCACATCTTTATAACACACCTCATCTAAGATGAGGTACATTATAGGGATGTGAGGAAGATGTTATGGGGAAATACACGGTAGAGATCAGAGATTCCATCCAGAGGAGAAACACCCTCGCTTGGGACTTTCAATATACTGATAAAGTTGTTAAGGCTTACGATGTGGCAGAGAGGTTTGACTATCACGAAAATAACCTCCAAAACTCTAGTAACTTTCTAAAAAAGGATTGGATAATAATAATTATTTCAATCCTATCCTCCCAAACCTGAGATAATCTTTGGTGTTTTGGAGGATATCCTCGGGGTGATTAGTGACACCTTCTAGCCTAGAAACAACTTCGTCGCCGCATCATAAGCCCTTGCAACTTTCTCCAGTGTTTTGAAAGTACCAAGCTAACGGAGCAACCTCCCTTTGGATCTCTAATCTCTACGGCGCACTATTCCTATGATGTCTTCTTCACACTTCTATAACACACCTCATGTAAGATGAGGTACATTATAGGAATGTGAGGAAGACGTTATGGGGAAAGAACTCAGTAAAGATTAGAGATTCCAGCCAGAGGGTAAACCCCTGGCTTTGGATTTTGAATACACCGATAAAGTTGTTAAGGCTTACAATGTGGCGGAGAAGTTGTTTGATCGTCACAAAGATGACCTAAAAAAATCCAACAACTTTCTCAAAAAGGATAGGATAGTAATAACTATTCCAATCCTATCCTCCCAAACCTGATATAATCTTTGGTGTTTTGGAGGGTTATCCTCAGGAAAATTAGTGACACCTTTTGGCCTAGAAACAACTTCGTCGCCACATCATAAGTCCTTGTAGCTTTCTTTGGTGTTTTGAAAGTACCAAGCTAACGAAGCATCCTCCCATTGGAACTCTCGTCCCTGTCATGCACTTTTCCCATGATATTTTCCTCACACCTTTATAACACACCACATCTAAGATGAGGCACATTATATGGATGATGAGGTACATTATAGGGATGTGAGGAAGACATTATGGGGAAATACACGGTAGAGATCAGAGATTCCAGCCAGAAGATAAACCCCTGGCTTGGGACTTTCAATATGCCGGATAAAGTTGTTAAGGCTTACGATGTGGCAGAGAGGTAATTTGACCGTCATGAAGATAACCTCCAAAACACCAACAACTTTCTAAAAAAGGATTGATTGGATAATAATAACTATTCCAATCCTATTCTCCCAAACCTGAGATAATCTTTGGTGTTTTGGAGGGTTATCATCAGGAGAATTAGTGACGCCTTCTAGCCTAGAAAGAACTTCCTCGCCGCATCATAAGCCCTTGCAACTTTCTCCGGTGTTTTGAAAGTACCAAGTTAACGGAGGATCTTCTGATTGGGATTTGTGATCTCTGCCGTGCACTTTTCCTATGACATCTTCCTCACACCTCTATAACACACCTCATCTAAGAAAATCACTGTCTTTCTTCTGTGTTATCTGAAAAACAGAAGGATTTGTTGTGTGTATATAAAAGAATCAATGGGCAAAACATCATGTTGTTTTTTTGTATTTTTATTTTATAACAGAATTTAGCAGTATCACATGGTAAAAGATTGGTTTCATTTTTCTTTCTAAAATTTTTCATTGCTTCAATACATGGGAAACAAGAGACTTGAAAATGTAACAGATCAGTAAAAATACATAATATTTTTGTTAAGAGATTATTGATAAATGAATTTGCTTGTTGCTTCTAGTTTTCAATACAATTCAATATTTAGAACAGTTAAAGGATTTTTGTAAATTTATTCTACAAATATAACCAAAACTAAATATGTTATTCATTCACATCAAACAATATAAGCTATTCAAAAAAAATTACATTCGCAAATATCATAGTATAATACATTAAGTGATAACTATACATACAGGGTGTTATATGTAGGAAGCATATACCTACCTTCTGCAAATTATTATAAACAGTATAGATAGTAAAAGGAAAACAAACATAATGGATGGCATGTTGATAGTGGAGTACTGTACACAAATTGGTACGAACGATAAAATCTATTGTTTTCAGCTTGAACAAAATATATATAATTGAAAGCTTTTCAAGATGTATTTTTGGTTCTGCAGAAGAAAATGTTTTACACTTCCTGTCAATATTATAAGTTCATTGTGAGATGGACAATATTTCAACAGCATAAGACCACAATTTATTCTTTTTGCCTTTCATAAGATTTTATTTGGAGAAGAATTGGATGTTGAGAGTTCTGCATACATGTCTGCTATTTCTTTAGCAAAGTATGTTCTTGCTTGTGGCCTTTTTATCTGAAAGAAGGACAAGGAATACAGAAAAAAACTAATTTGAGCAATGGAGACTTTCTCTAGTGGTCTAATAATCGCGGAACAACACTTACCTTATACGTTGGAGTAAGCAGATCATTCTCCATAGTAAAAGGCTCAAGTACCAAAGTAATAGCTTTTGCAAATTCGAAACCTCTCAACTGCAAAGTGTTTTCCATGAGAAACAAGATGAAAACAGAAGGTCAATGCAGGGGAATTCAGATTACCTGTGCTTCCTTTCCAACCGTATCCATGTCTTTCAATATTGCAGCTTTTGCTCTTGGATCAGTGCAGAGCTGTTTCGCGTCTTTATTCTGCTCTCGCCAAGATAAATATAATCACGTACAATACTAACAAATACTTATAATTCTCTTCACATTTGAAAGAAGTCTATGCCTCTACTTCTTACTCTACAATGCTTTATTTAAGTCTAATGAGAACAAAATTTTCATTAATGAAGTTTGGTACTCTTGATGACCATATGAACATTTCATAAGGAAAGCATCAGCCAGATAATACATTGAATTTTAAGATTCCAGATTACGTCTGGAGTGCCTATGCTACAAAAGTGAAAGCATTTTTGTTACATTTCAAATGTCATGTACGATTGGGGAAAGAAAAGAAACTAGAGCCAAAATAAAAGGGATGTAATTATGATCACAAGGAAAATGATCTTTTTGGTTCCCTTATATATTTCAGCCACCTTATGTTATGATGAATCTTTTTCTGATATTTATCATCTCTTTCCCTTTATGACAACTGATACAACATAACCAAATAGCATAAAATCTTTGCAGTTATTCATGAGAGCAGGTTAAAGATGTAAGAGGAATTCAGGATGTCACCTTGTTGCCTTCATTTATAGCCCATGTTTTCAACATGTCCGGGTCCACACAGACTATAGCTACCAGAGAGGAATTCAGGCTGTCACCTGACAAAGAAGACAACAGTACAGTAAAAGGCGTCGTACATGGGGTGGTGAGGTTACTGCGACACCATATCTTACCATGTATAAAGCACTGTGCAACATACTTGCTATTTGCATAAACATTCTCAATTTTTTCCGGAGCTACATATTCTCCCTGTGCTAACTTGAAAATGTTCTTCTTCCTGCAAACAAATAGCAAAAGATAAGACTTTCTACAAGTAGCCAATGATCTTCGTATACCGTGCAACTTCATTATAATGGATTCTAGCTACAAGGAACCAATCTTATTTAACTCTCCATATTCAAGGAACATAAACTAGATTGCAACAAAGAGGGAGAAAAACTACTACTACTTCATAATCCATCTATGAAAGGCAAGTACTATTAGTTACCCTCTCACCTATCAATTATCTTTAAGCGGCCCCCAGGTAGCCACGCTCCAATATCTCCGGTGTGAAACCATCCATCTTTGTCAATCACTTCTCTCCTGAACAATGTCATTGGATAATTTTAAAATTTAACTTGGACAGTTCCCTGCTAATATGCAAACTACAAAAGGGTGAGTAAGTTAAAGAAATGCCCTTACGTCTGTACTTCATCCTTGTAGTATCCTTGGAACACTATGGGGCCTCTTACACAAATCTCTCCACGGGGATTAGGCTGATCTTCAGATGAATAGTTCATATCAGGGACATCAACAAGCTTTATTTCTAAAACATGAAAACATAATTAGTCCTTGTCCAGGCATAAGACAAATGGAAAAAAATTTTTGCTTGGAGTCGTACTAACCACATGCAGGATTAGGAGAGCCCACATGACCCGATAAGATATCACTCTGATCCATGTTACTTATAAGGCAAGAAGTTTCGGTCATTCCATATCCTTCTATAACTTGACAACCAAAGCATCTGAACAATAGAACTACTTAACTAAAATTACACAAAACGAAGTATCTGATCTCTGTTATGTTCATAAATTGATCATAATTGGTGAAACTTAATGAAGTTTGTTCAACTCACATCCGCAAAAAGTCCATAACATCAGGAGATAATGGTGAAGCTCCTGAGACCATCAAGCGAACTCTTCCTCCTACCCTTGCTTTTATTTTGTTGAATACCAATCTATCCCAGATTGGGGATGCATTTTTTCCTGGAAAAGTAAATATTAATCTACAATGTATCACAGCAAAAAGAGATGTGTCTCCAATTCTCTTCATAGGTCAATCCTACAGAGTTGTTTGGAAGGTCAATACTATTAGAAATGCTCCAAAGTTGTTTTCCTACTAAAAAGCACCCTAACAAGAAGGCACAAATTGTATTTTGCGAGCTAGCTAGGGAAATATAAGACATGCGCCATTCCTAACCTCATAAACAAAGACCTTAATACCACCAAATGAGCAGTAATACAGGAACAGATCACAGCTTTCCTGTCCATCAAAGTACTTTACTTTATAAGTTTCCTTTTTCTTAAAATAGTCAATAAGTGAATCAGAGTCTTCAGTTTACAGCAATGTTTCAAAGGAGATTCCACCATTTGATCTCCTTGAGTGGCTTCTGTCCAAACAAAAAGCCTCAGGAGTTTAATGCTTTCCCCCTTTTCTGTTATGTTCCTTCCTTTTGTTCCGTCGTTTTTCATTTTTGTTTTATTTAGTATGGTGATGATATGACATGAGTTTAAATTGAGGATTCATATAGCCGACCTCAACTTGTTTGGGGTGTAGTTGTTGTTGTGTGTTCCCCTTTCTCGTCTTACCAGAAGAGAGAAATGAATTTACAGTTGAGGAGACGCCAAGTGTCCATATCAAAGAACTTGATACGTTTGCTCACAAAATCAACTAAGTACTAAAGGGGCTAGTTTGTATAGAATAACACATCAGCACCTAAACAAAACCTATCAAGCAGCATTTTAATTAAAAACGAATTATCTCACTAGTATAATTGAGGGCTGAAGCATTTAGTACAAGCTGCTTAGATCATACTGTTTCATTTCTAGAAAGTTGTGACTTGTGGCTATGTCAAACTACAAGTGGTTTAACACAATTACAATGACTTGTCACTACTGTGTAATCATAATTTTCAACATGTTACGCATCTTGGACCTCTATTAACCATAACTGCGAATGCGCCCATCTCCATACTAATAGACCTCTATGGGAACAATCTTAAATACTAAAGAAACATTAGATGACGCAAACAAGATAAATAGAGGTCCAAGATGCGTAGGAGAAGCCATCTATTTATTGATAGAGGTAAAAATACCTCACCATTAAAAATTGCTTGCTTCTTAGCATTATAAGCAGAATTAAATATTGTCTCTCTGATTGAGCCAGATGTCTTCACAGCATTCATAATGCTGCAATAAGAAGCATCTAAGTTACTTGAGGGATCACATAAAACTAAAATTAGCACAAATACAAATAGCAAATCAGCACACCAGTCAATTACCCGGCATATAATCTATTGTATAACCGAGGGACGCTGCAAAAGACAGTTGGCCTTAATACAGCTATATCATCCACTAGTTTCAGATTATCCTGAATGCAGAGTAAAGTTAAACACAGTATTACCTTAGAGAAATGTAGAGACATTGCTTAGAATATTGTAGACAACTAATCCTGAAAATTTTCTAAATCTTTTAGCCTAATAATATCTCCTAAATGTCATTTGGCAACAAACAAAACCTCCTGGCCTTAGGAGGTGAACATTTTCCCTCGATCAACTAAAGTTTGTGGCATTGCCCTTAAAAGTTGATTAAAAGTTAAATCTCTTGCACATTGATATCTTCCTATGATTGTATTAGTTGTATTTCATGATTTCAAGCAAGCCATTGTTTGAACAAATACATGTTGAAAAAATTAAGCAACAAGAATAATTTACAGTTTTGGATGCATTCGAGCTAGAATAAATAATCCATAGGCTTGACAAACACGGTTCATGAAAGGACTGCTACAAGAAAATCCAGAAAGCATTCTAGGTTAAGTCTCATACTCCCTGATAGAATCCAGAAGCTCCTCCAAAATAGACCAGCAATACTTGGTTAGTCCTCTCATATATATGTGCCAGCGGAAGATATGAGATGTAACTATTAAAATTCAGATAAAAGATTCAGAAAAATCTACAGAAAGCTTCAATTGAATGTAAGAAATGTTTAACTTCTGAACTTTTTTAATAAAAAGGTGATTCATGCTGATTTTTGGTTGGTATTATAATAATTAGAACTCACATATCTGAAGAGTACAGTGTGATGCCAATACCCACACCAGCAACGTTTGCAATCAGGTTTGCATGGGTCAAAACAGCACCCTATCAGTTTTGATAAAAGCAACACAATCTGCTTCAGTTCTGAAAAGCAATAGCATTTAGAATTGAGTAGATAATAATCTTCTGTACCTTTGGGGTCCCAGTAGTACCACTCGTATAGCATATTGTAGCAACAGCCTCAGGTTTTGGTGGGCAAAAGGGCTGAAGATTGCTGAGACCCTGAACCAGTCACTAATACTATGAAACCTTAACAATCAAGTAGTGAAGTACAAACGTAGTAGTGCTGCTAATGAAATTACAATTAAGGATATATCTCTCATAACTCCACCCATGTCATTAACTGAGATATGTGAAAGATCATACGCAGCACAAAGCTACCATGCATACTAAGTTCATATCCCTGCATCTTCTCATACCAACTCAGCACAAAATCTAAAACTGATCATATCATGAAAATACGACTTTTACTATATATACCTGACTAAGTAGTTTTGAATATGATATGATCTCCACCCCAGATGATGATGGAAGTGATGGAACTTTCCCATCTACAGCTCCAACTACCTACACCATACCCAAGCCAGATGAGGACAGATAAATTGCAGATCTCCAACATCATAGTTAAGCACCATTTCGATCACCACAATGGGACAGTGTTGCATACCACAATTAAATGCAGCGAAGGAATCTCCGATAAGAAGCGAAGCAACTGCAATTTGAAGAGTAATACCATTAATAAGAACCTCAACGTGACTTCAAGGAACGCAATGTAGAGAAGAGAAAGGTGATCTATCGAGTACATTTCTTTCAATTTCCCCACGTAATGCTAGCCAAATTCCAGAATGTTAATGTTTTCAAAAGTTCTTTAAAAATATATAATCCACCTATGAAGTTGGGAAGTTAGGCTCTTTTAAATAGTCAGGATATTATGCTTTTTTAAATGGTCAGGAAGAGCATATACAAAATATGGCCAATCGAAAGTAGATCCGAAACATCAGGTTCTCAATCCAAATGCCACAGTTGTAGCAAGTAAAAAAATTGTGTTCCAATATTCTGTCTGCAAAAGAATAGTTAACCTCAAATATTCTCTAAAGCCTATAATTGAAACTGCTTTCTTCTTCCACTCCCATGTCATCTCAATAGAACTTGAAAGTAAACTCACATGATTTATTGTTTCTGGCACACAAAATATAGCTTCAGTTGCTGCATGGTTTGCAATATATTTTACAGCTTCTGGACCTACAAATTTTATGGCTTAGGAGTTTTAGCAATGTTGTAAGATCTTAAATGACTTTTATCCCGATAATGTCTGATTACCAACCAAGAGAATCATATAAAGGAACAGAAATATATGAATATGCAGAGCAGGCATGGTCGACTATCAGCCATTCTGGTCGATTCATGAAATACAAACCAACACAAGATCCCTGCCAAGAACCGAAGGAAACAAAATAATCAGTACATAAACAGAAAATATCTAGTTCAATTGTTCCTAAAACTGAACAAGGAGATTAAGAAAGAGAACTGAAATCCTTCCAAAATGATTTAAAAAGCTGAGAAAGTAAGTTACCTTTGTTATCTTATGACAAACTAGTGCAGAACCAATTGCTGATCGTGCAGTACCTGCCTCCCCGTATGTCATCCATTTGTACCTGTAGAGTATTTTACATTGGACGAATATCCCTTGAAGATAAATCATAAACTCAATTACAGGCTTCCAGTGGCTAATTACATACTGTCCTACTGTTCCATCTTCTCGAACTCGTGATCCTAAGTATTTGCAATCTGGAGACGCCTTAACCGAGCGCCTAACCAGACAAACAAATCAGAAAAAAAAATTAAAAAAAACAATTCAAATTATGGTGAATCTTCTTTGAAAGTTATAGGTAAATGCAGAGTCGATTTCGCTGCTCACACGAAATTGTCATGTAAGGTCCCAATTTCAGGATGATGTGCAAATCTACTAACAAGCTTCAACGGAGAGCGAGAAGATCTGCATTTAAGAAGAATTAAACCTCAGTTGTGCTTTAGAATACATAGAAGAGTTTGAACTAACTGTTTTAACCTGTACACATTCCATTTTCCTGTCTTCAGTTCCTCGGGGAGCGCATTAGTAAATCCTTGCTCTAGTGAAAGTTCAATAATTAGCAAATAAACCGAAAACAAGTTAGTTTGATCACCAAGTAATAAACTGAAACAAACATGGATGTTATTAAAACGAATGAATATGTAGCTGCATTATCAGTGGGCAAGAATACCGGAGAAGAATTTGCCGGCGGCATTTCTACGGCGGAGAAGTGACGGTTGATCCTGATCGCCGGCGGTGGTGGAAGCGAGTTGGTTGTGAATAGTTCGAAAACGACGTTCAGCTTTAGAATCCATCAGTTGAAACGACGTCGCTGGTGATCGTATTGTTTTCCCACCAAAAATTTGCTGGTTAAGAATGCAACTACAAATGCATGTTACTGTTTGGGTTGCTAGTTTAAATATAATGTTATGTTAATTTTTTATTTTATGTAACAATTAATTTTGTATGATGATTTTGTTATCGACTTTTCGTATATATTTTTTTTGCTCATTTTAATCTTAAAAAGGAGTTATTTGATAGCGGAATAAAATAAGTAGAATAGAATAAGTTCCAAACTCTTCGTGATTTCATGCCTTGTTTGTGTTGATATTGTGCTCATGAAATATCTGTGGGAAAACTATACTTCTATGGGTCTTTTAACTTGTGTTCAATTTCAATATTTTTGTTGTATAGGGTGGTGTGTTTGGTTTGAAACATAAATTGTCTTTCTAAAAATTTTCTAGTGTTTGGTAAGTAGGGCGGGGCTAGTAACGTTCTTCAATAGAAAATTATGTTCTCTGTTTAAAAAAAATGACTTAGTTTTACTTTTAGCCTGTTCCAAAATGATCATTTTCCGTTTTTGGCAACATTTTAATTTTAACTTTTCACGTAATATGTTTAAGGCAATAAGATTAAAGGCATTTTTGGTACATTAAGCATAACTTTAATTTAGAACCACAAGATTAAAAAGTCCCTTTTGTTTTTTTAAACTCCGTCGCAAGTCAAATTCGATAATTTTTTTTAAACGGACGGGGTACTATATATATATATATATATCACAAACTTCTTATATTTTAAACTTTTTTAATGAAAGTTCTACGTCTGTTCCTATTGATAAGTAAGTAAAAAATATATCATCACAAGAATATTCATTGCAATCTAGCAAAATACTATTAAAACTGAATAGGGTTGTCATAGGTAGTGGGGAAAAATAATAAACTTGAAATGTTACTTATCGATATTCCATATTTTAAAAATTCGACTAATTTCAATTTATTGAATATTTTCATTTTAAGATGTAGCCTTTCACTAAGACAATTTCATAGCGGAACTCTAATTAAAACCAATTCTAATTAATCTCCACCATAATATTTGATGATAACATGTCTTTATCTACCAACAAAGATTGAGATGGAGTGGCAACTGGCAATTACTCCTTTATCCTTAATCAAGAGGTCTCGTATTCGAATCCTTCTATTGTTTTATCCCTAATATAAATTTTTTCAATGCAATTTCAATTATAATCGACTAATCATATTTTAATATAAATATTGAAAACGGTATAAAAAAAAACACGTCTTTATCTACTATAATCAATAATATGAGAAAAAAGGGAAAGTAGATAGATACTTTCATAGGTTTGGCATAAAACCAAATTAATAAAGCAAAAGTAGTAGTGAACATTTAATGATACAGCCACGTAAAAGTGTGTATAGTCAATTTGGTCTACCAACAATCAATGGCATTATTAAGGTTGCTTCAACTGGTTTGCTCAAAGCTACGCCAATTTGGTTGGAAATAAATGTGAAAATTGAAAAGACGTAGCGTGGAGGTAAAAAGTAGTACACAAAGCTAATTTCAATATGACTAATCAATTATATGCATCCTAATTGTTTTATTTTCCTTGCGCAAGGAAGATAAAAATAAATATTAATAACACCATTGAAATTCAAAAGGGCATATCCTATACAATAAAAATATTGAACGAAGCATTAAACATAATTTTAATTTAGAGTTACTAAAACTTTCATTAGATATAACTTTAATTTAGAAATTTTGAAAAAATTGATATGCCCTTTTAAATTTTTGATAATTTTTTTTTTAACCCTTTTTCTCTGGACCCGTCAAATCTTTATAAAACTATACAACATCAAATGAGACTAGACTTAGCAGAAAAAATATTTAAAAATTGCAAAGTGGAAACAAATTGACTGATTATTGCTCTCAAGCTGACCAAAGGGAATAGAGGTGTCACCTTCTTAATTTGTTGATACTTTTTTCAATGATTGTTTATAATTCAATATATAAAATTATTAATAGATACTTCTTTAAGGAGAAATAGTAAATTTACACTATTTAATTACTCATTATATTTATAATTTGCTATAATTATTATTCGCGACTAACATTATACATTAATTACGTGGGCTGACTTCGAGTTTGTATAATTAGTCATATTTGTATATGTATAAATATATACAAATAAATATGTATAATATACAATTTTTTAGCCTATATACATATACAATTCACCTCTCTCCCACTCTCTGCATTTTCTCGCTCGCCTCTCTCCTCCCTCTGTCAATTTCACTCGCCTCTCTCCTCCCTCTCCCGATCTCCCTTGCCATTTATACAAATATATATGTATAATATACAATTATATACATATACAATTCATCTCTCTCCACTCTCTTCCCAATCTTGCTTGCCTCTCTCCTCCCTCTCTCGATCTCGCTCGCATCTCTCCTCTCTCTCCCAGTCTCGCTCGCCTATCTCCTCCCTCTCTCAATCTCTTTTGCCATATATACAAATACATATATACATATACAATTCATCTTTCTCCCACTCTTTTCCCCTTCCATATAACATGTAGCTACAAATTGTACTTATCAAACTATAGCAATTGAGAGTAATTAATTATTTTTAAGTGGCTATATGTGAAAGTTTCCTTTCTTTTAATGCATTTATTTGTTATTGTACATTGACATGCAGACAAACCAAAATTAAATGAGTTATTAATTCACATTTACAATCTACTCAAACGTTTTATCTACGAATAACAGAATATAGTACAGTACAACATATCTGTCTTGTGCAAATTATTAATTCAGCAGTCGCAAACGCTTGTTTCTCAATGAAAGAATACTTCACTACGTATGAACAGCAAACAGCCAGTTCAGATATTCACAACCAAGAATAACTGCATTCTCCTTCGTGAAGGAAGGATAACGAAGGCTGGAATGCCAACAGGCTTCAAGTTGACCAAAAACTCGAAACTAACATAGTAATTACAACGAGATTGTGCTCATAATTCTAAAACAAGAATACCATTAAAGGCTGATGTTCCAAAAATCAGATTCAATAATTAAGGGACACTTTGACAGTTGAAGAAGAAACAATTTACACAGAGCATGAATTTCTTTAACTATATGATCAATTAGATGAACAGGCACTCCTCCACAGATAATTTCAAACTAAAAAATTCCACCACGAACCTATATACGGAATTGATCCCCAATTAATCCTATGCATGATGGTAGAATCTACAAGTACATCTACCAAGCCAAGACTGAAAAAACGTTGATATAGTCATTTTTGAGTCTGATGTTACTGCTGTCTCTCGTCATCTCCTAAAAGAGCTCCATCAACTGTTGTGCAACATCTGCAATAAAAAACATGACCATTTTTAAGGGAGATTCAACACATACAACGCAAATTCCTTGAATATAAACAGAACCTTGGAGCTGCTATTGTAGCCAACAAAATATTCATGATGACATTCAGAATCAGTTTCTGTTTATTTCAAGTCAAGTCTAGCTCTCCATTTGAAGAGCCACAAAAACTAGATGAAACTAGAACGGTCCAATTCCATCCTGTGTTGGGCATGATTGTCAGTTTCAGTTGAAGGTAAAACCCAGATTTTCGCAGTAACTATATAGCATAGCGAAAGTGGACAAAACATGGTGCTCCTTCATAGTGGGGTTAAAACAGCAGAAGGGGAACAGAAATACATGTAGAAAACAGTGGTAGAATGTGCAATTTAACATGCCAAAAAATTTTACTTCAAGCATTGAGTCAAAAATGTTAACACAATCAAGACACTTATCTTTATGTTATGCATTAGTTCATAACCTAATAACCTAAATGGATCAGTCTGGTGTACTCCCAAACCAACCATTATCATGATCTAAATCTTAGCTCGAATCTATCTTCCAATGAATATTAAACCCCCCCTAATTGAAGTCAAAACTGGAGAGACTACAATCCAAAAGGATTTGTGGTACTATGATTCAGAAAAGAAAACTAGATCTCAATAAATAAAAATACATGCAGCCAATAAAAACTAGCAATTACAAATGTCCTGTGATGTATAAATGTATACCTCTTAGTACATTTGGTGATGTTTGAAACTCTTTCCAGACAGAATGATGCGAAGCAAAATCCATGTTCAGAAATTTTGATGCAAGATATGCAGCCCCAGCAGCAATCTGGTAAGGCTTGAACTGCAGCCAGAGTGAACTTCGGAGCCTGCAAAAGGAAATCGACTAAGAATAGGAGGAGATATTAATGCTTCACAAAAGTCACTTCCCTGAAAACTAAATGGATAGGAAACATCTGCAGCAACACCATATCATTTGATAGCCATATTTCAAGAACAGCATGGGATCCAAAACTTCTCAAAAGGCACATTGGCCAATACACAGTTACAAGAATACAAGTCTAATAAATTTACAGATCCATTAATAATTGTTTTGAGTCATGTGGAAAAGCCAAAAGAGCAAGCCGAGACAACTTTCTCTTACCAACTACGAAAGCAGCAACCGAGTTCTTCTGCACAGTGTTGAGAGAGAATGAAATATATAACAAACATGTTGTACCATATAGAGAGCACCAACACATAGTCCCAGCTCCGCTGCAGCAGCATTACCCCAAAATATATGCACCTCATATACCAAAATAGAAAGACAGAAGAAGCAACAACTGTTGCGTTCCTTTTTCACTATGATCCACAAATAAACAACAATGGAACTTGTGGACTTGCCAGCTCTGGCCCTCACTTCTAGTTTCACTCGTACTGTAGTACATATAAATAATTTCCTACCATATCCACCATGAACAAAGTAACAAAATTGCCCAGAAATGGGACTCCACCATTCCTTGCCCAAACAGATCCGACAATTAAGGCTAACAACTGCTCGATGTTAGGAAGACACTAACATGTCCAGTACAACTACGATATTTACCAATAAGTAGAACATTTTTCCCAAGTGAACTTCTCTGGCTACGCGGCATCCTACAATCTTTGGAAAATATGCTACCCAATCCACTAACCAAACCAAAGGATAAGACAGCGCGAGGAGTGAGGGCTCCTCGTTGGGAATAACACTATAACACGTGTTGTGCACCTTATACCTATGTAGATTTTTTATGAAGTATATGTGTGTGTGTAGTATTACATATAGGGAGGGAGTGTATATAGATTTGTATATGCTCTCTGAAACTACTAGTTTCAGAAGAGCTTTATAAGAAAAAATATATTGAATTTCTTTGACTTAATGGAGTGAACAGATCTTCAGCCGCAAAGATTGATAAGCATAAAAAATGCTTTCTAGCCACTATGGTGCTCACACTTAATTAAAAAAAATTTGGTAGGCACATATATTAGATAGTAAAGAGGTGCAAAATATTTAATGAGTAAATTTTACACATTAGAGCTCCACCTCACCACGGCAATTTTCTCTATGCATTACAAGGCCTTGCCATAAGAACCTTAAGAGAATGTCTCTGCTCTGAACAACAAACTTGAAACCAAGAAAAAAAAAGTAATATAATATATATATAAATATCAATTACCTTATATAAGTAATATAGTGACTTCTTTTGTTGTGTGTTGCGGGTATATACAATAAAATAAAAATTGGGACATTGATTTTAAGTTACCAAGTAGTTGAGTAAAACTGCAGTAACACTTCCTTTCATTAATACTACTTGACCTCGGCAATTTTGTCAACCATCTTTGCCAGTGCAAGTATACTTTTTTTTTGAGAATTAAAATGCTGTAGAGGGGATCCGAGCCGGTGTAAGTGTACTTGTTTATAGGAGGACTTCCAATTTAGAGTTCCATCAAGCAACCAGAAGAGCTAAAATACTAGCATTTAACACCACTAATCGACTCCCAGGTACGAATCATTGCCACTTAAGTGCAGTAACCTAGCACATAGAGACAGACTACCAATATCTGGCGCTAGCATACAGCAGCAAGGCATGGAAGAGGAGGGAGATTAGGTCCTCCAACATGTGCTCCGTCGACACAAACCAAGCTTGTCCATCGGAGTTAGTCACGTGTCCAAATGGAAAATAATGAATAGTCTAATGTCTTTTCAGAGATCAAGAAGAACAGAACCAGGGAAAAGATAGAAATCAAGCCTCATTATTCAATTGACCCTAATTGTAAGGGAATAGAGCAGCGCCTACTCAGATGCAGGTCTAAATGTTAATACATCTGTCAGTTGGACAATGAATATTATCCTACCAGAAGAACTCGAAAAGCTGGATTCAGCATGGGACAAGTAGCTGAAGGAAAGAAGATCAACATAATCAAGAAGAGAAGTAGGAAAAACTTCTGGTAATTTCTTCTTCTTCTATTCAAAAAGGAAGGATTGGGAGCAGCAAATAGAGTCTGGGAACCAAAACAGCAAGCCCCAGATCATGGCACACTTCATTAATAGGGGTAGGGTAATTACATGCTGTCGAGGAGTAAAGAAGAAATGGTACCAAAACTACTAAAAACAGAGGCACCATAATTTGGTTAAACAGTAGTCTGTTCAGTCCTGCTCTGCCACAAAGGTTACTATACCTTCAAGATGTTACTCTTTTTTATACCATGCTTAAGGAATAGTTTCTTTGTTCCAACAAGAAGAGTACTTCTAAAACCTGTATTGACCAGTTCAGAACCTGGACTACCCATACCCACCATTGGGGTGTCGAGAAAACACCACCAACCCTTAAAGAGTTCCCGGTCCAAATCACTAGCATCCTACGCGGACAACCTGTGGAATAGGCTACATGAAGAAAGTAAGTGCATGAGGACTCCACATCATTTGAACATGAAAAACATAAAGTATCATATAGCAGACTTCTGGAGCATCTTTGACATTCTTCTAGGTCAATGGCCATACTACTAAGATGTCGGCATGGAAAAGCATCCACAAGAAGTGGCTAGTTTTAACTTCAGACTGTAAAACAAAACATTTGATGTACAGCATATCAACCGCCAGCAAATATCATACAGGAGAGCAAGCTACTCCTTCTATAGACCCTGCAATTATATGGCAATCCAAAAGATCAATATCACCGGCCAGAGTAGCTAGAGCAGTCAAGGGAGAGAAAAACCATATTTACACGAGTTACAAGCAGTTGTAGACCTAAAATGAGTAATAAGTTGGATGAGAACTTGTCATCCAGATACCACGAAATATTGAATCACTTTAGATCATTTTGGTTGCGAATCTACGACCTCTGGAAAAGAAGCTATAATACCAAAATAAAATGCAACGCTCCAACAGAAATCAACTTCGATTCCAGAGGCAAATTATCGATCATATAGAGGTTAACAAACTTACCCTTCACTGACAAGATGTAGTGCCAGATTCACCAACACTGTTTCAGAGAGCCCTAATTTTTCAAGGGTGGAAGTAAGAGATTCATATGGATGTTGGACAGTCAGTTCAAAATTTAGAGTGGTCAATATCATCTGTTCAGCCTCAGTAATGCGTTCACGGTACTGCTCAAACCAGTCCTGCAGAAAAACATCATTTAAATGGATAAGAAGTATGCTAAGAGCTTCATAATCTTGCCAAATGAAGAATATTTGGATGATCAATAATGCACAAAGACAAAGCATGAATCCTAACCACGGGTAGAAAATATGAAAGAACTGCAAGATCCTGCTTGTGGAAAATTTCACATGAGGCCTTCAGAACATTGTTGAGAGGCCGTGCAGTCTCTTCTGACTTTGCCGCAAGAAAGAGAGCAGCAGTAGCAATCAACTGCATACATAGAAAAAATACTAACAATTAGCCAAGCATTGAACATAATGAAGCGGAAAGTTCAGAAGATAAAAAATATAGCAGATTTTAGCGCATAAAACAATGCACTTACAAATCTGTCATGACATGCATGTGATCGCCTCACAAAGAAGCGGTGACACAGAACCATGGCAGTTCCTATAGTGGTCTGTGGCCTGCAAGCAGGTACAAACAAAAATTAGTTCCATCGGATAATAAATTCATAGGAACAAGTAACTTATGCTAGCAATCCTCCTGATAAAACTAGGAGAAGACAAGTACCCCAAAAGCTTAAGAGCCTGTTTGAAGTAAAGTTTTCAAACTTGTGTAAGATACAATGAATTTAAGCCCCAAACGGAAACTTACAGGTCCAAGCGAATTCCAAGGTTCTGAAGGAAAGCACAATATGAGTATCGAAGATGTGCTTCATGCATTGCATCAATACCATCTTTCCTGGATGGAGAGCATTTCTCAATTTCCTCTTTGGACATAAAGATATTATCAGTTTCAGTATCTTCAAGCCATGAGCGGTCACGCTTTGAACATGTGGGTGCGCTTGCATCAGAACGAGGTTTAGAAGTAGTGGCAGAATTATTGTTACGGATTGGATAGGCATCATCATAAGCTCTGGAATTCCTTAAAGGAACATTATAGCATGTGCTTTGTCGCTTTGAAGGAACATCATTACATGCATTGGGTGCTTGAGAGTACCTGCCACTGCTTTCCCAACCAGAAGTTGAGCACCTCCTCCTCTTCGAAGAAGGTTCAGCCTCAGGCTTTATGAGATTATCATAACCGTAGCTATACTCGCTAAAATTTCTACCCACGTCATGGGAACTATTAGAGTTGAAAAAATGGGTATCAACAGTGTTATAATTGTTGTAAGCAGAGGAATGGACCATTCCTCTACTCTGGTTCCTGCCATAAAAAGACCTGGAGTCTCCACGAAAAGGGCCACCCTGTGAAAAGTAGGTCTGGGCGAGAGCCATGATTCCTGTTAAGTTCAAAAACAAATATCAGTACAAACTAAATTGCATCAATTTCTCCAAAGAAAGAAACAGATATTCAATCTGGTATTCTCAGCATACTAACATAAAGTCTTAATCTCTTCAAGCATAGAGAGACAAACTTTCTTACTAGAATTACAGTTTTTTCAAACAAACTCAAATAGAGCAAAAAAATTAAGTCCTTTCCACAGAGCCAATTCCATCTACAATCCATTAACAAACACAAAGCCAAGTTCATCAGCCCTCAAACATGATAGCTGAACCTTTTGTATCCTAAATAAAACTAGACTCACATAGAACTACAATACGAGTAAGCTCAAATTAATTTTCATAAATACCATGAAACTGACAAGAATGATTTTTTTTTCTATAATCTCATGAAACAACAATCAATCATCAGAATTTCATTAGCAGGAAAAAACACCTCACTCCACATCAAATTTAGTTTATAATTCACAAAAAATAAAGAAATAAACAAAACCCACCAATCGATCCAAACAAGTAATCCTGAATACTCCGAAAAAATCCCAAAAAAATTCAAGTTCCATTTTTTCCCAAAAAACTCACCAAACCGCAAAAATTACTCAAATTCATAAACTTAAGGATATTATCATCATCCAAAACGAAAATTTGAATTAACTCATAAACATATATTAGAAATACCAAAACTATCAAAGAAAGTACCAATCTTGCAAGAAAAAAAAGCCTCGTCAAAGCTACATATCACATAGATCCTCAAGAATAAAAAATTTAAAGGTATGATTATCAATCAAACGATAAACTAAAGTAGATAAAGATCTAAGTGGAAAAAAGGGTAATTACCTTAATATCGCAAGAAAAAAGAGATCGAAAGACTCCGTTTTGGATCGGAAGAATCGGCGAATTTCACAATTAATTATGAGATGATGAAAAATAGTTACAGGTGATTGCTTGAGATTAGGGTTTGGAGAATTGGTGAAGATGGAAAACAAAGAGAATGAGAGAGAAGAGAGAATAATTGGGTAACTTATTTGGAATTTGCGAAGGAAACGGTTATTTATGTAATCACTTTTTCAGTCCATAAAGCTATCCAATTAATTCAAATTCGTATTATATAATATCATAAAGTTTATTAATGAAAATTATTTTCTATTGAAGATTTTTAAATATCTAATGCAAAAATTTGAAACCTTAAATTAAGGATGAAATAGTCATATCCCCGCAATTCCGCACCATATCTTTTGATAATCAATGTACATATCTTGATGACCTTTACGATATTTCTTCGTTAATTTTGTTTATTTATCTCTCACTCAAGATTTGATATAAATTTGTGTATTGTGTTACCTATTTTTCTGAAAATAATGCTTTCAATAAGATGTTTATCAATTTTCATAAATTTAATAAATAAAAATATATCTAATTAAAAGTGAAGAATCTAAATCATCTGTTGGTAACTTGTTGTTAGATTATATTAGTTGAGTCTAGCTATTACATTATGTTTGGATCATTGTTATCTATTGTATTGTATTGTTACTATATCTATAATGTTTGTTTTGATTGTTACTTAAAATGTATTGTATTGTTAAATTTCTTTATTACATGGAAATCCCTATTTTATGGAACAACCAATTTGGCGTGTTCTCATTGTTACTTAATTTATTTTTTCAATTATATTTTTACATAATATATCAAAATACAATTTTACCTGTTACCTTAATTATTTAAATCTAGTCAAACCTCCTACCCTAGAATAATTAAGAATATTAAAATAAATTTATAAATTACAATACAGTATGATATAATCAAACCAAACAATTAAAATGTTACTAAGCAACAACAAACAATACAATCCAGCCAAACATTGTATCTACCATACAATTCAGCACAATGATTACAATACAATACAATATATTATGAAACAATGGGTAAGAATGATTCAAACAAAAGTGTTAGTCTACATACTTGTTACTCTCTCTGTCTCTATTTATTTGTTTTCTTTTATATTTGTCCCTATTTACTTACCCAATTTAACAAATAACAAAAGGCAAAAAAAAAAATTCCTAATATGTTCTTATTTAATTCTAGAAACTTTCTAGTTATACTAAGTTATAATGCATGCTTTTTGGAATCAGAAAATAAACTTATTATTCATGGGGACTTGCATAATCTTTTAAGTTAAGGGTAAAATTATAACTAACATATGATAATTATTAGTGTCTTAATATGTATGTCACTTCTAAAGTGGACAACTAAGTAGGGACAGGAGGGAGATTTTTTTTTTATTATTAATTTGTTTATTTGATTTAAGCTTAATACTTAATTTAAATAAACATTGAATGTTTTTTAATCTAGAAGTCTTGAATTAAAGATAGGTATAATGTATCAAAATATTCATTAATATGTGGTCTTAAGCATATAATGTGAAAAAAAAGTTATCAAAAAGGAAAGAAACTTTATTTCTAAAACGAATTAAAAATAAAAATAAGACAAACAAATTAAAATAAGCAAGCATAAGTTATCTTTTAATTTATAATGATTATTTTTTAAAATTCTATAAAAATTTGACATTCTAGGTAAAAAAAATTATAATATAGTTTAGGTAAAAATCTTCTCTAGCACTCCTACTTTGATAGTTTAACTATATTTTAATCTTTAAAGTAAAGGTATACCTAACCTAATGAGAAGACTTGTCTTTTCTTTATTCATCATTCGAATGATAAAATTATGAATAAATTAAAAGGAAACAAAAACAAATTATAAGATTTTAACACTCTTATTTGAATACAATATAAATAACTATGATAATATCAACAAAATTTATTCCTATTGTTTTTAGCAAACATATGATTCTTTCAAACTTTTTTTATTTATTTTTTTAATAAATTCTCTGTAACACTCATAGTTTGATTCTTTCCTTATGTTAGTTGAGTATGAATGTGTGTGCTATAATATAAATAAGATTTTTCATTTTTTATAATCTAATTTCTTGTTAAATATTCTCTAATCATCCTACTCTAATTCTCTCCTAATCCTTAAATATACACATAATCTAATTGGTCTTCACTCAACCTTTTTTTTACATTGAAATGACAACTTGGTTAAATACAAGTCCTTTTATGAGATTTTCTATATTGTTTGTGTATAGATAATTGTAATAATATCAATAAGATTACAATTAACTAGAAAAGATATGAATATATTATAGATTTATGTTCTATAATCTAATTTACATTTACATTCTTTTGGGATAATTAAAGTCCAATATATATGAGTGATCTTGTTTACAAAATAACAAAAAATGTGTATTTGAGCTATTAAGGTGATTAAGTGGCCGAAGGGACAAAAATGAAAGAAGCCCAATAACATAACACTCATACAAGTTTTGGCCCATTAGTTTGGATAATTATTGATTGGGCCTAGTTGGGTACTTGTATAACAAGGATGAGACCAAACAAACATGGGCTGAAAGGCAAGAGCTAAGGGGAAGTTATCAATATATACTATTCGTCCAACTAGTTTATCAAAAATGGAGCTCAAGCATGAAAGGAGTAGAGTAGAGTATACACTACCTAAGATTGGTGCGTATAATTGAATGATATGATGTTGTTTATATCATTAATCTAGTAGGAACATTATCAAAAGTGTCTGTTTTGAAAAACTTTATTAGGAGTTGAAATGTTCAATTATTAAAAAATGAGTTAATTCAAATGTCAAAATAAAATATCTTTGACAAGTTTAAGTGGCTAATTGTGTATTAAGATTAACGGTATATAGGGAGAGGGGGGGTTGAAACTGCATTAAAGCTTTGTGGTGAAGTTGATATAGGAAGAAGCTAAGTGAATAAATTGGAGACAAAAAGAGACATTTAGTTAAGAAATTTAATTGAATTGAAGGAGGGATTAGTACTATACATACGTTGGCAATTAGCGTGGAATGGTTATTACTTCTTCAGTTTACTTTTATTTGTTATTAATTTTTAAAATAGATCCTCATTTTTACTAGTCACTTTTGACCAAAAAACATATTTTTTTTAATATTATACCATTAACATTTATTATTTATTTTAGGAGATACCCCCGTTCAACAATAGTTGTTCCTATACTATTTTGAAATGTCAAACAATACCTATCAACTTTATGAAATCAATCGATAATTTTATACTAAATTTCTAATTTACTCTTATCATTAATTATAGTCATATATCTACTACATTTTCAAAACATTATATGTATTACTATATTCAAAGGGTAACATATAAAAGGAAAAATCCTATTGGCCAAAAATTTGGCTAGAATTTTGTTAGAATGATATTTTATTTATGTTATTTTTCTTTTTTTGAATATTTTTATCCTTTTAATTTTAATACATTTTAACTAAAAAAAAAAAAAAGGAAAAGGGGTCATTTTATTTTAAAATAAATAAATATTATAGTTTTTTTTAAAAAAATTCTAGTCAAATTTATGACCATTTAACATTACCCATAATAAAATTAGGAAAAATTGCTGAAATAGACGTCTTATGTTTCCTTATTTCTAATATCCTTATATTTCTGAAAACCTCTAAAAAAATTTATTTCTTTAATGAATCCGATCAAATATTTAATGTATGAGAGCTACATATTATGTATCCAATTTATTTTATAATGTATCCTAGCTAGATTTTAATGTATTGGAGCTACATATTATATATCCAGTTTATGTTATAATTAATATATCGGAGATACTCTTTAATGTAACTGAACTACATATTAATGTATCGAATTTGTGTTATTTTTCAAGAGATTAATATAATTACAAACTAAAAATGAATAAATTGTAATTTCGTATTAAAATTATGTGATTCCTAAAATTTATTCAAATTATTCATCTCTTTATAATATGTTAAGTGAACGGATGGAGTATTATTTTTAGGGGTCGTTTGGTAAGCCGCATTAAAATAAATAGTTCATGTATTATAGATGTTATTATTTAGTATTATGTTTGGTTGAAAATTGGGTCTATTTATAACTAATCCATGGATTAGTTATACCTCTTACATGGTATTATATGATGTATTACTAATACCTTCTATTTGGAGGTATTAGCAATACATGAGATAGAATGCCATGGGATAAGTCACTAAAGGCAAAAATATCCCTCAAAACATTTTAATTATTTTGTTTATTTTCTTGATTTTTTGTTTTTTTATGATTGTGCCAATTTATTTGAATAAATTAGCTAACAAATTGCTCCCTCCGTCTGGAAATGTTTGTCATGTTGCGCTTATCGATAGTCAATTTGACTAATTTTCAAAGGTAAATTAGATCACATTAATTCAATATTTTAAACAAAAAATTAGATTTTTTTAAAACTATATGAAAAGTACTACAAATTACAATTTTTTGCATATTAATATGATGAAAAAATGTATCTTAAAATGTTAGTCAAAGTTTTTTTAGTTTGACTCTAAAAATAGAAACCATGACAAACAATACCGGACGGAGGGAGTATTTAGAGAGAATAATTTGTAACAACTAACTTTCTCTAAATAATTTGTAAGCTAATTTATTTAAATAAATTTACTAGCACAACCGTAAAACATAAAATCAAGAAAATAAACAAAATAATAAATGTTTGTGCGGTTTTCTAATATTTTGTATTTTGAACAATTTATAAAATTGTATACATATTAAAGTTACAACTTGCAATATTATGCGAAAATGTAGATGGTTTATTTAATTTTACTATTGTTTATCGTCTTTTCAATTTTAAAAGTTGATAGTTTATCTTTTTTTTTAAATTGAAAATTGACATTTATAAGGGTTCAATTTACTAAGATGACAATTATTTATCCTCAAATAATTTAAGTAAAAAAAAAAAGGAAACTTGACAATAAAATTGTACTTTTCATAGCTAGTTAGAAGGCCATTAAAAAATATTGTATGACAATTATTTACCTTAACCCAATTGCATAATAATTCAGGGGTATAATTGGAAAGAAGTTTTTTATAAAGTTTTAATCCAAACACATGTGGGAAACAATGAACCAAACACTTAGTAAAAATAATCTCTGCATGACTAATCCATCAATTACTAATCTAACATTACTAATCCCTGCATTACTAATCCAGCATTATTAATTTCTGCATTATTAATCTTTACACCAAACGATCCCGTGAGTGGTCCCAAATAAGCATAATTAAGAGCATGAAATTTGGAGCCAAGTAAACTTTAATTTCAAAAAACTTGTACACTACTCTAATTAAACCTTATTGGCTTCTCCGTACCACGAAACCAATACTCATTAATTATTTATTAATTTCGATGTATTTAAGGTAATTTTTGAGATTAATTAACATTTCTCCCTCTAATTGGTACTTCAAGTTTACAACAACTCTTCGTGATTATGAATGACTACTCATAGTGATAGGCAGAAAAAAATAATTAATGTTTGCTATTAGAGCATATGTTTTGACTTTCCCGTTTTTATTTGTTCGATATATTAAAAGTAGTTATTTTATTTCATTATTTTATTCTATTTCACCTTTTTACATTTAAATGACCTATATTTAATAATGATAGATATATTAAATTTATTATTATTTTTCAAGAATGATATTAAAAGTCAAATATAGCTAAGTAAAGATAGACGAAGGGAGTATATATGCTCAAAAATTGTAGTGGAGTATGTAGCATGAATATGAGGTTTGTTTTACTAAATTATTTTGATTATTTATGCTCGATTGAAGTTTGACTATAATTATTTAATGCTAAGGGTGAATAAAAAAATTATTTTTAGCGTAAGAAGCAAATGGTAACATGTATGAATGCACATAATTAAACAGTGTTTTGGAAGTTGCAATTAATCATTTTATTAATGAGATTGCTTCATTAAGCATGTGACACTGTTGAGTTTTCTCCTTCAATCAAGACTAGATTTATAGTACCACTTTCTTAATCACAAAATTAGTGATTAATTATGAGATTAAATTATTAATTAGTTTTCAGCAACTTTTTTTCGTCTTTATATGCTTAATTTCTAACTGGTCTACATAGGATACCAATAATCTAAATCTAAGTCAGCAAATGATCAGAAAAAAAGAAAATAAACTTAATAAAACAACTAGAGAACAACCAATAACACAAATTTTTTCGTTAAAAAATTATCATTTTCTTAATTAGGGGTGTCGAGCAACCCCCACGCTACTATATATATATATATATATATATATATATATATATATATATATATATATATATATCTGATACCATTAATTTGTAGTTGTTTCTTTTAACAGGGTAAAATTTTATGCAGTAAAAACTGTATGATTTTTTAAAATCAATAATGCATTTTTATACTCAAAGTATTCTTGTATTCTATACATTTTCATTTTATGTATTGAAAATATTATTGCATCATAGTTATGACTAGTATGCAAATAAACTTTTTTCATTTTGGAAATTGCTTTATCCATATGATGTAAAGCTCGTTTATATTTCCAAGCTCTTTTTCTTATGTTATGCAATAATTTTTGTATAAATTTCATTTATAAACATGTATTATGCAAAAAGCATGATATGATAATAACATATATTAACATGATATATATATATATATATATATATATATATATATATATATATATATATATATATATATATATATATATATATATATATATATATATATATATATATATATATATATATATATATATATATGTTATTAATGTTATTTATGGAACATATGAACATTTTCAGATAATACAATATTTTTGTTAAAGCAGATAATATAAGAATTTGTTTACATTTATTTCAGATGACATACAAATGAAAATAAAATATTTTCTAGTATCGTTCCGCATGTATTAAGACTATAAGATACAAAAATAAACTTAAAAAAATCAAGTCAGAATAAAGACAGACGAATTAATATCGAGGGAGTACAAAATATATATATGTTCATTGCCACCCATCAATTGTTACATCTAATAAATTAAGTTAAACTTGATATTCATAATGTTTGCAGAGGGGAACATAAGTTTAAAATTCCCATATAATTAAAATAATATTGTTGTAGTACTTTTTTAGCATGCTAAATATTAATTCTTCAATTCTCCATTTAAACTTTCATGCATGTGATATTAACCAAAGCTCAGTGGCAGCTATGATGCAGCTGAACTATAAACAGCTAAAACATAGTTGGTTTATGGATTTTTTACCATCAAATTGTAATTGATTTTAAGCTAAAGTTAGCTGTATTTAGCAGGTCCAAATCCCATTGAAGATTGATAATAATCATTAATTAGATTTTATACAATGCAAATACTTAAATTATATAAAATTATGTCACAAAGTGTTACACTTGATTGCCACAGCCTACAAGCTTTGCCTTTATTATGCATGCATATATTGCTTAACTTGATCCCATCATAATCCTACTGTCACTAATTAATTACTAAATATAGTAATAAGGTTTTTTATAATCACTTTTCTTTATTGAAGAAAATTAATTTTTTTTTAAAAAAAAAGTGATTTTCACGTGAGATAATAATTGTTAATTGAGTGAATATCTGAAAAATCAATTCATTGCACTTTATGTATGATAATCGAAGTTAGCATAAGCGCGGGTAAATCTTAGTATATAGCTCAGTTAATTAATTTGATTACTGTAACTTTTATTTCGTCAACGAGAGTTCAGTTCCTCACCTTGTAATCCCCTCATCTATTTCTCCCGAAAAAAGAGAGAGAAGGAGGAGGAGAAGATGCATGTGTTACCAATTCAGAGGTGGAGCCAATATTAAGAGTTTGCGGGTTCTAAATCAATTTTGTTTGCGGATTCACATTTTGATAAATATATATTTATTTAATTTCTAATATAAATATAGAATTTACAGAAAAAATTAATGAATTCATCTCAATCAATAACCTCACCTAACTCCGCCTCTAATTGCATATATTAAATAGAAAACTATGCAAAATTATCGTAGAAAATTTTATTGTATATAGTATATAGCTAGAGAGGATAATCTTAAAGATATTTTTGTTATATTAAATAGAAAACTATGCAAAATTATTGTAGAAAATTTTATTGTATATAGTATATAGCTAGATAGGATAATCTTAAAGATATTTTTGTTATAGATTTAATAAAATCATTTTAACTAAATTCTTTTGTAGTCACGTGAAATTAAACTAATGAAGAAATAATTGTCACATATATATCTTGATCACTACCATATTGTCGTCATGCAATATAAATTATATTGTAGCATGCACTACAAAACACATAAAATTATGGTTGTTATATTCTCTTTACACCTATAAAGTAAGTATTTCAATTATGTACATGGTAATTAATATTATATGTACCTCTCTGGCTCACATAAAAAATAAAGCTAATTAGAGGGTATATATACAAGTATATCTGTTTAATAACAAGTGAATTAAGGAGATATAACATTTCCATCGTCTCAATTTATATGATTATAATCGACTAGATTCAAACTATGGAAATAAAATAATGAATTCTTTTAAAGATTTGTGTGGTTATAAGTTATTTTTTTATGAGTAAATTGTTTCGCTTGTTATAAAAGACAAATATTCTCTTGAAATCGATTAAAATTAAAAACTTATCACGTAAATGATAATAATGATTTTTTTTAATCATGACGCGTTAAAATATATTGATCTATCATAGTCTAAAATTTTGAAGATAAATTAATCCTTTAGGATGGTCCCCTCATGTACTCACTTGTGCTAAGACATAAATCCAACAGAGTAATTTATTTAGGCCCTCCCCTTTTAACGTCCAAGTCACGTGACACCTTTGAGTAAATGCAACAAAAGTCCTAGTCGTGAAATTTGAATTTGAACCCTAAAAATAATTTCGAATCTCAAAATCACTAGTCAATATCAAGTCTTAATTTCATATATTCAAAATCTTTCGCTATAGATACATTATATTTTATATATGTAAAATATAATTTTTATTGAATAAATTCGAGTAAATATCTATCGACCCTGAAATCCGCCTTGCACATGTATGGACTATAAGACAGATGCACTTATATATTATAGCTGAGAAGTGAGAAGGACTTCTCAATATTATATGTGTATCTCCCATGTGATTTTTCTTCAGAAAAATTCAAATCAATTCCCCCACCATCCCCTCTTTCATTTTTGTATACCCTAATTCTCACCACATTTATGAATCCTCCCAACCCCATCTCATTTTTTTTATGGATTTAATTTAACCTACCACCTTGTGGAAAAATATCTAAAATTAGTATTATTGTATGATCGCTATCAAGGGGTACAATGAAATAAATAAGATTTCTTTATTTTTAATTAAAGATATTATATTTAAATCTTAGCAAAAAATAAAAAATCTTATAAAAAATATAACGATTAACTTTATCTGTATGAATAAAATTTGAACTAATCAAAAAAATAAATCATGCTCCTAGCATACCATATAATTATATATATAAAAAAGAAACTTATCATCGTCTCGTTTACCACTCCAAAAGAATGAATGTGATTTTCTTTAATTAAAAATTTTTGAATTTGAACATTGTAAATGAAAAAACTTTATATAAAATGCACCTCCCATGAGGTAAATCTGAATTAGTTAGACAGGAGTCGAAATAATAAATGATTATAAAGAAAAGTTGGATTGTCCCTATGTAGGATGAGATAAGTTGGATTTTGTCGTCTTCTAAATGGTAATTAAGTTAAAAGCCAAATTAACAGTTGTGTGTACAGGTGTATGGTTATTATCTTCTTAATTATGATTAAGTTAAAGCCAACTTAACAGTTGTATCATGTCATTTTTTTAATGGTTAAGTCCAACTTGTCGGTTCGTTTAGCATCGAGTCAAATCAAATGTTAATTCTAATCCCTTTTTGGAATTAAATGTGTTCAATTCCTTTCATTTTTTCAATGAAAAAGAATACTGATGAAAATTATATATACCTAAATTACTTGCAAAATTTGGAAACTACATTTATGAATATAAGATTGCGTATACACTTATCCCATAGAAATTAAGTATTCAAACTTGAAAATAAAATTTAATAGAATAACTTTGTTATTTACGAAATATTACCCAATTTCGAAAATTGAAAAATTTAAACAACTTTTCTTTCTTGAAATATTATTATTATTAATTTAAAAAAGTATTCCCTTCACTTGGATAGTCAACAATATTTTTTAAATGAGAAATTAATACAAAGTAATATTCATTCGTTCAATAATATTTGTCCACTATTGACTTTACACACTTCTTAAGAAATTATAAATAAAAATGTAATTTTACTATCATTCTTTGAACATAATTCCTACAATAATAACTGTCTACTATATTAATAATAGTTATCAAAATACTTGTCCAATTTTGAAAATCAAAATAAAATTACATTTTGTGTCTATTTAACTCTGTCAAATATTATTTATCGTCTAACTTATTTTTCATAGCATTAAAAATTTAATAAAGTTATCGTATAATATAATAATGTTACCCCTATTTTGTTATTGTTTCTTGAGGGATGTGCCAAATCAATAGCGAATAAATATTGTTAGTGAATAACTATCGTTAGACAGATGGAGTAATAAACACAATCTGTCTTGAAAAATAAAATAGGAGGACAAGGATAGCTTTATCAAACGATAAAGTTAAATTAGAAACTAAATTTTTAAATTATCTATTGATTTCATAAATTGGATAAATATTACTAGATAATTATTACTCCCTATGTCCCTAATTATTTGTTCACTTTTGAATTGACACACTTATTAAGAAATCAATAATCGACATAATTTTTAACTTTATCCCTATTAATTATAAAGTAATTAAATTTCAAAAAAATATTATATTTTTGAGAAGTTCCAAATTTTTAAAAGTACTTAGTTAAAATTATAGTAATAGATAAGATTTATTAGTATTTTCTTAATTTATCAAAATAAATAACTAAAAAAAATATGAATAAGTAAATTTAAAACAGAAGTAGTAAACAAAAGGAGTATCTGGTCTAACTTTTTATCGAAATTTAAATGCATTGCTTCAATACTTTTCAACTCTCTCTAATTTTAAGAAAAGTTTGGAAGAAATAAAAGAAATAATATTGACCGTCATCAACTACTCTGCCCTCTATATACTTTTACTTCCATTATTTCAAAATAGATTTTTTGTAAATATATAAAAAGAAAAATATCCCGTAAATCTAATTTAGGCTGCATTATAAGTTTTTAATTATAAATTTTTTATATATCTTTTAAATATTTTTAATTGTCAATTATTTTGACTTAAAATACTTTTTACGTTGTTTATAAATATATAAATTTCATTTAAAAAAATTTAAAGATTTTATACGTAAATCATCGGTCAAACATAAACAATTTGACTATCGAAAAACAAAAAATATTACATAAATTGAGACAAAGGAAATATTTTTTTTCCCTCATATTTTATTTATATTTATTATATAAAATTAAGTTTCAAAACCAAATTCTCCTAAATAAATATAAACTAATTGGATTAATGTGATAAAATAATTATACCCATTACAAATTTAAATGTGATAATTAAAAACCAACGCCGGAAGTAATTTTCTAAAAGGGTGAGTCACACCCAAAAAAATTCATTATTGTAGATGGGGGAGTACATAAGTGATAAGTTGCTAAAACATTAACCCAAAGTTGAATCTTTAATTAGTTCTATAATTATTGTTTCAATTATTTTTTATTTATAAAGTACCAACACTCCATTTCTTAGAGAAAAAAAAACTTAAAACCCTTTTTAATTACACTTTCCTCCACCAAATTAAAAGTCTCAACATGTTCTCCATATAAGAAGCCATTTTTCTTCCACTTCTCTCCATAGCCCTTTGTAATATCCATAATGTAGTTTCTTTAATTACATCCAAAAACCAAAAAATGGGAAGAAAAATCGATAGAAAACCTAAATCTTATACTCTTCCTTCTTCACCAACGCATTCATCTTCCTCTTCCGATTTCGAATTCACCATTCCCCTTTCTCCACGTAGTCGAAAAATCTCCCCTAACATATGTCCCGCTGACGAACTTTTCTACAAAGGACAACTCTTACCACTCCACCAATCCCCTCGTTTGTCTATGGTTCGTACACTCCTTCTAGCCTCATCCTCGACCTCTTCCTCCTCTGATACCACAACTACTGCTTCCCGTGATTCCACGGGAAGCAGTGGTAGCTCCAACGATTCCCAGTACTCGTATTCGAGTGCTGGTGACCTCGTCCTCCTCCCTGAAGGATGTGATTCATCACGTCCTAGTTCTGTCACGGAGGAGGACGAGTTCAAGCGCCTTAATACCGGGTCGGTAAAAAAGGCGTGTGGTACTACTAATAAGTACTTGAATTTTTCGCTAGCGAGATTCTCTTCCGTGTTCCGCAAGGAATCTAATAAGAGTAACCGAAATGATTCCGAAGCGATCTCAGGAACTTTGCCTGCTCAGACATCGTCAGTTAGACGTATGAGTACGTCAGCTAGAGAAGTTATACGTAAGTATTTGAAGAAAGTCAAACCATTGTACGAAAAATTATCGCAAAAGCCTTCGGAGAAAATAATTATTTCAACGATATGCAAAAATAGAGAGAATGTTTGTTCGATGATCAAAGAAAATGCTCAAAATGCAACGATTTCACATTCATTTTCTGGGAATTTGAGGTATCCGAGGAGAAGAAGCTACGTGTCGAGCTGTCCTTCGTCGATGAGATCATCGCCTAGCCATTCAGGTATACTTAGTAGAAGTGGTTACAATACGCCAACGACGACGACCAATAAAATAATGACAGGTGGCAATTCATCAGATTCGTCTACTATGGAGGAGCTACAAAATGCAATTCAAGGTGCAATTGCACATTGCAAAAATTCCATGCTTCAAAATCACAACGTTAATTAATAATAATGAAATTTAATTAATGTTGGGGTTTTTTTCTTGCAAGGGTAAATAAGGAAAAAAAAGGATAAAGGAGTATTTGTGTTGAATTTCTAGTTTAATTTAATTAATTAGCTATTGGGGATCTAAAGTTTTTTTTTTTTTTTTTATTTAGTGGGTTATTTGACTGATGGAAGATGAGGAATTTAACCTTTTGTTGTTTTTTTTCCTTATTTTTTTTATTATATAGTTTTAACCTAGCCGTTGTGTCTTGATCTAAGTAATTTAATGAATTGCATGTGATGTTATTAATGGATCACTCATTTGGATTTTTTCTCTTTCTGTTTTGTTCCATCGAAATTTGGAGCTTCTTGGAATTTGTACTCCGTAATTTGTCTTCTACGACTCTATATTGTATGTGTAATCTAAGTACTAGTACTGCGCGTCAAAGAATATCGTATAGTAGATGAAATTATTTTTTTAATAATTGATTCTAGATTCAAATTTGATATAGTTAAAATTAATTATCATATTTTTTACATAAATAAAGTGATTACTTAAAAATAATTTTAAATTAAGATTAAGTAAAATAAAATACGATATGATGTAACTAAGTAAGTTTTGAGATGAAATTAATTGTAATAGGGTCGTACAAGCATTAATGAGTTTTGTAAGTATATAAGATTCTAATTCCATGTGCCCCATGGAAAGATTGAATAAAGTTTTAAAATTATAACTAGTTGGACATAAGGCCGGTGTGACATTTATTATAGGAAGCAACTTTGAAATTTCTATAGTTTGAATTTCAAATTCATTCAAACTACGGAACCTTAAAATTAAATTACTCATGTTTCCTATCTTCTTCAATGTTTTTTTTTCTGATGATAATTTACTATACGTATCTTAATTATATAAAAAAATCTTTATAGCTTAGTTAATTAAATATTTAAGTTTTTATTTTGTTGATAATTTTCTATTTTCCATCTAGATTTCAAAAAAGAAGAAGAAATTTTAAACAATAGGTCGATATTGTACATACATTTTTATAAGGCATAATACATATATTGGATCTCAAAATATGGTTTCAGATTTTAATTTTGACCTCCAACTTTCATAGTGCACAAACATGCATTTTACCTATCCAATTTTTAAATAAATAAACACATAATCCTACATGACACAATACATGCACGACACCACGTAGGAAAAAAAAGACATGTAGGATATGAGTGTCTATTTACTTAACTTTATACAAGTTTAAGTGTCTATTTGTGCACATCCAAAATTGAATGACATAAATATAATTTAAAGCCAAATTAAAGAGCAAATTTATGTATTATGCCTTTTTATAATATTGCATCATTAGACAATAGCTCTCCTTAAAAAAGTAAAATTTGCAATATTAATAGATTATGGTTTATAATATATAAAAAATCCTTGATAATATAAAATATTATACCAATGATTGATATTAGTAAAAAATATTTTCTAAAATAATAATTTTGTTTCAAAATTTATTAGTTCAATTATATTTAAAATTTTTTAGTTCGATTAATAACTATTGAAAATAAAATACTTCATGTTGGAGGTTCTTCACGTTTTCACTATTGAAACCTAACTAATTTTTATTAAAAATATGTAGAATTTGATTAATCTCAGGATAATTCTCTTTTAATCTAACTTAATTTATGTTCCTACTATCGTCTTGAATTTGATATTTATAATTTTCTCAAATGTCTAATTAATTTCATAGTCAACACCGACAAAACTAGCATTGTCACCTTTAAATAAATAATGTCTTTTTTCCTAATCATAATTTTGACTTTTGGGTCAGACGATCGTGTCATGACAATATATGGAATTTCTTCAAATATTTAGTACGGAATTTTACGCATGTACTTATCAAGTCCAATTGGTAGATTCATATGTTTTACTATAAAGTGTTTACTTCTAAATAAAATTTGATTTTTTTAAAAACACGTCACACATGAATTTTCTTGACATAATCTTTGTTGTTAAATTTGGGACTAATTGTGTATCTCCACACCAAGCAGTCCTATTCTTGGACTTTAAAAGAATCGAAATTGAATACCTCAATTTTTCTTAATTTGATTTGACTTAGATTTTAAAATTTGATATAATTGGTTTGGTTCGATATAAGTAGCAAGACTCCTCCCATACCCATCCAATCGCCTAACCTCCGCTCCTTGACTATTTCACCCCTGAATTACCTCACTCCTCATCTCATTCTACCTCCACAAGATTTTGCTAAATTAACACGTAAATATTCATGATATAGTTTTTTTTACGACTTAGTAAACACTTAAAAAATATAATTTCCCATCGTACTAAATACACCACGAAAAAGATTGACATAATAGTTGGAAGTGGTTCAATTTGTTATGATTAGAAGTTGAAGGTCCTACCTAGGAGGCAATAGGCTTATTAGTAGGGTTTACAAAATAGTTTTGTGGGACATTAGATAATTGTACAAATAATACTAGTAGTATCAATTATGAGGCCATCGATATATATATATATATATATATATACTTATTTAATTTCTGGTTTACAAAGTAGATATTGAATATGATGATAAATAGATTTTATGTTATGTTATGTACGTTATATTGGTACTGCAAATTAAAGTTGGTCCACCGTACCAGCTCTGTATTATATTGGCCCTTCAACCAGGCAGCATCACATGATGCTATCAAATTAAATGACTATTCCAAAGTAGGGTACGTTGTTTTGGATAAGAAAATTAAAAATAATACAATTTGGAATTGTATCTAAATTTGTGTGACATGGATTAGACTTTAGTTCGATAACATCCACTACTTCCACTTCAAACTTTTAACACATAAAAGTGGTAGTAATATACCGCACGAAAATATGAAATTTATCGATAATCTTAAGCTAATAATTCACTAAAAGATCAATCCAATTATATTTTTTCAATCTTTTTTGTATAATTATACAATTTGTTTGTGTTTTTAGTAATGTATAAGCGAGATGATAATCATTTTAAGAAAGGTTTGACAAGATGTGGTATGGGAAAAGTTGTTTGTATACTCAAAAGTATGTATCATCTAAAAAAGGATTTAAGTAACATACGTTTGATAATTTCCAGATTTAAGTTACATGCGTTTGATAATTTGAACTATAGCTAGTTAGTAAATTTGGAATAATGATTTTACTTTAAAATTTTCTTTTTATCTCTGCTATTATAATATCGCTATATAAATATTTATAACTTATTTTAAGTCTACATAACAATAAATGATTTTTTCCGCATGTAGTATGATTGGGTAGCTTGCATTAAAGGAAGAAATTAATAGGAGTTACGTTGGGAGGTGGCACAGACTTCATGTAGAGAAATTTTAGTCCCGTTAGCTATAACATTTTTACATTTTATCTTATAGTATGACAATTAAAGTGTATATATATATATATATATATTTATTCTCCTTCGTTTTTATTCATCACGTTTTATTTTATTTCTTATTATAACGATATATAAATTTTAAATTATAAATTTACGAAACGCGATGTTAAAACATTTGTGGAGTAGACCAAAGACATCGTGAGAAATAGATGCATGCCACAACTTCTCCATATGAAAGCACAAATTGTAAATTAAAAGGAAGATCCACATGTGTGGGTAACAAAGCAGACAGCTCACATGATAAGCCTTTTTACGTTGCCTTTTGTAAGTATATATGATGTCTGTGGGTAGACGCAGACCTATATATAGTACAACATGACGATTTACGAGAATTTAATAATTTTTATTATTTATATTAACAGTTATATATTTAATTATCTTTTTTATTTAATAATAATTTGATGTTTATATAAAAATAGGGCAACTTTCACATATAGCAAACAAAAAAATCATATTTGTATAATATAGCAAACATAAAAACTGTATAATTCGCTATACATATAAAAGTGTATAATTCGCTGGCCTAAATTGTATAATTCACTGGCCTAAATTGTATAATTCGCTGGCCTATTTCGCTGCAATTGTATAATTAGTTTTGCATACAGTTGAATCGAATTAAAATGTATGTATATTGCATAATTATAAGTGTATAGCAAGAAGATATATGTTTTTCTCGCTTTATACAAAAACAGAAACACAATATATACACTTCTGTTGTATAAAGCTAGAAAAAATTGTATTTCACTGCAATTGTATAATTCACAATTGTATAATTCTTTGGCCTTTTTCTCTGCAATATTTGAAGTAAAATGTTTGTAAATTATATAATTAAGTGTATAACACGAAGATATACATTTTTGCATGTGTATATACAATTTTTTCTCGCTTTATACAAAACAGAAACAGAAATTATACACTTCTGTGTATAAAGCGAGAGAGGCGAGAATGGGAGAGTGGCGAGCGAGACTTCTGGGAGAGAGACGTCTGGCAAATTTTTGTCAATGTTTGCTATGGAGCACAATTAAATCAAACCCTAGCTATTCCATTTAATTTAGGTTATTAGTTTGCTATTTTATACAATTTTCCCTATAAAAATTCATAAATTTATAATCGCGAACGGCCATTGAACGTAGGTGGTCCTATAAGTTTGCCATTTTCACACGCATATTTAGTGCACGTAAAGCGCCTTTCATCACTGCCACCTTCCAGCAATCATCTCACTCAGTTGAAATAATAATAATAATAATAATAAAGAAGGACAAATTAAAAAAATTTACATATTTTTAAGGTAAAACTACAATTTATCCTTTAAAAGTTTATAATTACATAAATCTCTCATAATGAGACAATAATATAAGCGCTGATATATTAATCTGATGCACGAGACATATTAATAGTTAAGTAAGATACAAAACATTATGTACATGATATACAAATCGATGTACATTTTACACATATACGATAATCTGATGTGCGAGATATAATAATCTAGAATGACGTTTTAGAATATGCATGTTTCGTACTATGGAAAAGAGAAAAGATATCTTTAACATGTGAAAAATGGTTCACACATATCCTTTATCCATCTATTATTACAAAAATATATCTCAAAATTATGTTTTTAGCTTAAGAATGACCCTAAAATTAATAACGTAGATTTTCTTTCGTATAACATCAACTTTATAGAAAAGGTTCATCATGTTCGTTTGAGAAGTATTCTTGAATCAAGAAAATAAAATAAATATATTATTAAATCAATAACTGAATATAAAATATCTGTGAATCATCAAAAAGATCAATAATATTTTGATTTATCGTTATTATGAGTAAAAATTTCCAACCGAAATAATGGTGATGGTAATATATGTACTAGCTTCTACTAGAACAAACAAATCTCAACATAATTTAACAGGGATACATTAGGGGCAAATCCCATAATTTAATGAATGTTCAATGGAGCCAAATTAAGTTAATCCCAGCTTTCATGCACGGAAAATGACTAATCTCCAACTTCATTATATTGGAGCAGAGTTGGAAGTCCGGTTACGATTTAATCAGATTTAATAGATTTTTATTCACAAAGTGTAATTACGTTTTAAAAAATCTATTAAATTTAAAAGTTAATATTACAATTAATTACTATTTGAGACACTTTGTGTTCGTTGATATGTATAATAAACTGCTCATCTCAGCTTATTACAAATTGATTCCTTCACAAAAGTCAATTTCATCGCCTCATTTTGAAGGATGAATTAATATTTAAAATGAAGCTTCTGATTTTCTATTTTTTCTTTCGTTATGGTAGCTAGATTCCTATTTAGTAGGTATATACAACAAAGATTTTAATTTAAATAGTGGTGTAACGCGTAGGAGTTATATATGTAATATATAATATGTTGCATGTCTCATCGTAGGTACGTTGAAAAGTTCATTGTACTTCCAAGGTTAGACAAAACGTATAAAATATAGACCATATAGAGGTGAGGGAATATTATTTAAACCATCAAATTATTAGACTTAGGGTCATTTTTGTCAATATGGTGCAAAGTGGAGTAGGTATTAGAGGTGAAATCACGATTTAATGTTTATGGATTTAAAATTTTAGCTTATATAAATTATTCATTTTTAAATTAATAATTTGTATATATTTAATAGATTTCTTAGGATAAAAATAGAATTTCGACTGAAGTTACCGAATTTTATCAAATTTATAGATCGTATAGTAGACCCCCCCACCCCCCACCCCCCGAGGAATCCTAGGAGACGATGAGTAGTGAAACTAATCTGATTTCCAACACAAACATATAGTATTATTGTATATAGAGTATCGCACAACAAAGTAGTAACTCACCAACTACTTAGAGATTACTATAGAAGAAGGTCGCAGAAGGGGATGAGATACTAGAACAGAGAAATGGAATGAGAGATAACTGATAGCCAAAGTTTAGACATAAATTGCATAGCTGTGCTTTCTAATCCCTAGATATTTTTAACAATATAATTGGTCATGGATCCAATATAAAATTCTTCAACATTTTATTTGGTCCAATGATATCAACTGGGTCAGTCATATGCCACATCTAGGTCATACAAAGGCCCTTATGAAGTCTTGGAATAAAAAAATTATTATTGGGAGCACTGCTCACAAAATGAATCTTGCAAGACGCGATTCTAACTTTAGTCAGACCACAAAATAATTCTAACTTTAGTCAGACCACAAAGCAGGTGCTAACATATACACTGATGACGTACAATACATGCTACTATTATACTTTGATGAACAATTTTACATTCTCATGACGACGACCCATAATCAACAGATTGGTAACCAAGCCCATTATAATTGGGCCAAGCTTGGAGTTGGGCTATGCGGCCCAAGTGAAAGCATGGGCAATTAACATGTAGGTACAAGTCCTAAATAAATTGGCAATTTTTAATTGGGAAAATTGTATATAATAGCAAACTAATAACCTAAAATAAATGGAGTAGCTACGATTTGATTTAATTGTGCTCCATAACAAACGTTAGCCAAATTTTGTCAGTCGTCTCTCTTCCAAAAATCTCGCTCGCCATTCTCCCTATGCTCGCCTCTCTCGCTTTATACAAAGAAGTATATAAATTGTGTTTCTGTTTTGTATAAAGCGAGAGAAAATTGTACATACACATGCAAAAATATATATCTTCGTGCTATACACTTAATTATATAATTTACAAACATTTTACTTCAATTCAATTGTAGATAAATGCAAATTTTATACAAGTATTGTAGAGAAAAAGGAGAACGAATTATACAATTGCAGTGAAATACAATTTTCTCTCGCTTTATACAACAGAAGTGTATAAATTGTGTTTCTATTTTTGAATAAAGCGAGAGAAAAACATATATCTTCTTCCTATACACTTATAATTATGCAATTTACATACATTTACTTCGATTCAATTGTATGCAAAGCAAATTTTATACAAATATTGCAGCGAAATAAGCAGCGAATTATACAATTATGCATTATACAATTGCAGTGAAATATGATAGCGAGTTATACAATTGCAGCGAAATAGGCCAGCGAATTATACAATTTAGGCCAGCGAATTATACAATTTTATATGTATAGCGAATTTTGCTATGGAGCGTAATTATGCAAACTTTGCTATAGCATACAAATATGAATTTTTGTTTGCTATATGTGAAAGTTGCCCTTTTTAATTCAAAACATATTACTCCTTCTATCTCAATTTATAAGGCACTTTCAGATTCAAGATTCAAACTAGCTTATCTTTGATCTTAAAATTTTCATATCCTTTTAAATATTTAAAATTGTTGATTCTTATGACTTATAATACTTTTTACGTGGTTTACAAATATATAAAAATTAGATATTCTATGCGCAAATTTTCTGTCAAACTTAAACTATTTGACTCTCAAAATGAAAAGTTTCAGATAAGTTGGGATAAAGGGAGTAACATTTTTTTAAAAAGATTTGTTTGATCATGATTTTTTCTTTAAGAAAAATTTGGAAATATATCTTTGTAATATTTTAAAGTTCCCAAGAACTAGTTCAAATCAATTTTTGGAAGAAATTTCACTTCCACTCACAAGTATTTTTTTTTTAAAAAAAATGAAGTAATATGTCGTGTCTTTATTTTAAAAATTCAACCTCTCAAGTTTTAATTTCAAAATCTATAACCAAGGGAAAGCATATAACTCGTAAAACCAAATGAAAACGGAGAATACTATGATACGCCTTTCAAAAAAGTAAAGCATAGAGTAAATTTTCTTTCCATTATTTATTTCTTAGACATGTAATTCCCTCCCCCTTTCTTTCACGTAAAAGAGATTAAATGAACCTAAACAATTTATTATAATTTTAGCTCAAGACCCTCATCTCCAGGATCCCAAATTCTAATTTTGAGTGAATTATTAAGATCTCATATCTTCATAGAGTCTCCAAACTAAACATAATAATATTAATAAAAATAGAAGAGTTAATAAGGTGGAAGGAGTTAAAATTAATAAGGATCTTTACGCTACGTAATAGTCTAACAAAATTCTTGATAAAAGTCAACCCTCATATTTTTTTTTGGTTATAAAGTTTTTGCTAGTTAATCATCGTATATTAGTATCTATACATTATATATATATATATAGTTATATACACTGATTATATATGTGTTTTATACATGTTATACACCGACAAGTAACAACTACAAATGTTTATAACTAGGCAGGTGAAAAATTATAAATATTAAAGATTTGATGGAGCTGAGTACAATGACCAAAAAAGATATCGTTGTTGAATAATATTACGTTGTCAGAAATTGTCATATATTATATAGTTTGAATAATTTATTCATTTCGTTCTTGGACAAAACACACAAACTTTGGACCTCGTTATAAATTACCTCACTAAAACGCACCATTTAATTTCAAAGAATGTTGTGAGTGAGATCACAATACATATAAAGTTGAGCGGTTTATTATTCATAAATTTATAATATTATTATTTTTTATTTTTATATCAATATTTAAAGTCCAAAATAATTTAAAGAGAGGTTCGAGAGATCGTACCAGGTGTAATCGTCAAAATCATACTTTCTTGAGCTGTAACAAGTTTGTTTTTTCCAAAAAATAAGAATTAGTGAATAGCTTTAATGAAAGTGTTCCTTATTTTATCGATATATATTTATTATTTATTAATTTGACTTATAAACTGGAAATAATCAAACTTAGCTAATATAAACTAGCCGTTAACTTAGTATTATAGAATTTAAAGATCTTTAGAATGAAATAATTTATTCCGCTAGCGGCTAAAGCATGTGAATATAATGTAGTATAGATTATTTGGGTGAACCAAGTTATATAAATTTCTAATTCCCTTTTTATTTTATTAGTTCATGTTAAATTTCGAAGGATACACCTGATTTATATTATAAATTTGAGTGAACTCACAAATTTTTTTTAAAAAAATTAAATATGACCCATAGGGCCAACGTGAACTCATAATGTTTCATATTGTACTAAGCTATTTTTAAAAAATTGTTAGATATGATATATAATAATAGTATAAATAGTGCATATTATTAGTAATATTTATGTTGACAGTAGTTATATTCAGATTAATTTTTATGTACTATTTAATTTAATGTATTTAAAAATAATATGTATTATATATTTTTTAAAAAAATATTTATCTACAAAATATTCTCTACAAAAACAGCAAAAAAAGAATGTGAAAAAGATTTTGAGAGATAATTATATTTTTGACTATATTAATGCATGTATTAAAAGTTATTTTATTGTTAATATTATCATTTGTCATGTATTAACATACTGATACAGAACATATTAAATAGAGTGTATAACTATGAACGGTAAATACTTTATAAGAATTAAATAGAATGTACAACTAATGAATCCTAGATACATATATTTGAAAAAGTATAGTGATATACAAAATTAATTTTCTAATTACCCTATCAAACGACTTCTAATATTTAAAATCCAATTATCAATTAGATTAATTTTTAAAAAAAGTAGGCGTGGGGGTAGCGGGGGGGGGGGTAGGGTAGGGTGCAAAGTTACAACCAGGCTTTTGCATGAAACCAGCCTTTCAGTCTCCCTTCATTATTTAAATTTAATAAATAAAATATGCTTTCTTAACAACGGTATTCTAAAAATATTTTTGAAAAGAAAAAGAATTGGAAAATTCTGTAATAAACTTTTTAAAAATAAATAAGAAATTGTGTTATATGAACAAGAATTCCATGATAAAATGTATAAAACTATTCATGCCCGTTTAACTTTTGGAACTTAAACTAAAATAACTTGTAAATTAAAGTATAATATCATCGTGAAACATCGCAGGTTTAATTAAAAAAAATATTCAAAATGATCCTTATGAGAGTTGCTTATTTTGGTTACCCAAATTCGATAAATTTGTTAAAAACGAATGCTAATTTAATAGCAAACCTTTATAATTAACAAATTTCACCATTACTCTTTGCTTTATCAATTTCAAATGAAAAAATAAATATTCGATAAAATCGTTAAAAGAAAGAACTCCATATGATTTCGAATTATTATTTCATCGACTCGGATAGATTGGGTTATTATAGTTGGGGCAAATGAGTGTCATATATTAACTAACATCTCATAATTTTTATTCTTTTTTTAAAAAAATATGATATTTTTAACCCAAAAATTTAACATTAAGAAAAATGATGATCCAATAAGTGTTGAAAAAAATTTATTCGAAAATTAGAGTTTAATAGGCGAAAGGAAAAACAAATTTAAAATATTTTCAGTATATTATGTTAGAGGCGTGTAAATATTAATTGAATATGAATCTATACAGGAGTGGGCATGATATGATACGATATGGTATTTGAAGATTTCGATACTGGAATTTTGATATTTAGTTTTTAAAATGTTATGCCATTTATTACCATAGAAATTTAATTTGGTATGTTTCGGCATTTTTAAATTCGATTCGATATTCTACGGTATGATAAATCGGTAACCAAAGTTTATTCAATTTCGATTAATATATACTCGTATGAAAGAGTATTATGACTTAGAAATTAAAAAAAGGTCTCAGATGTTTTATTTACAAACAACTCATTTTATTAATCACTTAAATTTCAAATACATTTTAATCAAATAGAATAGTCGAAGTTTCACCTTCTAAACATTTAGCTTATATTAATACACTCTCTCAGTCCCTAATTATTCGTCCGCTTTTGAATCAACACATCCATTGAGAAAACAATAATTAACGCAGTGATTTTACTATGTTGCCCTTATTAATTATGAAATAGGTGAATTAAAAATTTAAGCTTTTCAAAAAGATGTAACTTTTTCAAATCAATTAGTTGAGAGTATTATAGGTAAATTTTTTTTGTCATTTCTTGATTTGTCAAGATGAACAAGTAATTAGGGACAATAAAAAAAGAAAAACGGACAAATAATTAGGGACAGAGAGAGTAATATATATATATATATATATGTTATTATGTAATTATATATTTTGGTATGGCATCCGATATTTTAGTATATCATATCTAAATATCAAATACCATATCGAATATCAAAAAAACTAAAATACATATTTATTATATACCATATTAAATATCATAATAGCAAATTACGATATTAAATTTTTCAATTTGATATGACAATTCGATATATACCATACTATGCCCACCTCTAATATAGATCGAATTCATGAGTTCCATTCAATATTTCAAGATGACATTAAGTACGTACTTTAATAAATTTGACTCATCTTGGTACGTTTAGTTGAATTAGACTCGATCATTAGTACTTACCATTTAAGACATGTTATACATTACTAACAAAGTGCAAATTATAAGGAGACAATACCAAACAAAATTAAATAAAAATAGTATAAAAGTACATTGACTCACTAAATTCACTGATTCAAATCAAATGTACAAAGCCTTTAAATTCTTAACTACTTATTTTAATTGTCCTGCCTGTTACAATTTTTCTTTAATTAGTTCCTGTTCCTCAATCACAGCAAAGCACACCAGTCAAAACTTTCTCCGTTTTTATTTATATATCACTATTTTTAATTTAACGTGTATACAAAATTAAATAAGTTTACTATTTTATATTGATTGCAGTTTTTTTTGAAGTCTATTTTTCAATCATTGAATATAAATTAATTTATTTCGATTAATTAATTTGATCAATAAATATGAATTATTCATTTAATTTTTTTATGTTAGTCAAATATATATATTTTTAAAACTAATTACTCATACGAGCAAAAATAAAAAAAATATTGTAATTAATTATATAAATTCACAATTTCTCAAAATACAAAAGATCAATAAAATTATATATATTTCCTCATCGGTTCCAACAATCAAAACTTGAAAAAACAGATCATTTCATAATTATCAAAATTTCCTCAGGATCCTTTTTATTTCATCTACTTAATTAGATAATAAGTAACCTACATGTGCAAATTGACTAAAGATAACATAAAAATGAAAAAAAAGAAGAAAATTAATCACATTTTTCCATCTTCCAAGATGATCAATTTTTATATTAATTTATCTTATGAGCCTTTGTTAATTAACTTCATTAATATTTTCTTAATCACAATTAAACAGAGCCATTGATTGTGCATGCAAAGGTACTCTGTCTTTAAGAAAAATAATATTAGTAAAATTTGTCATTACACCTATGTATGCATGTAATAATGAAAAGGATTCACCCTGTCTTCATAGCTGTCATTGATTAGATAAAGAGTCATTCTCGATCAGAATTGTGATATAGTTATAAATATTTTTTTTATTTTGAATAAAATGTTTTAAATCCAAATTTATTAAATACGATTTTTTTTTAATCAGACTTCAATAAAAAAATCAAACGCCAAACCTAGAAATGGATAAGGGTCATTACAAAGTTCCAAATCTTAATGCAAGCTTTTCCAAGACCAGGACATGATAAGTACCACATTGTAAACCTTGTGAAAGTACTAATTTACCCTTTGCCAAGTTAGGAAAATTACAAAGTGACCAGCCAAAAACAAACTTCTTCAAAGGGTAATCTTGTCAAATAGGAAGATCATTAACTTTGATTTAATTGGGAATTGCATAGTTTCACATGGCTAGACTCATGTGACCACATGCCTAGAAGTCCTCCCATGTTATTATTATGAACTCTCTTAGGTTATATGAAGAGTCAAACTCATAAAGCAACCTCTCCCTTTGACTAATTGATACTCCTGATTTTTCAGTTTATTTTAGTATAATGTTTTAATGCTACAAAATATAGGTGAATCTATAATAAAGAGTTGGTGAAATATATGACTATATTACCCTTTAATATGAACTAATGTACAAACTTAACCTAATACAAGATTAGTCAAATGATGGAATGATGTACATTTTTTAAAATTTATGAAGATTCGCCAGCAAATGAATCAAAGACACACATCTCAATTAATTGAAGGTTATATTTGTTTAGTCAGATATAGTAAGGGCGTAAATTGTCAATTTATCGATATATAAGAGACTAAAATTGTAAATTCAAACTATAAGGTCTTTGTCAAATTATACATATATGGTCAAAGTTAAAATTAAGTGCAGTTATACCTATGCCAAAAGTAGATGAGGGCCATATTATTTCTCATAATGTCACTAATAATGAAATAGCTTTGTCATTATATCTAAACTAGTCTTAGGTTATTGAATCATGGGCATTATGACATCTGAGAAAATGACATCCTAATTCACAAACTATTTTGCAAAAATTAATCACTACATTGACTTCTATAAACATGTTATAATTTAACTAGGTTCATTATGTTGTTAACACAAATCATGAATAGTAGTGACATTATGACTTGATTCAACCACCTTCCTTAAATATCCCTAGGTTCTATGTATCTTTTTTTTTTTTTTTGCAGCTTTTTCATATTACAGTTTATGCTGACTACTAGTGTAGCCTAGAATTCATCCCAAAATAATACTCCAATAACATTTAAGTGAAAACTAGAAATTTGGAGAAGGTGGTGAGTACATAGTTTTATCCTTATCTTGTGAAGGTAGAGAGACCCTCAGCTTAAGTAAAACATAATAAAATCAAGTGTGAATGGGTAGATACAACGATAAAGCAGTTATGTTGAACATAATGGAGAAATGAACTAAAGTAACAACACATAATACGATAATTGAAGCAAAAGTAATAACAAGTAATAATAGAATGAAAAAACAAGATGGTGTGTGAGTGAGTTATAGTAATAATTCTGATAAGGAAAACTAGACAACGCTCGACTACCTACTAATCGTCTACCCTAATCCTCGACCTCTATATACTCCTATCTAATCACCTTTCCGGATACTTCTTTGACCTACATCTATCTCTCTTCATATCCCACAATAATCAACTACTCGCACCACCTTAGTAGTGCATCTACTTGAAAATTAAACAACAAACAGGAGAAGTAAAAACTTCTCTTCTCCTAGGGAGTTAAATAAACTGAAGTCGACTACCTACTAATCGTCTACCCTAATCTTCGCCCTCCATATACTTTTATCTAAGGTCATGTCTTATCTATTTACCTTTCCAGATACTTCTTTGACCTACATCTATCTTTCCTCATACCCCACGATAATCAACTACTCGCACCACCTTAGTTGTGCATCTACTTGAAAATTAAACAACAAACAAGAGAAGTAGAAACTTCTCTTCTCCTAGGGAGTTAAAAAAACAGAAGTAAGAACTATCAAAGTACTTTCTTGTCCTATGCTATACTTGATTATTTGAATCCATCAAAAGACACCAAAGATGCCATAGTAGAAAAAAAAAAAACTTTTGTCCTTAGCTCCAAAGGGTGTCCATGTGGTGTTCCCATATTCTAATACATAAATTTACTTCATTTGTTTCTGCTTCTCCAGACAACTTGGTTTAAATATTCTCACTCTCCATAAACATTTACTCTTAAGAGTTTTACCAAATACAACAACACACACCAATCACATCCATCGCTCATAAATGAGCGAACTGTCCGTTTTGGTGTGTTTTTAGAGAGGGTCCAAAAAGTGTCCGTTTTGATGCCCCGACTCCAATTGTCATTACTTTTAAAACTTCCTCCCCTTATAAAACACACAACAAACTCAACTTCTTACCTACATTTCCCTCAAGTACTCTCTTTTTCTCCCTTTTAGTAACATGGTTTCCCTAGAAGGTACTCTTATATCCGAAGAGCCAACGTCTAGTCCCCGAATTTCCTTCTCTTCAGAATTTCTTGATGAGAGAAACTTCATATCCATTACACCAAATGCACAAGAAGAGAAAGAGCGAAAAGATCAACAAGACAGATCAACGCGTAGTGCAGCTGAATTCGAGTTCCTCTCGAGTAAGTTGACCAATGAAAACATGATCACAGCAGATGAACTGTTCTTCGAGGGTAAGTTACGTCCTTATTGGCAAATGCATTATGCTGAGAAGCTCAACAAAATTAGTTTAAAAGCTGACGACGAAATATTGAACAACACCATAGTGATAAAGAGTAAGGAAGAAACCACTAATAGACCAATAAATTGGTTTATTGATGAAGATCCTTCACCTAGACCACCAAAATGTACTGTTTTATGGAAAGAGTTGCTGAGATTGAAGCAAAAAAGAGCTTCTTCATTATCGCCTTCTTCTTCGACTTCTTCCTCTTCCTCTTCCTCTTCCTCTTCATCTTCGAGTTCACTTGCTGATAAAGAAAAAGGTAAAGGGCAATCAATGAAAGAGAAACATGTGAAGAGGATTAAGAAAGGATTAGAGAGGTGTAAATCAGAAACTTTAAGAGTTAGACCTGTGATTCATGTGCCAATTTGTTCACAGGGGAAAAACTCTGCTCTGCCACCTCTGTTTTCACTTAAGAAAAAAGGAAGAGCAATAGAGAGATGAAAAAATGAAACTTTGTCATTGTTGGTCATTATTGTGTAGAGAGGAGATGTTGTTACTATTTGATTTGGTTTTTCTTTCTTCTTTTCATGAGTTTAGATTACATGTTTTCGTCTAGGATCTGATGATCAATTTTACCTTACAATGTTAATGTGTTCATTTCTTGTAATGTTTCATGTAATGTGTAAGCTAATTCTATCTAGTTTCAAGAGTTATTGTAATCTAACATTTTTTGTAATGTATCATGTAATGTGTAAGCTAATTCTATCTAGTTTCAAGAGTTATTGTAATCTAACATTTTCCTAGATTTTGTCATATCGGTATCAGAGCCAGATGCATATTTGTTTAGGCTATCAATCCAATCTCCAGTTGGGCCATGGGTGAAGGAGGTGTTAGTGTGGATTATAGTCCCACATTAGTTCGGAGAATGAACTGGTGTTTGGTGTTAGTGTGGATTATAGTCCCACATTAGTTCGGAGAATGAACTGGTGTTTGATTACCTTATATGGACTTTTGGACAATCTTCACCCCAAGAGCTAGTTTTTGGATTGTGTTAGGTGCAGGTATCATATCTTTACGACAATCAACACAAAAGCTCTTGCATAACTTCAATAATAAACATGTTTATACAATTGAGTTTTGAGTATATATGAATAAAAAACATGAGTTACAGAGAGAAAAAATACAGAAGAACAACTGAGAACTTGAATGACTGTACATACAGCTATGGACACACAAAAAAATTACAGCAAAATTCCATTTTACTAAGCTATTTGGGCAGACAATGTGCTGGCAAACCATTTTGAATAGTTAGTCTTGGTGAGTGTATACCGGAGTTCCAAAATAATAAGCTTTGAAGATTCTTCTTTTTCACCAAAAATTCAAAAATATTGAGAAAAAGGAACTGGAGGTACTGAAATCTAATGTCGGAAACTGAATATTTTGTACTTCTCAATGTCCAAAGGAGCAAGGACAATCTCCTCATTTAGGGGGCTGTGATAACAATGGATTCCCAGGAGTGGTCCTACAAATAAAGCAATAGAGCAATTTGATTAATATTTGAACAAAAAGCAAAAGGCAAAAGCAACGAAAAGGTTATTGCTAATGAGTGATTCATTACCTGAGATTCAACGTTGGTTTTCCGAGAAGACTGCTTGGTATCTGGCCAGATAAATTATTGTTCTGCAAGAAGCTGCAACAAAAATAATAATGTGTCATTTAACTTTACCTCAGTCCTCAGCATATGAGCATATACAAGAAAGTTCCTCGATCGCATTTGATATCATGAATATATCTCTATTATGGTCTTTTAGAAAAAAAAACATAACGAGTGCTTGTGAAACGAAGTTCTATGAGCAAAGTTATGTTTAAAGCAGTCAAGGATGCTCAAGGTAATGACTTTAGAACATTAGCTTTTCATACAATAGCTTCTATGAGCTCTGATCAAATGAGTGTTTTGTAGCGGAAGCTCTATTAAATGAGTATTATCTCGTGGGCTCTAATGATGATTTTGCCTGATAGAGATCCTGTTGCGGAAGCAAACAAGAATAACTTGGGCTATGTACAGGTGTGATAACCTAGCTCATTGCTTTCTTTGTTTGAGAACTATAATTCAACCTAACAGCCTCACTACTGCCATCCAGAAACTAGAACTATCATCAGTTAAACTCTATGATCATATTTCTCATGTACTCATAGATTTTACAGTAGTCTAAATATTAGAACTAGGTGGCAGATGGATACAAAGTTCAATAAGTACGTCTCTCGTGTGTCATGAGTTTGGATTGTGGTCCTTTCTCGGCGCATAGACGTAATTTCAAGCAGTACCTTTTTACTTGATATTCCTTTGAGCTATCTTTAATTCCTTTTCCAACTTGAGCAATCAATCTATAAAATTACAGTATGTGCAGGCGAAAAGCTCATCTCACTTGTGAGTGATAAAAACCTCGATTTGACAGTTGGATTCTCACATTAAGGAGATCAATGGCTGCTCTACTATCCATCAATTTAAGTATCTGTCACAAACTTTCCTAGAACCTGCTTCAACCTTTTTAAAAATGATCTCTATACCAAGAGAAAACTACTTAAGAGACACTATTTGAGGTACTTAGTTAATTCCGTGCTGCATAGCCACATCCACCAGTCTGTTGATCCAGCAATCCTAATTCCTTTGCTTAGCATGTGCCTAATGATGCTGTGTACCACCACCACCCACTCCCCGACAGAGAGAAGATCTAGCAAATCCATTGAGGTGGATATAGAACTGTACTTATACTAGCACCGTAGGGCAACTATACTTGAGAAAAAAAGTGTTTATACAATCATCATAGGGAAACTATATTTGAGAAAAGCAATACTTATAATATAGCATCATAAGGAAACTAAAATTGAGCAAAATAGAAGTGTTGCAGATCACTAACTAAAATCTATGCAGACAGAGGGGCCAAAATCCATTATCTATCAATACTCATTTTGTTTTGTTATGGAAAGACGAACTTACATTTCATTAAGGCTCATAATGTTTCCAAGAGAAGGTGGAATTTCTCCACTAAGCTGATTGTCTTCCAAGTGTCTGAAATAAAAGACGAGAGTATTAGGAATAGACACACTTAATTACACAAGTTTTTTTTCCGTGTTCTTCACAAAAGTTTGGGCTATAATTAGAAAGTGCATTATTGCAACAGCAATTTAGAAGAAGAACAAAAGAAACCAAAGATTTTACTTACAGAGTCTCCAGGATACTCAGTGAGCTCAAATCTGGGATAGATCCCGTTAAATTATTATCCGCAAGCCATCTGTGATAAGTAAGAGACTTCTAAGAAATCTATTTGCTTCCATCAATATATGAGCACTAAGAAGCAAATATTCACTTACATGTGATTCAATGCTGTCAATCTGGCAATGCTAGGTGAAATTGATCCAGAAAGACCCATGCTTGTTAGGTTTCTGCAGACAAAAGAGAAAGGAACACAAGTTAACAGGTAGAATCACTTGGACAATCATAATTTAGGTTGGGGTAAGGTAAGGTATTCATTTTTCCCATTTTTCTTATTCATGAGGCGGCTGGCGTGGGAGAGTTTTGAGGTTTATGGAGTAAGAGACATCTAACTCACAAAGAAGTAACACGAATTCGTGATCCTCCAGCACAAGTAACTCCAGTCCATCGGTATTGAGGGGGTAAACATGGATCACCATTCCAATCTGGGGGAGGATTCTTGAAACTCTCCTTCAATTTTTCCAGAGCTATCACTGCAGTAAGAAAAATATCACATTGATGTAGCAGAGGTAATTAATCTACAGAAAATGAGGTAAAAAGCAATCCTAGAAAGATAGCTCATACTTATCCAAGTGCTAGATCTATATTCGAAGCAAGAAAAGCAGATTACCGTCCCGAGTATGAGTTTTTCCTCCGAGGGGCAACACTTCAAAAACCTCTCCTGCATTAATCAGCGGACCAACACTTGATCCAATCACCGGAGTTAGAGTTATCCTTGTAATACCAGACAGAGGCCACTGACTTGCAAACACAACCATGCCAGCTGGAGCAACATTAAGGTTGGGATAAAACACTATATCATTTATGCTTATGTTGAAAGCTCTTCCTGAGAATGAATTTTGATCATCAGCAAAGTAAAGAGCTATGTAATACGTTGCGTTTGGGAGAGGTGCTGGAGGCCATAATAACTCCATAGCTTCGGGCTTAGATACTGTTAACCGTGTCCGAAATACTTTTGCCGGAGGGTGATTCCAGATACCAGAAACAGAAACATGACTAAAACTTTCTGCAGGAGAATGTTGTCCATAGGGCTCCCAGTAACGATCAAATTCATCATCAGGATATCTGACAAGTTAAAATGCTTGAAGTTATGATAAACATAACCAAAAGAAACACGTTTGCTTAAATATGGATGATATAATCAGATACTAATTCCTCTAACAACCTCTATGAAACTAATAACCAAATAGACTCGAGTATATTTAGGAGAAACGCGAATAGGATAGATTCTGCTGCAGTTCATACCTATTCCAAATGAGCACTAGAAAGAACCTAGCCTCAAAGTTTTGAAATCACATTGTGATCAAAAGAGTTATTCAGACTAGTCAAACCAACTTACAGCAGATTCTATATTGAAAGTTGAAAGAATTTCTAATATCTTAAAGTTCAGTCGCAAGTCGATGATCAATAGGGATTGAAATACATAAACTGCTAACCATTTCAACACCTGAATTAGGATTCAGTTCTACATAAACTATAAATGTATTTGAATTGCATCGCGAAATTCAGGAATCATAATCAGAACTTAAAAATACCAACTTAATCAAATAAAAAAGCGATCTTTTTTAGTCAAAGCTAACAATTTTAGGTCCAGATAGGTGAACCAACTTACTTGATAATTGATCCATTGTTCCCAAAACTGCTCCTTGTAATCAAAGTCAATCCATAAATATTAAAATCTGTAGAATTATACAACGAATCCGACACCAAAACAAGCTCCAAAGCAGATATAAAAGGGTCAGAATCCGTTAAACTATTAGCAGCCAAACACACACTCATAGTCTTCCCTACAGCCTTAAAAATCCCTTCATAATAGGAAGACATCCCCTTCCAATAATCCTCAGTTGTATTCACTGGACTCCAAAAAGTCCCATCAACAATCTGATCAAACACAGGAGGATTCAAATTCCCATTAACCCCACCATAGAAATACGTCGTCCTGACCAAATACTTCCCTCCACGATAAACAGGAACCTCATAACAGAATTTCTTGAAAACATTGTTCTTCAATGGAAATGTACGGACAGTTGAAAGTGTATAATCAAGAACATCAACTGTAAGATTCTTGGGTTTTCCTGCTGATACATAACCATAATCCGAAACCCAATTTTGCTCATTAACTACAGAATCAACCACAGCACCACAATCAATCAAAACACCTGGAAAAAAAAACAAGAAAAGTTAAAATCTTGAGAAAAAGATGAAATTTTTGAAAAGGGGTTAATGAAATGGGGAAAAGGGGTTTACCTCTTAAGGATTGTGAAGCAGAAGGGAAGATAAAAAGGGAAAGAAGGAAGGAGAAATAGAAGAAAGACATGGTTAATGGTGATGATTGAAGAAACAGAGAGTCATGTGATGATTTTGAGAAAGGGAAAAAAAGGTTGATATTAGGTGGAGTGGAGTTGAATGAGTCGTTTGGGTGAGTTAAAGGAAGAAAAGAATAGAAAATTTGGAGAATGAGAGGTGAAGTTGTTGAAGAGGAAAGAATCAAAGTTGGATTAATGCCATTGTTTTTTGGGAGAAGGGACGCGGGAATGAACCAGGTCAGCCTGCTTCACTTTGCTGCCATTTGTGGAGTAAGCTAATTTTTTTTCTTACAAAATTAGTATTTAATTACTAAATTGAAAGAGAGAGAAAAATGCCCACCAAATATATTATTTATGTAATTTTGTACATTTGCTTTTTGGCTCAATAACATTCAAATATCTCAATATAAGCTAAAATGTGTATCAAATTAATTTTTTAAAGGGATAATATGATCTTAATTTAGTCAAAGTGTATCTCTATATTTCGCTCATATTAAAGAGGTATTTACCTTATTTCATTCAGAAAATCTAAAAGTTGACTCAAATATCTCAATATAAGCTAAAAATGTGTATCAAATTAATTTTTTTTAAAGAGATAATATGACCTTAATTCAGTTAAAATGTATCTCTATATTTCGCTCATATTAAAGAGGTATTTATACCTTATTTCATTCAAAAAATCTAAAAGTTGACTCAAATTTCATGATTAAATAAGTATTTGAAAGATAAATTTTTCAAAATTTACCCTCAAGATTTTTTATGCTTAGATACCTTAATGAAGTTCTCGTATTTTAATTTATTTGTCCTACTTTACTTGTGGGATCTGTTTGGATTGATTTTTGACTTATGACTTATAAATCAAAAATGATAAGTTAGAATTTCTAACTTATGACTTTTGACTTATTTTGTTTTAAAATAAGTGTTTATATGCACTTTTGAACTTTATTCAAACATTTCAAAACTGTGTAAAACATTTTGGCTTAACAGAACCTAAAAAGGTCAATCCAAACAGACACTTAGTCAATTTTATAAAAATGCATCTTTCTTTTTGTTTGTGACGTTTTAATTCTAACTTTCATATTTAAAATATGATTAAAGGACATTAGTTACATTTTACATATTTTTAGTTTAAGTTCACAAATTTAAAATGTTTTATTATTCTTTAAAATTCATATAAAATTAAAATCAGATAATTAAATTGAATCGAATAAAATGATAAATAAGAATATTGTTTGACTTTTTCCGTAGGTGATATGGTTCGTGTGTAACAAGATGGGAACTTGGAAGATATAATACTACGTACCTACTATATAGATAAGCACTTAAATTCTAAAATAATCAAAAGTCTAAATAAAATAAACATCAAGAAGTTCCTTGTGTTTAAACAAGTTGATGTAATTAGTGGTTAAATCTTTTTAACATATATTATGAATAAACAAAAAATAACGTATATTAATTTTTTTTACCAAATTATGAATAAGCAAAAACATAACTCATAATATCTCAAAAAGATTTGAATCAAACCTCAAACGGATTCGGGTTAATTGGAAGCACGACGAGCAAATAAATCATAATTTTGTGTGTCCTTTTTAAATTATTATATTTTCTCGTGTAACAACTCAAGGTTTTTGAAATATAAAAATTTAGCATAATATCTGAATGTACTTTTAATTTCTCAATTAATATTTTTTTTTAATTTTAATTGTGCACAAACATGTATTTAAATTTATGTAAATTATATAAGTTGCAACACACATTTTACATGATATTAAGCAAATTAATTTAAATATATCTTACACAAATTTATATTTTTTATTATATGGAAGAGTAAAAAGCAATGTCGATCAAAGATAGTTTCGTAAATTTACACTGACATGAATCATCGGTCTTTTTCTCTAATATTCAGAACAAACATGAAAAAACTTGCAGCCCTCTGCATCGATGGAGTATGGAGCATACAATGAATGAGTTCTCTTCAAACTGAATTCAAGTATAAATTATATTTGGAAGTCACTAAAATTTTCAAAAAGTTATTGAATTTTGATCGCCTAATTTCCAAAGAGATGCATTCAGTTGCAAGAACCTAAATGTTGACTCCATCAAATTAAAATTTTGATTCGCTTTAGCTCTCTGTTATTCGAAGATGCAGAATGTGAAGATGATTTATCAGGTCCAGATTTAGTCGATTTGGGTGCAGATTTATCAAGTTTAGATTTAGTCGATTTGGGTGCAGATTTATCGGGTATTGTTATTACCATTAACTTATTTTGTTATCACTTCACTTTTTTTTTTGTGAGTTATTGTGATACGATTCTATTTTATTATTACTCAATTTTATTATTATTTAATTTAATTGTAAATATTTTTTTATTAATTATGCTTATTAAAAATGTCTACTTATTATATAAAAATTTATCATGAATTAATTATTTTCATTTTATTTTATCTTTAATTAATATACTAGAAAACAAATAAATGTGATGAATTAATAATATATATTAGATTGAAATGAAAGAAAAAAAGGTCAAAAAGTAACTTTACAAATAAAAATGAATAGGATGATATATTTGTACGTAAGATGACATATAATTTTATTCTAACAAAAATCTATTAAGAGAGATAACTAAAAAAAATAAATTCTAAAAACATCTTTCTATGTATAAAAGTAAATAATGATCAAAGATAAAAATGTAACTTCATGCAAACAAAAATCTACCAAGGATGATAATAAGAAAATTAAATAGTTCTAGAAACATATTTTTAGTTATTATTATTAGTATTACCTCATTTTTGTTATTTCTTCACTTTTGTATGAATTATTGTGACATCTATTTATAACGCTTCCCGTGGATATGTTCGAAAATGATACGCTTTTATTATATTAAAGTAAATAAATTATGATTACGCTTAACTCTTAATAATTTATGTCAAGTATAATATTAGGTTTAATCAATCAAAATTCAAATTCAAATTTATATGCATATTTTATTTTTGTGTATTAAAATATTTTTTAATTTTATGATTTTAAATATTTATATCAAAAAATTAAAATTCAAAAGTTCTGAAATAAAATAACAAAATGAAGGAAGTCATACATTAAAAATGAAATATATGTGTTATTATTAAAATAAATTTTCATATATATTTTTTTAAAAAATCTTTATCTTCCTTCTATTAATTTGTGCATATATGTGGAGTTTTAAAGGTTTGAACATTTTTTAATATGAAAATATAATGATTTTAAAATTTCAATTCTTCATTTTAATTTTTAATTTGTTGACCATTTAGAAGTTACATAACAATAAAGCTTAAAATCACAATGTAACAATTTAAGATATTTAAAAAAAAAACATATTTAAAAACTATAATGAAATTTGGTTGACTACCTTATTTTTATCGAAAAAAAAGTTTGCATATATTGTTTGAAAATAACGTAAGAACTAAAAAGTATATGAATTACAGTAAAATAACAACTAAAAATATGTGAGGATCATATAAGAAATTTCGTTGACTTTCCTAAAATCACTTGTTTACATAAAATAGAAGAGATGGAGTAACATATAATATTCGAAACTAACATAAAATGTACTATATTAACAATTTAAATATTTTAAAAAAACATACAATATTTAGTTCACCTTTTAAATTTTATTTGTGTTACATAAATTGAAAGAAAAAAATTAGCGTATGCTGGGTTCGCGCTGATATGAATACCTAAAATCTAGTCTATCATTTTATTATATATATTATATAGAAGAGTGAAGTCTAGCACAACCAAAGACAGTTTTGTCATTTTAGTAAAATTATCAGCTAAACTGAAGTATGAATTTCCGAAATACCCAATCAAATGATGCTACGTGTACTTTTATCATAAAAAGTAGGATAAATATCATAAATAATCATAATATTATCTAAAATGGTGGGACCCACTTTTTAAATCAATTTATATTACATTAACACCTATACTTTTTGCAGGAAAATAAATATAAAAAGAAACAAAAATAATTTTAAAATGCATTAAATATTTAAATGAAAATAAAAATAACATAAATAATATTTTATTTTAATTTTACCAAAAATAACTCAATACTTTTTCTTTTTTTGAGTGCCACTTGACATTTAAATAATTTATTTTAACAAATAAATATTTAAAAGTAGTATTAATTCTTAAAGAAAAAAAAAGGATGAAAGCCCTCACCCCATCCTGTAAGTCTTCTTCATGAAGACACTGTACTCCATTTTTTTCTTTTTTAATTCTATTTCTTTTCAAGATCCATTATAATTAAAAATTGAATCAACTAATCAAATTTGGAGGGAAAAGAGAAGAATTATGTAAGAAGTTAACAAAGAATTAAGTTTTGAAAGAAAATCTTATTAGGAAGAGAATGAAGAAGAAAGGGGATGGGTAGGGTTGCACTTTTTTTTTTAAAAAATAAATAAAAAATAGATGGAAAATTTATATTTCACTGTTTTTAACATAATTTTTTTTTCTTTCTATAATTGTTGGGTCAACGTCACGTGTTAGCTTTTAATTAGTGATTTTGTCAACTCACAACAAGTGTATTACATACTTTTTTTTTCTTATTATTAAAAGATATCTAATAAAAACAAATTTCGAACAAATAAAAGTGTTCGATAGATATTAGTCCTAATTAAAGTGTCTGAATAAATTATACAAATAATTTTAAAATATCGCAGATGACTTAAGTTTATATTATAAAATATCTAAAATAATAATAATAAAATGATATATTTTTTTTTAAAAGTAACCGTCCAAACCAGCACTAATTATTTGTATCCAAACGTGTCATTGTCCTAGCTAGCTCTATCACCTAAAAAAAGTGATTCATCTGATGACTCAAACCCACTCTTTCCACAAAAACTAATTATGATGAGTTTACTATTTGTTCATAAATTAATATTTTAAAATAATATATAATTAAATGATATATTATCTTTTTAAGCATAAATTAAATACATGATAAATATTTATAAATTTTAAGTAGTATTGATTAAAGAATTTTAAATTTTCTTACTTGGAAATAAATTATAACATCTCATTATTTTTGCGCGTAGAAGTCCATTAAAATCTTCATAATTAAACATTTTTCGTAATTGATGGTTGATTTTTTAGGCCATGTCATTCAACTTGAAACTATCAAATTCTATAATAAATAAATATTTATTTTTGTTAGTGATTTTATTTGTTTTTGTAAATGTCCCTTTTAATTAAAGTTGGTGAACTGAATTCCAGCTGCCAAGCATTGACTTCCTTAGATCATGGTATGCTCGTTGCTTACTTGATTTCCTCTCTTTTTTCTTTTTTATCAATCATCAACTCTTTCTCATTCTTACTCCAATCATTCTCCATTCATTTCTCCCTAAAGGTAAAATATACTTCTTCTATATCAAATTTGTTTTTTTGTTTAATTTCTCGATAAATACATATATTTTTTTCTCAATACACGTAACACTTTAGATTGAATAAATTATCGTTGTGTGCGAAAAAATTCAGATGAATTTCCCTGTTTTTGCCATTAGAATTTCAAGAATTTGCCACTCACCCATAGATATAACCAATATCACTATTGTATTGTATGATGGTCCCTGTATATTCACTTGCCTTTGTTAGGAATTGGTTTAACCTCAATGTGAGACTTGATGTAGATTTAGTCGAACTCTAATGCTGGAACTGAACAGGGAAAAAAATAATCAACAAACACATGGATAGTGAAAAAGGTGTTCAATAAATTAGCCAAGAATTGCGTATATGATTTGGTTATATGTGCAGGGATGAAGTGTTTTCAGTTCTCTAATGATGATCATAGCAAGACTAGAAAGTCAACATCAGGCCAGTCATCTGCCTCTGTTTTCACAGATTCTGACCTCAAAGGATCTGAATACAGCTCACAAAATGTATCAACGGACATTAGCACTGAGTCCTCTTCAAGGGTCTCGTTTTCGTGCTTGTCTAATAAAAAGGCTTGTCACCTTAAGGTCTTTACAGTTGAAGAGTTGAAGAGCGCGACAAAGAACTTTAGTCGATCGCTCATGCTAGGAGAAGGAGGTTTTGGAGGTGTATATAAGGGTGTTTTAAAGGACACAAATATTGCTGTTAAACAACTCAGCCAAAGAGGCTTGCAGGCTAGTTTCATTTAAGATTGAATTTTTATATTTATAGTAGAATGTGAAACAAAAATTATAAATATTGAGTTTGTGATATAGGGGCATAAGGAATGGGTGACGGAAGTGAACGTCCTAGGTGTGGTTGAGCATCAAAATCTAGTCAAATTAATAGGCTATTGTGCAGAGGATGATGAAAGAGGAATACAACGTTTACTTGTATATGAGTTTTTGCCCAACAGAAGTGTACAAGATCATCTAATAAGTCGTTTTATGTCACCTTTGCCATGGGAAACAAGGCTAAATATCGCTCGTGATGCTGCTCGAGGATTGGCTTACCTTCACGAGGGAATGGAGTTTCAGGTGGTGATTCTCTTTTTCCTCTGTTTCTCATTATCATACTTTTGCACTTTCGTGTTGATAAAATATATTCTTGTGCAGATTATCTTTAGAGATTTCAAATCTTCTAACATTCTCTTGGATGAGAAATGGAATGCAAAGTTGTCTGATTTTGGCTTGGCCAGATTAGGACCTTCTGACGGATTAAGCCATGTCTCAACAGCGGTAGGCTCAATATCTCCATTCAATCAAAAATCTCTACTATGTATTCAAAATAGTATAGCACACCTACTTAAGTTAACTCTAGCTTGGTGAAATTTCCTATTTTGTACAACATTTGTACTTAATCTAAATCATATGCCTTTGATTTCATTAGGTGGTGGGAACTGTTGGATATGCTGCTCCAGAATATATACAAACTGGACGCCTAACGTCCAAGAGTGATGTATGGAGCTATGGGGTGTTTCTATATGAACTCATCACAGGCAGGCGTCCGTTGGACAGAAATAAACCTAAAAACGAACAGAAACTTCTCGAATGGGTAAGACCACATCTTTCCGACCTGAAGAAGTTTGAACAAATATTGGATCCTCGATTAGATGGAAACTATTCCATTAAATCTGCTCAGAAGTTAGCTGCCATAGCCAATAGGTGTTTAGTTAAACATCCGAGGAATCGTCCAAAAATGAGTGAGGTTTTGGAGATGGTAAATCAGGTTGTGAAGGGAACTGAAGCAAAAATTCCACAAACACCTATAGACGAAAGTTCAACACCAAATGTCGACGATGACATGTTTCTGGTAAGGTGTCTCACTGCAAGTAGAAGGCTGGTAGAACACACATCAAGAGAAAACAAGTTGCTGGTTTGGAAATTGTGGAAGCCTAAGCTTGTCAGTTCAAATTGAGCAGCAGAAATGAAACTAAAGTTACTCTAGCTACTTTTGGTTTTCATTGTGCAAAAGAATCACTTGAATTGTAATATATGTTACTCGGACTCTTCAAAAATGTCACTTGGATGCATGTCCAAAAAAGTAATGCATCTTTAGATGATCCGACATGGGTGCAGCTGCATTTTTGGAGAGTCCGAACAACATAGCTAATATCAGTATTGACCATGATCTTCACAAGCTTTTCTAGCATTTAGTTGGCACAGTTGTGTCTAGTTGTGTCTATTCTATTCTGTGAGGATAATATAGATCGACTATTCTATTCTGTGAGGATAATATAGATCGACGTAGTCTACATCAAGCCGCTTCAGACTTTCTTTGCAGCATTTCCGTATATATTCCAGAGTGCCTTTGACATGAAACTGGAACCCCTCAGAAACTAGCAACCCAAATTTGGTTATCGCAAAATGACAATTAACAAAAAGAAAATGTGATAGTGTAAAGAAAGAAAAACATGTCTCAGAAACACTTGAGTGATTTTATTGGTAAAAAATCTTCGAACAGAACATTTTATTCATTCTTTTCCATCAACAAACCGAACATACCTTTCCAATCATTATTTCGTTGTCGCCTTCATGCCCATATAAATTGGATGTGTCAAAGAAGGTGATGACTTTATTGAATGTTTCCCTTAAGATTGGGCATCCAGCTTCATGTGACAGAGGAGTATTTAATATTCCAGAAAGTCCTAAACAACCAAAGCCTAGTTTCGAGACCTAGCAACAAGAAAAGACTGATCTAATTGTTTGAATTTCTGTTATAACATAGAAGCTAAGTACTCTGTTGGCTTTATCATTATTTGCAAGAATTTCATAATTTCTAGATTGAACAACCTTTTTCTTCCAATTGTCAAAATGCATTAATATTACTCTTAGTTTTGTTGAAGGCAAAAAGCTAAAAAAGAAAAAAGAAAAAAGAAAAACCAAGTTTTGGGATAAGTATAAACACAAACAACAACATACTGTAAGATTGTGATTGGATCCGCATATGTTTGGTAAAGAGAAAAATAGACGGTGTTCAATTGAAACATTCAGTATAGTTCCACAAGTGAGGTTAGGAGTGATAGACCTTACCTCTACCTTTGTGTGGCATAGACACACAAAAGTAAATATGGATGTCCCCTTTTTTTGAAAAAAAAATGGGTATAGGAGAAAGGGGATTAAAAGTTGGAGAATCGAGTCCTCCTCACCAATAAAGCTAAAGTTCAGATAATCAATCAACTAAGATACAAAAATTTCTACTTTCATTCATATTGATGCTCATTTGAAGTTTAAAATGGACTCTTAACACAGCTTCAACTTCCAAAAATTACAATTTCAAGTTTCAAATTCAAAATCTATGCTTAAATGAGGGCCTAATTGATTGTCACAATTTTTTCTACAGTTTCAGTTCCATTAACAAGAATGTAAAACTTAAAAAGTTCAAAAAGGTAAAAAAAAAAAAAAAAAACAGAAATTGAAATCATAGCTGAAAAATTGTATTACCTCAAGCCCTTGTGTACCCAACTTTACTTTAGGAATTCGGATTTGGGAGTTATGCTCCATTTTCAAACACCAAATGCTTGATTAGTAGTGGCCAAATTAAAGGGGAAAAAAATGAGCTCAGAGATCTTTTGAAGTCTTCAATTAAATAAAAGCTACAAATTGGGATTCTTTTGAATATTCTATAGCACTCTCTATTTTTCTTTTACCTATTGTTTTTTATAATTAACTTTTTCTTTATTAATTTTTCAACTATCGCTAATTTTACTTTTTTATTTCATTTTAAAATAAATGAAAATTTTAATTTGGACCCGTTTTAAGAAACTGACCATTCTTAACAAAAAGAAGTGTTCTTTTTTTTAATTAATCTACTAGGTAAAACATCACCAATTTTAAAACAAGAAAAAAAGATAAAAATCATAATCTAGGTAGAATAAAACGGAGGGAGTAAAGAAGTTTGGGAAAAAAGCAAAACAATAATATTGCAAACTATATTCGATAACCAATGTCATTTACTGACTTTCATAAGGGATGTGACACACTCTACAATTAATTTAAACCATTAAAAATGGCTTAGAAACAAGATTATAATAAAAAATAAACAATGCACATTAATTGATATATTGATGTAAAATTAAAGAACAAGAGAACAATATAAAGATGAAGACAAGAAGAATAGAAGACAAGATGAACAATATAAGATCACAATCTTTCTTTTAAGTATTTATCAAATCTTCAAGTTTATACAATATGAACCATTATGCCTCTATTTATAATTTAACATGGAGACATACAAAAGATTAGTCATAAACATGACATTAACATGAATATAATGGGGAGGTAATGAGAGTGGAAGGTTACAAGAATAATGATTATAAAGGTGGATGTTATGGTCATTTTCATACTGAGGAAAGTAATGGAGATAATGAATGAATAACTTCTTAGTGTGGTGGACATCCATACTATAATATTTTATAACACTCACCTTTGGATGTCCATAGATAATATGTCTCGTTAAAACCTTACTAGGAAAAAACCTTGTGGGAAAAAAATCCTAGTGAAGAAAAAAGAGTGCACATATCTTTTAATACGCTTGAATATTTCCTCGTTAAAAACCTTACCAGGAAAACCTATTTGGGACAAAACCATGGTTAAGAAAAAGAATACAACGTATATTTTTCTTCCCCTGATAAAAACTTTACTTGATATCTCGTAGACGATGCATTCCAATCATATATCACAACTTCTCAAATATTGATGTTGGTAATCCTTAGTGAACAAGTTTACAAGATTATCACTTGAACGAGCCTTTGAACGTCTATCTCATCATTTTGTTGAAGATCATGTTTTTTTTTTTTTTTGTGAAATATGTTTTGTCTGATCTCCTTTGAATGGGAAAAGAAAAGAGAGAATATCAAAAGTGAGAGAACTACTTTGGAGGGAAAATGAAAAGTCATTTGCAAAGTGCAAATGAAAAGTCATTTCTTTGGATTTGGCAAATGATGTGATTGATTGATAAATTTTTTGGACAAAATTTATTTAATCAATTTTTGTTAAATCAAATAAATCCTGTTAATATTATCTCTTATAAATTTGCGGGTAACAGTAACATTCCGAAAAGTCGTTACTTTTCCGAAAAGTCATTACTTTCCAAAAAGTAGTTATTTTCCTAACAGACACAATTTTTCAAAAAGTTGTTATTTTTTCCAAAAGACACAACTTTCAGGATAAAATTGGTCTGAACAGATTTCACTGAACAGACATGTTCCTTGCTGAAAATGGCTATAAAAGGAAGTCAATTTTTGATTTTTTACTCACTGAAAATTTTTTCTTTCTCTGCATTTATTTTTCTCTCAAACAAAATCAAAGTGTCGATCGACTGAGTCTGTGTGACTTGTTGCTGTTCTTCAGTTCGTTGAAGTTAAAGAAGTTTGAGGTACCGCTATTTCTTTAACAGGTTTAATCCGTTTTATCTTGGGAGAAATTAATCCATAACCTTGGGTACAGTGAGGGGATTAAATTTCTTAAGGACACACAGTAGTTTCTGTGGACTCGGATTAATTCTTGTATTTTAAATTTTTTCTGCTTCATCTTGATTCTGTTTCTGTTTATTAACTTTATAAATACAAGTTATTGTAAGAACAACAATCTTAAGAAATTTAAACAGTTTATGTATTTGAGGTTTCTGGAGATTAAAACCTTTATGGTTTTCTACTCTGCTTGAATTTTTAAAATTCATTCGATTAACGATTAAAAGAACATAAAAACTTTATCGTTAAATCAGAAACAGTTTGTGTAAAGATTTGTTCTTTACTGTTAGTATTTTAAATACTTAATTTATCTGCCATTTGTGACAGAAAAAAAAATTGACTAATTCAAGTCAAACAAATGCTGGAACAGTAAGTGCTGCAACAACAACGGTTGCACATAATCGTTCAAATGCTGCCTTAGCACCGGCTGAGAAACCTGCAAAGTTTTCTGGAGTCGACTTTAAGAGATGGCAGCAAAAGATGTTCTTCTATCTCACTACGTTGAGTCTGCAGAAGTTCATCAATGAGAATGTTCCTGTTATGTCAGATGAAACTCCGGCTGATGAACGATTCTTGGTAACAGAAGCATGGACACACTCAGATTTTTTGTGTGAAAATTATATTTTGAGTGGTCTGCAAGATGATCTGTACAATGTGTACAGCAATGCAAAAACCTCAAAAGAACTCTGGGATGCTTTAGAAAAGAAGTACAAAACAGAAGATGCCGGAATGAAGAAATTCATTGTGGCAAAATTTCTGGACTTTAAGATGATAGACAGTAAGACTGTCGTCACCCAAGTTCAAGAATTGCAGGTCATAATCCATGATCTCCTTGCTGAAGGTATAAATTTATTTAATGCCTATGTTAGAAATATTATGTTTTCCCTTAATACTCACATAACCTTTAATGTAGGATTGATTGTGAATGATGCTTTTCAAGTGGTTGCAATTATTGAAAAGTTACCTCCATTGTGGAAGGACTTTAAAAACTACTTGAAACACAAACGCAAGGAGATGACTGTTGAAGATCTCATAGTAAGGTTGAGAATCGAAGAGGATAATAAGGCTGCAGAAAAGAGGTCACGTGGTAATTCAGCAATATCTGGAGTAAATTTTGTTGAAGAAGATTCCACAAAATTAAAGAAAAGAAAGAAAGCATCTGGTCCAAAAAGCAATCCTCCTAAGAAGAAATTCAATGGAAACTGCTTTAATTGTGGTAAACATGGTCATAGGGCTAATGAATGCTGAGGTCCTAAGAAGGACAAGAAAAAGAAGGATCAAGCAAACTTGGCTGAATCCAAAGGAGAAATGGACGATTTCTGTGCAATGCTTTCAGAATGTAACTTGGTTGGAAATCCAAGAGAATGGTGGATAGATTCTGGTGCCTCATGCCATGTTTGTGCCAACAAAGAATTATTTTCATCATATACTCCAGCACTTACAGATGAAAAATTATTTATGGCAAACTCCGCTATTGCAAAGGTGGAAGGAACAGGCAAAGTCCTATTAAAGATGACATCAGGCAAGGTGGTTACTTTGAACAGGGTCTCATATGTTCCAGAATTGAGAAAGAATTTAGTTTCAATTCCAGTTCTGACCAAGAATGGATTTAAATGTATATTTGTTTCTGATAAAGTAGTAGTAAGCAAAAATGATATGTATGTAGGAAAAGGCTACCTTAGTGATGGCCTTTTCAAACTCAATGTAATTGCAGCTGATATGAATAAAGATTTTGCTTCTTCTTACTTGCTTGAGTCTAAATGTTTATGGCATGAACGTTTGAGACACGTTAATAACAAAACCCTGCGAAAACTGATTAACTTAAATATTTTGCCAAAATTTGAGTGCAATAAATCAAAATGTCAAATTTGTGTTGAATCTAAGTATGCTAAGCATTCTTATAAATCTGTTGAAAGGAATTCAATTCCTTTAGAATTGATTCACACTGATATTTGTGACATGAAGTCAACACCATCACGTGATGGGAAAAAATATTTCATAACATTTATTGACGATTGCACTAGATATTGTTATGTCTATTTGCTAAATAGTAAGGATGAAGCAATAGATGCATTTAGGCAATATAAAACTGAAGTTGAAAATCAGTTAGATAAAAAGATCAAAATGATCAGAAGTGATAGAGGTGGAGAATATGAATCTCCATTTGCAGAAATATGTTTAGAAAATGGATTAATCCATCAAACTACTGCTCCCTACACTCCTTAGTCTAATGGAATTGCAGAAAGAAAAAATCGAACTTTAAAAGAAATGATGAATGCATTACTTATAAGTTCAGGTTTACCACAGAACTTGTGGGGGGAAGCTATCCTTACAGCAAATCAGATACTTAACAGAGTGCCTCACTCAAAGACAAATGTAATTCCATATGAAAAATGGAAAGGTAGAAAACCCAATTTGAAATATTTCAAAGTGTGGGGGTGTCTAGCCAAAGTCCAAGTTCCTATACCTAAGAGGGTAAAAATAGGACCTAAGACTGTGGATTGTGTATTCATTGGATATGCGACAAACAGTAAGGCATGTCGATTTTTGGTTCATAAGTCCGAACATCCGGATATTCATGATAATACGGTAATGGAATCAGATAGTGCTGAATTTTTTGAACATATCTATCTGTATAAAACTAGACTTGAGTCATCTAGTGGGGGATCTAAACAACCCAGAGAAGAACCAAAAGAGAATGAACAAAATGAAGAAAGTCCAAGACGCAGTAAACGTCAAAAGGCATCTACTTCATTTGGATCAGATTTTGTAACATTTCTTCTTGAAAGTGAGCCTCAAACATTCAAGGAAGCAATGTTGTCTAGTGACTCAACCTCTTGGAAGGAGGCTGTTAATAGTGAAATTGAATCAATTTTAAGCAATCATACTTGGGAGTTAGTTGATCTTCCTCCAGGGAACAAACCCTTGGGTTCAAAATGGATCTTTAAAAGGAAGATGAAAGACGATGGAACTATTGACAAATATAAAACAAGACTTGTTGTCAAAGGTTTTAGACAAAAAAAAGGTCTTGATTATTTTGACACATACTCACCAGTGACTAGGATTACATCAATTCGGATGTTAATTGCACTAGCTGCAGTATACGGTCTTGAAATTCATCAAATAGATGTAAAAACAGCCTTCTTAAATGGAGAGCTTGAAGAGGAAATTTACATAGAACAGCCTGAGGGTTTTGTAGTTCCTGGTAAAGAAAAGAAAGTGTGCAAACTTATTAAGTCACTTTATGGGCTAAAACAAGCACCAAAACAATGGCATGCAAAGTTTGATCAAACCATGTTGTCAAATGGATTTAAGATCAATGAATGTGATAAATGTGTTTATATTAAAGATACTCCAAATCAGGAAGTTATTTTATGCCTATATGTAGATGATATGCTTATAATGAGCAAAGACATTGCTAATGTAAAAGCTACAAAGCGTATGCTTGCTAGTAAGTTTGATATGAAAGATTTAGGAGTTGCTGATGTGATATTAGGAATTAAAATTCTTAAAAATCCTAACGGTCTAGCATTGTCTCAAACTCATTATATTCAAAAGATACTTGAAAAATTCAAATTTTTGAATTTTAAAAAGGGCAAAGACTCCAATTGATGTAAATCTTCATCTTGCAAAGAATAAAGGCGAAAGTCAGTCTCAATTGGACTATGCTAGCGTATTGGGAAGCTTAATGTATGTCATGAATTGTACACGACCAGACATAGCTTGCGCTATCAGTAAACTGAGTCGATACACAAGTAATCCTAATCATAATCATTGGTTGGCAATGAAGAGAGTTTTGGGATACTTAGATGACACTCAAAACTATGTTTTACATTACAACAGATATCCAGCCGTTCTTGAAGGATATAGTGATGCAAATTGGATTACTGGGTCAACTGAAACAAAATCCACAAGTGGATACGTTTTTACTATTGGTGGAGGAGCAATATCTTGGAAATCATCCAAACAAACATGTATAGCTCGCTCTATAATGGAGTCTGAATTCATTGCTTTAGACAAGGCAGGTGAAGAAGCTGAATGGCTCCGGAATTTCTTAGAAGATATTCCATTTTGGCCCAAACCAATGGCCCCTATATGCATACATTGTGATAGTCAAGCTGCAATAGGAAGGGCTGGAAGCATTATGTATAACGGCAAGTCTCGTCACATAAGACGAAGACATAACTCTGTGAGACAACTACTCTCTACTGGAATTATCACAATTGACTATGTGAAGTCAAAATATAATGTGTCGGATCCACTTACAAAATGCCTAAATAGAGAGGGAGTTGAGAAATCATCGACGGGAATGTGACTATGGCCGAGAACAAGTCATCGTGGCGGTAACTCTACCTAGAAGACTGGAGATCCCAAGATCTAGGTTCAAGGAGATAAAACAAAGTCATTGATGACGGTTCAACATTGTCAAAGAAAAAAAATATTATTATTATTTTATGGTCCATTCTCATGATGAGACAATGTTTAGTAACAAGGATAAAGACATAAGGACTTTTTAATGGTTTCTAAGTTTGATACAGGGAATATCAAATGGTGTATCTATGGGATAACACATTTAGAAATCACCTATGTAAGTGTGAAGTGTAAGCCGCTTCAAGGAGAATCCGGTAAGGCCAGTTCTTTAAGCACTTACTATCCAAGATGTGTTCATGGCTGAAACGAACAAAACAATGAGAACTAAGAACAGTTCAAGGGTTGATTGTGTGACATATGTTGTCTAGGTATACACCAAAGCTCAACGGTTCAAAGATATCAAATCTACCGATTGACCGAGTATATTCGATATATGTTCACTACGGAAAGTTTAAAGGGAAACCTACTTATCCAGATGCGATTAACCTTTACCTACAAGACACACAAGTTTTTTCATGCATATGTTTTAACAATAGCCTTCCCCATTCATGTGGGGGATTGTTGGGTTTTAGCAAGTTTGAATGGGAAAAGAAAAGAGAGAATATCAAAAGTGAGAGAACTACTTTGGAGGGAAAATGAAAAGTCATTTGCAAAGTGCAAATGAAAAGTCATTTCTTTGGATTTGGATTTGGATTTGGCAAATGATGTGATTGATTGATAAATTTTTTGGACAAAATTTATTTAATCAATTTTTGTTAAATCAAATAAATCCTGTTAATATTATCTCTTATAAATTTGCGGGTAACAGTAACATTCCGAAAAGTCGTTACTTTCCAAAAAGTAGTTATTTTCCTAACAGACACAATTTTTCAAAAAGTTGTTATTTTTTCCAAAAGACACAACTTTCTGGATAAAATGGGTCTGAACAGATTTCACTGAACAGACATGTTCCTTGCTGAAAATGGCTATAAAAGGAAGTCAATTTTGATTTTTTAATCACTGAAAATTTTTTCTTTCTCTGCATTTATTTTTCTCTCAAACAAAATCAAAGTGTCGATCGACTGAGTCTGTGTGACTTGTTGCTGTTCTTCAGTTCGTTGAAGTTAAAGAAGTTTGAGGTACCGCTATTTCTTTAACAGGTTTAATCCGTTTTATCTTGGGAGAAATTAATCCATAACCTTGGGTACAGTGAGGGGATTAAATTTCTTAAGGACACACAGTAGTTTCTGTGGACTGGATTAATTCTTGTATTTTAAATTTTTTTTCCTGCTTCATCTTGATTCTGTTTCTGTTTATTAACTTTATAAATACAAGTTATTGTAAGAACAACAATTTTCGTATATGGCGGCTAGCATATTCTTTGTCAAAGAAAAATCACATATTTTCTGAATATGATAGATCATGATTATAACCAAACACACCCATGACTTACTTCATAGATCAATATGATTTGAAGAAGTGATTACTAATGTTTGTTGAATGCCAAGATTTTGTTGTGCTTCCATATGTAAGCAAATAGCTCATTTGCAACGAGCTTTATCTAGATCAAATAAATATTTTGCATCTACATAATCAAATCATTTCTGCCTCATGAGAGATTGAACAATTTTATTGAAGCTCGTCTTTTCTTCCCAAAGAAAGTCACACATCTTATAGCATTTGCATAACCATCAATATGTAAGTGCACCAATTGTACTAATACATGACATTTTAAATCATTTTTATAAGGTTGAAAAAATTCTTTCTTTGAGGTTAAGCAATCTCAAAATCATTGAGTACTCAATGGAATTGCTTTAAAACTTTTTAAATCTTTCAAGAATTTTCATAAAACTTTCATCGTCTATTTAGGTATAATAATCATTTTTATGAATATGCTCTATTGCCAGAATGAAACAAACATCTATTACGTATCATTTTATATTTACTATATGTAAAAATTATCAATTATTATATACTATATGTTTTAATACCAAAAATGAAAAAAATAAATGACAATTAAAACACGTTAGGCAAACGGCCGAATTGTCATAATGAACATTTAAGGCAATTTTATTTTGCAGTGTCAGCTGAAATGTATATGCAAACAAGTATAAAAAAATATAGTTTGAAATATTAAAATATTTCCTAAAAATTAAAATAATATTTTCTTAAAATATTAAAATAATTATTTTCAAACGTAATCTCCGGAAGGTTTTTGAAATATCAGAATAGTTGTTTCTGTTTACTAACTATTTTGGGATATCCAATAATATTTATTAATTTTATAAAATTAGTAGATAATTTATATTTAATTTTTAATTATTTTCATTATTAATTATAGTTATTTTTATATTATATTTTTACGATATTATATGTATTATATTTAAAGTATAATATAATTAAATTACACTTTTATTATTAATTTCTTTAAAAATATAGAGAGCTAATACAGATTTGTGATTACAAGATATGTTTTATATCTTGCCGAAAGTGACGAGTTAGTTGCCTAATTAACTAGCTTTTAAAAAGACCCACTCTTTAATATAATTACAATATAGAAATTTATGTTATATAATTTTTTGATTTATTTTAAAAAAATGATATTTGAATCTATTTCGAAAAAAATAAATCTATTTTAGATTTGTTGTGTTACTTTATAGATGATTTACAACCAAATACATGCGTTTTGTAAAAAATTATCATAAATTTTAAAAATATTTCTTTTTAAACCTCGTATTCATTAGGTTAAAATACAAATTCAGCCTTACACCTTGTTTGCATGGTTAATATTACCTTTTGTATTGCATCATATTGTTAGTCTAATACAATATTGGCAAAAGTATTCATTACCCCCCTGTACTTGAAGCTTTTTATTCAGTGTACACCTAAATTTTATTTTGTTTCAATTACCCCCCTGAACTTGCTTATTCATTGAACACGTACATCTTTTCTGTCCACCTGACATAGAAACTGAAATTAAACTCTACAAAGCGCGTGAGACAGCAATTTTTTGTCACATCATAAAGTTACAAGGGTAATATACGTAAAAAATCTATTTTTTCTTTAATATTTGGCTTATTTTAAGAATTTTTCTCTCTCTATTCTCTAGCTATTCAATGCACCATTTAAGGCCAAAAAGCATGGCCTTTGCTTCTGCCCAGTTGTTGGTTCCAGCAGAAAGGCTGAGATACATTGGAACAATGATCCAAATAATCTTTTATGTTTTTCATTTTATTCTTCTTTATCTCTTCTCCCTTTTCAAATTTCAGATTTTTCTTAAGGGCTTCGGGAATTCTCTTCTTGAAACACAATCCATCAAGTTCCAAATCAAAATTTTTCCTCTCATAGAAAAACTCTTTTGCATCTTCAACTCTATGAGCTGCAGCATATCTCTTAATCAAATACCATAAGTTTTTTCATTAACCAAATTTTCTCTCTTAGACATTTCGTCAAGCACTTGGTTGAGTTCATCAAACGTCTCATACGACCAAGAATATCGAGAATTTCATTGAAAGATTCAGTTTTTGGTGAATACCTACATGGATTTTCACCTACTAAGAGAGAGTTTGATTTGTGAATTGTGAAGGTTGGTATTATCTAGGTGACAATATTTATCTAGGTGGCAAAATATTTAACTAGGTGGCAAAAATATTTATCTAGGTGTCGTGCGCGTGTGGACACGATCGTAGTGAGTGGACATAAAGGTGTACGTGTTCGATGAATAAGCAAGTTCAGGGGGGTAATTGAAACAAAATAAAGTTTAGGTGTACACTGAATAAAAAGCTTCAAGTACAGGGGGTAATGATTACTTTTGCCTACTATATTCGTTTTAAATTGTTATTTCAATAGCGTATCATTAAAATTAATCATTAGATAATGACGAAATAATCTATTTTATATAACGACTGATTAAGTGAGATCGTGTTGTTAACTTAATATTCTCCTCATTTTGTCTCTAATTATTATTTAATAAATTTTATTTTATCATTTACCCTGTAATTTCATAATGTCTATACCCATACACTAAAACTTCTTATAGATTTATCATTCAAATTATATATATGACATTACGTGATAAATCTATCTAAATATTCTATACATTAAAACAATACAACTTCATACAATGTATTATGAAATAATACCAAACAACCGCCGAAATTAAGTGTTATTTTCTAGAAGCTTGCTTAGTCATGCTCCAACACTTAATAATTGGGTAGAAACAAGACAACCAAATCCTATTATATAAAATCCAGACTTTCTTCCAAATTTCTACACTCAAATCATCTTCCATACCATACATACCTTATCTTCAATTTCTCTCTACAGTAATTTCTTTTCCATGGCTACTTCCAATGACAACAACAATGAGGATTTCACACAAATCGATTGTTGGTATAGAATCTATAAAAATGGTCGAGTCGAACGGTTCTATGACAATTTTGGCGTAAAATACGTACCCCCATCACTTGACGATCCACAAAATAATGTCTCATCTAAAGACGTTACAATTTCACCACACGTTTCTGCTAGACTTTACCTTCCAAAAAACACAACAAATTCCACCCAAAAACTTCCCATTATAGTGTATTACCATGGTGGTGCACTAGTTCTTGGATCTGCTTTTTTTAACACGTACCATAATTATCTCAATGTCTTGGTTTCTCAATCCAACGCAATCACAGTTTCAGTAGAGTATCGATTAGCCCCTGAACATGATGTTACCACAATTTACGAAGATTGTTGGACCGCACTTCAATGGGTCGCATCACATGCTAATGAAAAAAAATTCACTAGTGATAACGAAGACCCGTGGATAAAAAATTACGGAGATTTTAGTAGATTGAGTATAATTGGTGATAGTGCTGGTGGTAATATAGTTTATCATATGGCAATGAGAGCAGGAAGAGAAGGTGGTATTAATGAAAATGTATCTATTAATGGTTCGATTTTTGTTTGTCCTTACCTTTTGGTTCCAATTGAAAACATCGAACAAAATGTATCGTACAAAAATTGGATAGTTATTAGCTCATCATCAGAAGCTGGGCTACATAGTCCACTAATTAATCCACTTGCTGAGAATGCTCCTAGTTTGTCTCAGTTGGGTTGTTCGAGGATGTTGTTGTGTTTTGCGGAGAAAGATGAATATATTCCAAAAGAAATTGGGGTTCCATTCGTTGAAGGTGTAAAGAAAAGTGGTTGGAAAGGGGATTTAGAGTTGATTGAAGTTGAAGGTGAAGGTCATTGCTTTCAATTAGCTAATCCTGAAAGTGAAAAATCTCAAGATTTGATTAAGCGTTTTGCTGCTTTCATCCAGCATTAATTAATTAATATGGTACACTACTATAGCAATATCCAACTTGTTGCTTTGATTAGTTCTCTTTTTATCTTTATTTTTATTTATCATGATGAGATGGTACGCAAAATAGAGTATCACAAAAAATAAGCATATTATTTAATATAATTTAATCAAGTTATTTACATTAATATTTAATAAAAATTATACAGTACATATAAAATAATCAATTTTCTTTTTATATATACAGAGATAAATAGATTTTAAATCTCTTTAACAAAACTCAAGAAATTCACTTGAGTGATTTGAGAATTCAGATAGATTTTGATTCTCCTTAACCATCAGAAGTTGGGCTTCATAGTCCAATGATTAATCCACTTGCTGAGAAGGCTCCTTGTTTGACTAAGTCGGGTTGTTCTAGGATGTTGTTGTGTTTTGCTGACTAAATTCCAAAAGAAATTGAGATTCAATACGCGGAAGGTGTAAAGAAAAGTGATTTGAATGGGGATTTGGATTCCATTGAAGTCGAAGGTGAAATTTCTTTCAACTAGCTGGATCCTCAAATTGAGAAATCACAAAATTTGATCAAGCGTTTTGCTTATTTTATTCGACTTTAGTAAAAAGGGATTGTTTGGTCAGGAACATGTTATTTTGAGATTAATTATTATGAGATAAGTTATTTTGGAATAAGTTATTCCACCATGCATATTGTTTAACTTATTTCATTACTATGACATAAATGGTGAAATATATAATCCTCGAACTGCTTAATACTTCCAACCCAATGCGAGATACAATAATTATGACTTTTATTCAAAAAAAATTATCATACCTTAGACCTTCGATAGAAAGATGAAGCAGAACCTCCCTAAACTATGATAGAACTCCCAATCAATCTCAAGCCAACCAATGACATCTTATCTATGATGGAACAATGCTTGACCACCAAAGAACTTGGTCCCATATTTGGTATCGAAGCAACTGTGCGCTGGACCTAAGTACCTAGAATATTTATTTCCCAACTCCAAATTAAAAATATTATTTTCTACTTCAAAAATAAAAATTATAATCATTTTTAATTTTCACAAATAAAAAATAGCCAAACACCTACTTTAAACATAGAATTAGAAAATCTCCATGCGTAAACCAAATACTATTAGAATTAGAAAAATCCAAGTCTATTTTCGACTCGTTTTCCTTTTCCTTTATCTTTTTCAAATTTTGATATCTATATTATATAAATATAGGCTACAGGGGTGAAAACAATAAAATAAATATAGGACTCTCCTGAACCTGAAGGAACATTAATGTTTTAATTTTTTTTTGTATTGTTCAATGGCGAAATCAACTATTATAACAAAGACAGATTTGAAAAGAATGGATGAGCAACTTGCGAGGCATTTAGATAAACTGTTTATATTTAGCAAGGATTGTGACGAGTCCAAAAAGTTGGAAGTCCATGTAATTACAAGAGACTAAGGCCAGAAATACCAAACAAATGTCCAAGTGTTGTGGCCAACATAATGAACTAATGTTGGCATGCAGACCCAAAAGAGAGGCCAGAGATGAAGGAGGTGGTGCCCATGTTAGAAGCTATTGACACATCTCAAGTTGCACAAAAAATTTGTTTTTATTTACATTAGACTGAAAGGATTTATAATGTACAATAGACTAACTTTGGTCATAGAAGCTTGTATAGATAGGTTTAGGACCATTCTTTTATTTTATTATTCTTTGAGAAAAAAAAAAATCACCCAATAGATTTCCTTTTTTAAAAAAAAAAAGGAAAAAAGGAAGGCAGGTGAATAGGAGGTGTTGAAATATTATGTGTAGACATATCCTCCGAAAATTTCTAGAGATAAAATCGTATCTTTATTTTTTTTATTTTTTTTTTATAATAAGAACATGATCTAGATTTCTATCTACCTTTTCACCAATCTTCAAAATATCTATCGAGAATAATCATATATATCATAACCCCATTATCATACTTTACAAAATTTCCTATGATAATAATCAAGTGATTCATGAAGTGGAAACCTACTATGAATTATTTTCCAGTTTTCAGCACAAAAATAACAGATTAACATTCATAATGGAAGATTAGCATGTGTTGAAGTATTCAATTCCTCATTTGTAATTTATTTTGCAAAGGTATCAAATTAATGATATCAATGAATTTATTATTTTAAAGAAAATATATAATAAAATGAAAGTAATTAAATATAAATAGATTTATAAGTGATTTAGTTAATTTAAATTTTTAGAATTAATTATCCATCTATCACGAGTTATCTATCAAAGTTTGTCACCATCTCATATTATGAGATGTAATAAGGTAAAATTATGGGAAAAGAGTAATTAACTCTTACAAGTAGAGTACAAAATAATGGAGTACTATAATTTTGTGTGTATGGGGAAATCAAACCTGAGGAGATAGATCTATGCAAACCCTTGAACCCTAAGCTGCTACTTTCTATTGTGTCGAAGATGTTAAAAACGTTACTCTTCCGTTCGGAATTATTTGTCATTGTTTCTATTTTAAGAGTCAAACTATAAAAACTTTAACTAACATTTTAAGATGTATTTTTTCATCATATTAATATGCAAAAAATTGTAATTTATAGTATTTTTCATGTAGTTTTAGAATATCTAATTTTTTTTGTCTAAAATATCGAATTGATGTGATCTAATTTACTTTTGAAAATTAATTAAATTGACTTTCGATAAACGCAACATGACAAACAATTCCGGACGGAGGGAGTATATACATTTCTCCCTCTCTCAATCTGGCTCGCCTCGATCTCTCTTCTCTCTCCCAATCTCGTTTTTGCTATATATACAAATGCATATGTATAATATACAATTATTTAACCTATATACATATATAATTCACCTCTCTCCCACTTTCTGTCCTCTCTCGCTCGCCTGTCTCTTCCCTCTCCCGATTTCGCTAACCTCTCTCCTTCCTGTAATATGTAGCTATAATTATTTATTTTTCATTCAAAATCTTAATGTTGCCCAAAAGATTTCCTAGACAAAAAATACAAAAAATACAAAAAAAAAAAAAAAGGCAAGTTGGATAGAAATTAGAAAGCATTTAAAATTGTGTAGCCGTATCCTCTTCCAGCTGTTAGCGATCAGTATATATAAATATTAATTTATTTATTTTATAATATCTTTAACAAATTTAAAATTGGATAATGACAGTAAGACTGGATCTATATTGGATCTTCAATATATATATTGAGAATAACCACATACACCACAACACCATTCTCATATTTTACAAAATTTCTCTCTACCATGACTTCCGATGATCATAACCAAGTGGTCAATGAAGTGAAAGATTACTATCGACTCTACAAAAGTGGCCGTGTTGAGCGTTTCTACGAGGTGCACGGCTCCTTCTACGTACCACCATCGCCACAAATCCCATCAAGCGGCGTATTCTCCAGAGATGTCACTATTTCACCCCACGTCTCTGCTAGACTCTACCTCCCGGAGAACATTCCTAATTCCCAAAAAATCCCCGTGTTAGTATATTACCACGGGGGCGGACTTGTCATAGAATCCGCCTTCTTCAACAGGATGCATGCATACGTTAACTCTTTAGCTTCTGAATTAAACGTCGTTGTTGTTTCTGTAGAGTACCGATTAGCCCCAGAAGTTGATGTGCCAACAATTTACGAAGATTGTTGGACTGCACTTCAATGGATCGCTTCACATGCTGATGAAAATTTGCCTAGTATTGATAATAATAATGATTCGTGGTTAACGAATTTTTGTGATTTTAGTAAAGTGTTTGTAGTTGGGGACAGTGCTGGTGGCAATTTAGTGTACCACATGACTATGAGGGCCAGCAAAGAAGGTTTGAATAATGACATGAAAATTACTGGATCAATTTTTGCGTATCCTTATTTCTTGTTCCCAAATGTTGAAATCGATGAAGAGGGTTTGGCTAATAAGATATGGGGATACATTTGTCCACCACTAGAGTGTGGGGTATTATCCCCAATTGATAGTCCATTAATTAACCCGCTTTCTAAAAAGGCTCCGTCTCTATCGAGGTTAGGTTGTTCGAGGATTTTGGTGTGTGTGGGAAAAAAAGATGATATAATTCCTTTAGAGATTGGGGTTCGATTTGTTGAAGGTGTGAAGGAGAGCGGATGGGACGGAGAAGTGGTGTATCTTGAGGTTGATGACGGACATGCCTTTCAGATGTATAAACCTGAATCTGATGAAGCTAAACGAATGATGAAGTGTTATGCTGATTTCATTCATCGCTAGTGTTAACAAAGAATTTAACACAACTTTGTGTTGTTTATTGAGAGCAATTGTTTGGTTTTATTTATAAAATGTACTCTCTAGCTATGATCCTCTCTTCCCACGAAAATGAATGGAAGTTTACATGAACTTTGTTTATATGAGATCGAGTCTATAAGGTTTGATAGCCATCGATCGAAGATGAAAATGTGTAAAAATATTTAATTCTTCATTTGTTATATTCTATTTTTGCTAAGATATATGCGATTTGATTGAATTTTCTGTAACAATTTCGACTAATACGAGAGTTCATGAATTCCATTCAAAAGTTCTTCGATTACCATACGTACAAAATATAGCCCCAAATCTTATTAGCCAAAACCTCTATATTTGGGAACAAAGCAAAAATCGATCCATTAATTTTCATAATCATTATTCAAGGTTTCTTTATCGGCCCTCAGTGTCATATGGTACACTAAATTTCCACCAGTCTGTCCCCAACTAAAAACACTTTAACTAAAATCACAAAAATTGGTTAATCATAATTTTCATCTCCATGTGAAGCGACCCATTGAAGTGAAGACCAACAATCTTCATAAATCAAATACTGGGAGTTTTTGGACATGGAAAATGTTCTCCTAAAGATAGAGTCTAGCAGAGACACGTGGTGAAATGGTAACGTTTTTAGAAAAAATATTATTTAATGATTTGTTAAAAAAATATGATATGATGATACTTATGGTGATGGTGGATAGAATGAACCGTGTGCACATGGCTATATTAAATGAATCATTTTGGTCAAAGTTGCTAACAGTTTTGGTGGAACAAATCCACATGACAGATTTGAAAATATCTAGAAGCGCACAAGAATTTAGTTAATAAATCTTAAAAACTGTTAAGGAAAATATTACTTTCTTTGTTTAAAAAATAAAAATAAATTAATTTTTTTAATAGTCTATTCAAAAGGAATGATTTTTTTTATATATATTTTAACTTTAATCATAAAATTAAAATATATTTTGATATATTAACATAATTTTAATTTAGAATTATAAAATTAAAAAAATTTACTTTTTTTTATGAAATTCTATTTTAAGTTAAATTAAATTATTCATTTTTAAATCGAAGACGTATTAGAAAAATCTTTCACTTTTAAATAATGATGATAGTTACGTTATGAGTAACGTCAAACTTCTTTTAAAAAAATAAAATTTAAAAGACTTTTGAAAGAAAAGACAACGCACCAGAAGAAAGTAAAGAGAGTTCACTAACTTTGACCATTAAATAATTCAAGCCCAAATCACCATAAAATAATAGGAACTTATTACGTAAATATATTATATTAAAAAAATATTTTATATTTTATATTTATTATACTTAGATGATACAACTTTAACACTTGTTATAAAAAATCGTTTATAAAACACATAAAAGTTAAGCTTAATTGAGACAAATTAACTATTATTATTCTCCGATCTTTGCTCTCGAAGATTCACTCTTGAGAAGCTCTAGCTCTTTCTTCAAAGCCTCAGTCGGAGCCTGACAGTCTTACATACAATATCTTACCCGCAAGTTCATCTTCTTTAATATTTGATAGATTATTAGATTAGTCAGCGATTCAAGTTTCAGCTAACTTTCAAACTTTGGAGGTGATCTTACTTCCTTTTAAAGCAAACATGTGGACATAAAAAAATGAAAGTAATAAAATAACGATTTTATTGGTAAGTAGTATATTTATTAAACATTTTAATATACTTATAATGTATTGTGTCAATTTCTTACAATATATTTATATTATAAGCATAATTCACTTTATTTTTCATTAATAAATTTATCATATCACTAAAATTAGTAATTATAAATTAAAAAGTAATCAATTAAGTAATTTTTACGAAAATATTTCTCTACTTACATATATGAGAATTGAGATATACTAATTAAGAGCATGTATAGGTGTAGAAATTCAATTATATTATACATCTTCATTTTCACACCTATGGTTATTTCATTTTTGTGATATTATTCTAGCTACTCTTCTTCAGCTGAAATGAATAAAGAATGTTGGAATAGCAACTTGCTCAAATGGCTTAAAAGATGAATAATATAATAACCTCTCATAGCCAGTAGCTAACAAACATAAACTTGTATTATTGGCCTTTTCGTATGCTCAGTCAAGTCACTCTTTTTTTTAGTTCTAATTTTTATCGAAGACTAGAATAACTTTATTAAATAATAACTATTAGTTAAATAATTATACATGATCATTAAAATTGTAGGAGTAACTCTATCGGACATTTTCTATTCCAATTAAGATTCTTCGAGACTATTATATTCTATCTTTTAAATCTTAGTTTATGTTTATATATAAATTATAAAGTATTATATTTCCTTAAAAAACATCTCAAAAATTTTATAAATTCATGAAACATTCAAAAGAGATCAAACAGAAGAGTTATCAAGGAATGAAAAAAATTATACTCTCACTATTTATATGTAAATAAAATATAGTTGCTTCATCTTATTTATAATCATTAGCGTGGACCGTGTTAAAGCCATGCTTAAACGAATCTTGATTATTTGCTCAACCGGTTCTTTAATCACCACTTTAAGACAAATAAAAACAGGACAACCAACTTCCATTATATAAACATGCACTATGATTCCAAAATTAACTATTATTCCAAAATTAACTTGTTAATTACCTTGTAATACTCCATTTCTTCAAATTCTATATATGGCTTCATCACATGATTTGGTGGCTGATGTTTATCTAATATTTCGAATTTATAAAGACAATCGAGTTGAAAGTTTTAATGATATAATCCTAGTATAGGCTTTTCTTAATTATCATAGTTTTTATTATGAATATATATTTATTCTTTCCTCTGTTTAACCTTGATTGTCTTATAATTTTTAATTTTTGTGTCATATTACACATTAAAGTATTTAACTCTTATATTAGTAAAATATTTGACTTTATCGATATATTATTTTGAATCGTTTATTTGATCAATAAACTAGTGAGGATCGACAAAAAAAACGACAAATCAACTATCTAACTTTATTTGACAAATATCTTTAATAATTCAATTATTCAATTGATTGTATAAAATAATACTTAACTGGATCACATGATCCTGATTCAAAATATAAAAAGGATATTACTCCTATATTTAAAATATTTTGCCATCAAACAAATGATCAGCAATCATGCTCAATTTTTTAATCATTTTGATTCTTTGTACCCCATAAAAGCGAAGCTCTAATTATTTATAGTTGGGTCATGTTGTTTTCTCTTTATTGTTAAAAATTAACAATGACAAAAAAAGATATAACATTATTTTTTTTAAAATAAATAATTTTGTTCTTTGGTAATTAGTTCAATGCAACGTAATTATACCGAAGTTTTCTGTTACATGAACTAATAAAGAATTCCATCGTTTGATTATTGATAGAGCTCACTCGTACGCACATATAAAGAAAGGTGACTATATGAACATATTTTGAATATACACATTATTTTTACGACACACTATTACTTATTCATATTTAAAAATAAACATAATACGATAGATATTAAATATATAATAACAATAAATATCGAATATAACAAAGTGGTTGAGATTGTTATATATTGTCATTGATGAGGACATTATCCTCACAAGATTGATAATTCACCTTCATAATAGTCATGCATGACGTTATATATTTGTCTTTATGAAATAATTTCATCTATCATTCTATAATTCAGAAATTTCAAAACGCTCGTTTTGCTATCAAACAATTAGTCACCATACTAATTTAGCTTAACTTTTTTGTCATTTTTCTATTTGTAGTTTTGTGCCCATAATTAAGCTCCAATTATTAGTTGTATCTAATATAGTTTTCTGTCTCAATTTTTGTTACATTTTTTATATTTTGAAAATTAAATAGTTAAATTTGATTGAAAATTTAAACGTAAAGTTTTTAATTTATTTAAAATAAAATTTTATATATTTATAAACTATATAAAGTATCATAAGTCAAAATAATTAATAATTCAATAAAATATTGTTTTTCTTTTCAAAATTTAAAGCAATAAAATACTAAACCAAGCATTCAGCTCGATGAATTACTCTCACGCCCAATAATTCTCCCTAACAAAGTTTCTCTACTACAATGGCTTCTGATGACAATGTAATAGTCAAAGAAGTCAACGATTACTTCCGGTTATACAAAAGCGGCCGCGTTGAGCGTTTCTACGACATACACGGCTCCTTCTACGTTCCACCGTCGCCGGAAAATCCATCTGCCGGAGCTTTCTCCAAAGACGTCACCATCTCAACTGACGTCTCCGCCAGACTCTACCTCCCGGAAAATACCACCGCCGGCCAAAAACTCCCCGTCTTAGTATATTACCACGGCGGCGGACTTTGCATTGAATCGGCTTTTTTTACATGGACTCACCGTTATGTTAACTCTTTAGCTTCCGAATTAAACGCCGTTGCTGTTTCGGTAAATTACCGTTTAGCCCCTGAAGTCGATGTGCCGATTATTTACGAAGATTGTTGGACCGCACTTAAATGGGTTGCATCACATGCCGATGAAAATTTGAATAGTGATAATAATAATAATAATAATTCGTGGTTAACGAATTTTTGTGATTTTAGTAAAGTATTTTTAGTTGGTGATAGTGCTGGTGGCAATATAGTGTATCATATGACTATGAGGGCCGGCAAAGAAACGTTGAATAATAATAATGAGGTGAAAATTACTGGATCGATTTGTGCGTACCCATATTTTTTAATTGGAGATATCGATATTGATGAAGAAGGTTTGGCTTATAAGATTTGGGTTAATATTTGTCCGACATTGGAGTTCGGGTTATTATCCCCAATTGATAGTCCATTGATTAACCCGCTTTGTGAAAAGGCTCCATCGTTATCGGGGTTGGGTTGTTCGAGACTTTTGTTGTGTATGGGGAAAAAGGATTATGTAATTCCTATAGAAATTGGGGGTCGATTTGTTGAAGAAGTGAAGAAGAGCGGGTGGAATGGAGAATTGGAGTTTGTTGAGATTGATGAAGGACATTCTTTTCAGATGTATAAACCTGAATCTGAAGAAGCTAAACGTATGATGAAGTGTTATGATGCTTTCATCAATCGCTAGTAAAGTACAATTTCATATATAAAATGTCTTACGTCCAAGCAGAATTTCGGGAAAACAACACCTAAAGGGGTTGTGAGTTGTGACAAACAAAATTTGCTTCGCTCGTGAGTTGGTTTTGCAACTTTTTTGTTGTTTGCTTCAATTCTCTTTTTTATATTAGTTGTTACTGATGAATGTTTATTGCAAAATAGATCTCATTTTCAATAAAATAAATTAGAGCATGTTAAATTTTTTATAAAATTACTTACTTCTGCGACTTATAATCGATAAATATTTGGCAAACAATTGGATAAGTACCCATTTAGATCTTGTTTTGGTATATACACTACAAAATTTGATATATCAATTCGAAAAGGAAACAATGAATTAATTTTTTGTTGGTATATTTTACTCAAATTTTATAATGGTAAGAGCTAATTATGTTGGGTTATGGGTTTTTTTTCCCTTCCTATGTGGATAAATAAAAGCCCAATTTGGACCAACCCATTTTTGCCCATAGGCCCATTCTTATGAGGCAAATATAAGCCTATTTAGGTCTTATTTTCATATACACAAAGAGTTTTTTCAGCAGCCAAAAAGAGAGAAAGAGAGCAGTTTTCGCAGTCAAAATTCAGCCCTAACAGCCAATTCAAATTGCGATTCCCGCTTCGTTTCTTGTCCGATTGAGCTGATTTTTGGACAGCATATTATCTTCATCTCAATCTTTGATTCGGAACTGACAGAGTTGGATTTGGTGGCCTGCAGCTTCAGTTTTGCTGTCGTGAACAGTAACTGCGAAGTTGGTGATTTTGCTCCTTTAATTCTCTAGATTTGGTGCAATCTTATTTTGTTGTTGCTCGTTGTTTGGCACTTGTTTTGTGGCCAATTTTGGAGAACAATATTGTAACTCTTGGTGATTATAGTGGAGTTTTTGGTCCCGTGGTTTTTACTCTTCATATCGAAGGGTTTTCCTAACGTAAATCTTGGTGTCTTGTGTGATTGGTTTATTATTGCCTTGTTATATTTGTTTGGTTGAATTACTTGCTGCCTTACTATCATATTGCTTGTGGTTGTTTGTCTTCTCTTGGTTCAAATCGAAAAGGGAAAGTATAGACTTGGGTATTCTTCCGCTGTTATCCTGTCAGGCATTTTTGTTAGTGCTTTGTCTTTCCCAACAAAGTGGTATCAGAGCATTGGTTATTGTTGATTGTCGTTTTGAATGATGGAGGCAAATATGAGCAAAATGGTGTGTTTAACTGGTGGTAACTATCATATTTGGAAAGGAAAAATGAAAGATCTTCTATTTGTCAAGAAAATGCATTTACCTGTGTTTGCTTCTAATAAGCCTCAGTCTTTGAATGATGAAGAATGGGAATTTGAGCATCTACAGGTTTGTGGCTATATTAGACAATAGGTTGAAGATAATGTTAGAAATCATATTGTGAATGAGACACATGCCAAAAGTTTGTGGGACAAGCTCGAGACACTTTATGCTTCGAAGACTGGCAACAACAAGTTGTTCCTATTGAAACAATTAATGAATATCAGGTATAAAGAGGGCACTCCTATTTCTGATCATATTAATGATTTTCAGGGTGTTCTTGACCAGCTGTCCGGAATGGGTGTAAAGTTTGATGATGAGATACAGGGACTTTGGCTTCTTAATACTCTGCCAGACTCTTGGGAAACTCTTCAAGTTTCTTTGACTAATTCTGCTCCCAGTGGTGTTGTAACCATGGAATATACTAAGAGTGGTGTTTTGAATGAAGAAATGAGAAGAAGATCTCAAGCCTCATCTTCTTCAGCTTCAAACTCCGATGTTTTGGTTACTAAAGATAGGGGGAGAAACAAGTCCAGAGGTCAGAATGATAGAGGTAAAAGTAGAAGCAAGTCAAAGTCTAAATACAAGAATATTACATGTGACTATTGCCACAAGAATGAGCATATCATGAAATATTGTTACAAGCACAAGAGAGATATGAGACAACAAAAGAGAGAAGGCGATAATGAAAATCGTGTTGCTGTTGTTGCTAATAATGATCTTCTTGTTTCTTGTGATGCAAATGCCATTAATCTTGTTCGTGATGAGTCTAGCTGGTTTGTGGATTCTGGTGCTACTTCTCATGTCACGCCAAAGAAGGAATTATTTTCTTCTTATACTCCAGGTAATTTTGGAACGTTGAAAATGGGCAATAATCATGAAGTTGAAGTTATTGGCATTGGGACAGTTTGTTTGGAAAGTAACAATGGTTCCAAACTAGTTCTCAATAATATCAAGCATGCTCCAGATGTTCGCTTGAATTTGATTTCTGTGGGATATCTTGATGATGAGGGTTATGTTAATACACTTGGTGTTGGCCAGTGGAAGCTTACTAGAGGTTTGATGGTTGTGGCCCGTGGTGACAAGTTGTCTAACTTGTATGTATTTCAGGGCTCCATGTGCAGAGACTCAGTAAATTTGGTGGAGAATGATACTTCATCAGAATTATGGCATAGAAGGCTGAGTCATATTAGCGAGAAGGGGATTGATAGTTTGGCTAAGAAAAATTTGCTTTCTGGAGTGAAACAAGTAAAGTTGAAGAAATGTGTTCACTGCTTAGCCGGTAAACAGAAAAGAGTTTCTTTTCAGAGTCATCCGCCTTCAAGATAGCTTGATTTGCTGGAGTTGGTACATTCTGATTTGTGTGGTCCTTTTAAGGTAAGATCTCATGGTGGTGCACTTTACTTTGTGACTTTTATTGATGATCATTCTCGCAAACTCTGGGTATTTCCTTTGAAGTCCAAGGATCAAGTACTTGATATGTTCAAGAGTTTTCAGACCTTGGTTGAAAGACAAACAGGGAAGACATTGAAATGCATCCGCTCAGATAATGGTGGTGAGTATATTGGTCCTTTTGATAGATATTGCAGAGAGCAGGGTATTAGGCATCAGAAAACTCCTCCAAAGACTCCTCAGTTAAATGGTTTAGCAGAGAGGATGAACAGAACTCTAGTTGAGAGGGTTAGATGTATGCTTTCAGATGCTAAGCTGTCAGATTCCTTTTGGGCAGAAGCACTTAATACTGCTGCTTATGTTATCAATTTATCTCCTGCTGTTGCTTTAGATGGTGATGTCCCTGACAGAGTTTGGACTGGTAAGAATGTTTCTTATGATCATCTTAGAGTCTTTGGGTGTAAAGCCTTTGTACATGTTCCTAAGGATGAAAGGTCAAAGTTGGATGTTAAAACTAGGCAATGTATCTTCATTGGTTATGGTCAAGATGAATTTGGTTATCGTTTCTATGATCCTGTTGAGAAGAAACTTGTTAGAAGCCGTGATGTTGTGTTCTTTAAAGACCAAACAATTGAAGATTTTGACAAAGCTGACAAGGCTGATTTTCAGAGTAGTGAGAGCTTAGTTGATGTTGATCCAGTTCCTTTGACTATTGCACCGGAAGAAAATCTTCATAATAATGAAAATCAAGTTGATAATGAAGATGGTGATCATGTTCAGAATGACCGGCATGATGTTGTTGATGCTCCAGTGCAAGATGATGTGGTTGTCCAACAATCAATTATAGATGCTCCAGAGAGTTCTCTCAGACGATCTAGTAGAGAAAGAATTCCTTCATCTCGTTATTCTCCCAATGAGTATGTACTTTTGACTGACGAGGGAGAACTTGAGAGTCTTGATGAGGCCATGGAAAGTGAAGAAAAAGAAAGGTGGTTTGATGCTATGGAAGATGAGATTAAATCCTTGCATGATAATCATACCTTTGATTTGGTTAAGTTACCTAAAGACAGAAAAGCTTTGAAAAACAGGTGGGTTTTTCGGGTGAAACATGAAGATGGTAATCCAGTTCCACGGTACAAAGCTAGATTAGTTGTCAAGGGATTTAATCAGAAAAGAGGAGTTGCTTTTGATGAGATATTCTCTCCAGTTGTGAAGATGTCATCCATTCGTGTGGTTCTAGGCTTGGCTGCAAGTCTAGATTTAGAGGTTGAGCAAATGGATGTTAAAACTGCTTTCCTCCATGGTGACTTAGATGAAGAAATTTATATGGAGCAACCGGAAGGTTTTGAAGTCAAGGGTAAAGAGAATTATGTTTGCAAATTGAAGAAGAGCTTGTATGGTTTGAAACAAGCTCCCAGGCAGTGGTATAGGAAGTTTGGTTCTTTTATGAGTCAGCAGGGCTTCAAGAAGACTTCTTCAGACCATTGTATTTTTGTGCAAAAGTTCTCTGATGGTGACTTTATTATTGTGTTGCTTTATGTTGAAGACATGCTTGTTGTTGGTCATAATACTTGCAGGATTCAGAAGTTGAAGCAAGAGTTGAGTAAGTCTTTTGCTATGAAAGACTTAGGACCGGCAAGGCAGATTCTTGGCATGCAGATTGTCCGTGATAGAAAGGCCAAGAAATTGGTATTATCACAAGAGAAGTACATTCAGAAAGTACTTCGCAGATTCAGCATGGACAAAGCTAAGGTTTTCAGTACACCTTTAGCTATGCACTTCAAATTGAGCACGAAACAGTGTCCTTCTAGTGATGATGAGAAGGAATATATGAAGAAAGTTCCTTATGCTTCAGCTGTTGGTAGTTTGATGTATGCGATGGTTTGTACAAGACCGGATACTGCTCACGCTGTTGGAGTTGTTAGCCGTTTTCATTCTAATCCGGGAAGAGAACATTGGAATGCTGTGAAGTGGGTTATGAGATATCTTTGTGGCACTTCTAGTCTGAGTTTGTGTTTTGGTACAGGGAAGCCTATTCTTTGTGGTTATACTGATTCAGACATGGCTGGTGATGTTGATACTCGCAAGTCTACTTCAGGGTACTTGGTTACTTTTGCAGGGGGAGTTGTGTCTTGGCAATCTAGGTTGCAAAAATGTGTTGCTCTATCTACTACAGAAGCTGAGCTTATTGCTGTCGTTGAAGCTTGTAAAGAATTGCTTTGGATGAAGAGATTCTTGGGGGAACTTGGTTGTGCTCAAGAGAGGTATGTACTATTGTGACAGTCAAAGTGTTATACATCTTGACAAGAATTCTACGTTCCATGGTCGGTCTAAACACATTGATGTGAGATACCATTGGATTCGAGAAGTGTTGGATTCTAAGTTGCTTGAGCTTGAAAAGATTCATACAAATGACAATGGTTCCGATATGATGACTAAAGCTTTGCCAAGAGGGAAGTTTGAAGATTGTTGCATGGTCGCCGGGATGGCGGTCTCCTCCACATAGTCGTGAGGGGGAGAATTGTTGGGTTATGGGTTTTTTTTCCCTTCCTATGTGGATAAATAAAAGCCCAATTTGGACCAACCCATTTTTGCCCATAGGCCCATTCTTATGAGGCAAATATAAGCCTATTTAGGTCTTATTTTCATATACACAAAGATTTTTTTCAGCAGTCAAAAAGAGAGAAAGAGAGCAGTTTTCGCAGTCAAAATTCAGCCCTAACAGCCAACTTCAAATTGCGATTCCCGCTTCGTTTTTTGTCCGATTGAGCTGATTTTTGGACAGCATACTCAATCTTTGATTAGGAACTGACAGAGTTGGATTTGGTGGCCTGCAGCTTCAGTTTTGCTGTCGTGAACAGTAGCTGCGAAATTGGTGATTTTGCTCCTTTAATTCTCTAGATTTGGTGCAATCTTATTTTGTTGTTGCTCGTTGTTTGGCACTTGTTTTGTGGCCAATTTTGGAGAACAATATTGTAACTCTTGGTGATTATAGTGGAGTTTTTGGTCCCGTGGTTTTTACTCTTCACATCGAAGGGTTTTCCACGTAAATCTTGGTGTCTTGTGTGATTGGTTTATTATTGCCTTGTTATATTTGTTTGGTTGAATTACTTGCTGCCTTACTATCATATTGCTTGTGGTTGTTTGTCTTCTCTTGGTTCAAATCGAAAAGGGAAAGTATAGATTTGGGTATTCTTCCGCTGTTATCCTGTCAGGCATTTTTGTTAGTGCTTTGTCTTTCCCAACAAATTATACTATATTCTTATTTTTTTTTGCAAATTATAAAAATCTCATAAAATTTAAGGATTTCGAATAAATTACCTTCACGTCTCGATACTTCACGTTCCGATTCTAAATATATCACTCAATATCCCATACATTACATTTGTTGATACAATACAGACTTATCTTAAAGTTTGACATCCTGATATATTGATCAATAAATACACTTTCTCTGAAATATCGCATTTTTATATATCGTGTTAGAATAATGTATTAAAAATTTATGTAATTTTTCCAAATAGAATTTTTTTTTTTAGAAAATATCATGTATTTTTACGCGCAAAATACTAGTATTAGTTGATTAGTAAAGGTTTTGAGTTTAATTATCACATATTGAAAAATGAAAATTTGAAGCTTTTACATTGGATTTTGGATTAGAATATAGAACGTGAGGTAATCTAATCAAACAAGGAAATTGTAGAAATGATGCTACTTTTGGTAAATAATCTTAATTGAAAAGGCTTACTTCCATAAATTATTATCTTTTGCTTATTTCTTCTTCTTTTTCACTGTACTCGGGAGGTCTCATGTTTACAAGAAAATTATAATTTAAAATTTTTAAATTATATTATTTAAATAAAATTTTAATTTTAAATAAATATAATTTATATCACTAATTTCACTTTATTTTCTTTATTCCCTTTCCATATTTACCAGTCAATAATGACGGCCTCTTTTGGGAATCAGGACGAGAATATTAGACGCCGGCCAGCTGCGTAGCGTACTTAGCCGCGTAATCATAAATAATAAGTTAATTTTATTAGATTATTAACACTAATAAGATAATCAATAAATATGAGACGGAGAATTAAAAAATATTATCTTACTGATAAAAAATTATTATATCGTGTTTCCATTGTAGTATAGAGTCGGTTATTTATTATTATAAAATGACAACAGTTGAGACAAGAGTCTTTGTCGTAGCTGAATTTGCACCTCAAAAATTATTTTAAACACTAATACACCATGGATTCCGGCGATAACGAGGTGGTAGTGGATTTTCCTAATCTCATCCGTGTTTACAAAAACGGCCGAGTTGAGAGGTTGTTCGGTTCACCGATTGTTCCAGCGTCGCCGGAAGACCCTGACACCGGCGTCTCCTCAAAGGATATCGACATTTCGCCGGAGATCAAAGCTAGAATTTACCTCCCAAAACTCACAAACGATCAAAAACTCCCAATCTTAGTCTACTATCACGGCGGAGCATTCTGTCTCGAATCCGCCTTCTCTTTCCTCGACCACCGTTACCTTAACCTCATAGTCGCCGAATCAAATGTCATCGCCGTTTCAGTTGAATACCGTCTTGCCCCGGAATACCCACTTCCGGTAGCGTACGAAGATTCATGGGCAGCTCTTCAATGGGTCGGATCCCATGTTGAATCAAAACCCGGGTTCGAAAAGGAACCTTGGTTAGTTAACCATGGCGACTTCGAGAAGGTACTAATCGGAGGCGATAGTGCCGGAGGTAACATAGCTCATAATATCACTCTCAGATCTGGATCTGAAACCCTAAATGGTGGAATCAAAATCCTGGGTTCATTACTCTGTTTTCCATTCTTTTTAACGTCAACTGATTTTAAAGAAGACAGTTTACCCAGTAAGATTTGGGGGTTTGTAAACCCATCAGCTGAAAACGGAGTTGATGATCCAAACATTAACCCCTTTGTTGAAAAATCTCAAAGTTTATCAACATTAGGTTGTTCAAAGATTATAGTTTGTGTTGCAGAGAAAGATGAACTGAGAAATATTGGGATTAAGTATGTTGAAGCAGTGAAGAATAGTGAATGGAAAGGGGAAATTGAATTGATTGATGTTGAAGGTGAAGATCATTGCTTTCAGATTTTTCATACTGAAACTGAAAAAGCCAAAAATCTGATTAAGGGATTGGCTGATTTTATCAAAAAGTGCTGTGTGTGAGTGGTCTTGGCTTTGAACATTTTGGGAAATGTTAAGAAGATTATGCTATCGAAGTTTATTTATCATAGTAACGTAACTATCTTATGTTATATTCGGAATAAATTATCATTTCGATGAATATTATAGATACGTATCCTTTTTAAGTAACTATATTATATTATCTAAGTTTGGAAAGTGAGGTATCCTTTTTAAGTAACTATAGTATATTATCTAAGTTTGGAAAGTGAGGGTTGATATCAAACTACTTTAGTCTTTGCTATTGTTTCTATCGCTGTTTATTTTTATTCTTGTGATTGTTTGACTTATATTTCTATCAAGAAAATAATATTTGTATAAGTATTTTATTATATTATTTTTTATTAATTGATTTTTAATAATATTTTGAATTATTAATAAAATAAGTTCAGGGGTACTAGGACCTTAATATAGTATAAGTGTGTCTCTGAGATTTCGGGCATAGGTTGAGGGGGTACTTGTGCATTATTCCTTTTTTTCAAGTTAAACTTGTGTTAATCTATTGAATTTGCAAATAATATTTGACTATTTGAATGTATTTTTTTTAAAAAAAATGGGGACAATTTTATAAGAATTAATAATTTGTGATAAAATTTTAAAACTGATAATATAGTGAGGAGCCGTTTGGTTATTGGTTAGTATTAGTTATGCATGATTTATTTATGCAGAATTTAGTTATGTGGTATTAGTTATGTAGAGATTACAACAATACATAAATTATTAATTACTTAACATATTATTTACAATTAATAAGCAAACAAATAGGAATATAAAGAAAATGAACTCCGTTTCTACTCTTCCTTAACTCATATGTGCAGGTCTTAAAAAAATTAAAAAAAAGTTTGCAAAAGAATAGGATTTATGTCGAATTACGGACGCAAGTGACTCAATTCAAAGACTCGATGATACCTCTCATCTAAAGATTGTTCGACTCATAGGGTTCATGCGAAATTATGGGCATGAACTGCTGAACTCAAGGACTTCATAAGTAACATGTTGTAACCCCATGATTAGGAATATAATCCCTAAACGTTTAGGAACTCAATACTCAAGACTTAGAAAATAAAGATAATGTCGCTTTCAAATATACTCAACTTATGAAGTTTATGTGAAATTTATGGGCATGAATGATTCGACTCGACTCGAGTGCCTAAATAACAATATGGAATTCATGCATACGATTCTTTTCATTCTCATACTTACTTTCTCAAAACTTAGCTCAAATCAATAGTTGATCTCAAAAGATTCACAATTGAACTCAAGGACTTTCTTGAACTCTACTGTTAGCTCTTTCTTAAATTAGAATTATAAATTCAAGAGTTATGATTCATGATATGAAGGATCTCGATGATAGTGTAGATCCATGAATACATTTTCATCATTCTCGTACTCACTTACTCGAGTTTTAAAACAAGTTATTAGAAATTATAGAAGACTCCTCAAAAAGACTCAAAGGGACTTTCTCAAAAGACTCGAAAGAACTCTCAAGACTTAACTCTTAGCTCTATCTTGAATTTGAATTATCAATTCAAGGTTATTATTTTTGGTATGAAAGATATCGTAATGATTAAATGAGTTTTCGATAGTTAATCGTGATAAATGATCAAAAAAATATTATTTGAAAGCAAGTCTGCGATACAGAGATGCATTTTAATATTTGATTGAGAAATAATATATTTAAGATTGTAATATTAGGCCTATTAACGGGCCATTTCATATCTAGTCTATTATATAGAAGTGGGAGGACGACGTAGGGTAAAAATATAATTTCATACTAATAAAAATTTATGAAGAAATATAATAAATAATTCTAGAATTATCTTTCTATATATGAAGTGAATAATGATTAAGGGCAAAAATCTAATTTCACGCTAACAAAAATCTAGCAAGAATGATAACAAAAAAATTAAATAGCTCTAGAAACATCTTAAGTTATTGTTATTACCATTAACTTATTTTGTTATTCACTTTCTTTTTCTTTTCTTTTGTGAGTTATTGTGATATTCATTATGCTTATAAAAAAAACCTACTTTTTATATAAAATATAACAAATTAATTAATTTAATATTTATTTTGGCTCTAATTAATATATTTGAAAATAAATTAGTGTGATAAAATTAATAATGTATATTAGGTTGAAATTAAAGAAAAAAATGTTAAAAAGTAACTTTACAAATAAAAATGAATAGGATGATTTTGTATTAAAGATAACCAAGAATAAAAATGTAATTTCATTCTAACAAAAATCTATCAAGAATAAATAATTCTAGAAACAACTTTCTATATATGAAGTGAATGATGATCAAAGGTAAAAATGTAACCTCATGCAAGATTTTGAATGATAAAAATTTAGTTCTAGAAACATCTTTAGTTATTATTATTAGTATTACCTCATTTTTGTTATTTCTTTATTTTTTATGAGTTATTCTGATATTTATTATTATATGAAAGTAAATAAATAAGATTACACTTAGCTCTTAATAATTATATATCAAGTATAATATTAGGTGAAACCAATCAAAATTAAAATTAAAATTTATATATATATATATATATATATATATATATATATATATATATATATATATATATATATATATATATATATAAAAATTTTGTGTATTGAAATTTTTTTAAATTTGTGATTTTATATATGCAATATAAAAAAAATTAAAATTCAAAAGTTATTTTCTTTTTGAAATGAAATAAAAAATAAGTTTATAGAAATCGAAAAGGAGGAAGTCATATATTAAAAATGAAATATATATGTGTTATCATTGAAATGAATTTTTATATATTATTATTTTTTTAAAAAGATTGTTTGGCTTCCTTCTATTAATTTGTGCATATATGTGGAGTTTTAAAGATTTGAATATTTTAATATAGAAATATAATTATTTGAAAACTTTAATTCTTTGTTTTAATTTCTAATTTGTTACATATTTAAAAATTACATAAAAAAAGAAGAAGCTTAAAAACACAATGTAACAATATAAGATACTTTTTGAAAAACATAGTTAAAAAACATAATAAAATTTTGTTGATTCCCATATTTTTATCGAAACAAAAAAAAGTTACATATATTATTTGAAAATAACGTAAAAACTAAATAGTATTGCGACTCATAGTAAAATGACAACTAAAAATATATGAAAATCATATAAGAAATTTCATTTACTTTCCTAAAATCACTTGTATCACATATAATAAAACAGATGGAGTAACATATATTATTCGAAAATAACATAAAAGGTACATAAATTAATAATTTAAAATATTTTTTAGAAAACACATAAAAAATTTAGTTCACTTTTTCAAATTATATTTATATTACATAAATTAAAAAAAAAATTAGTATACATTCGATCTGTGCTGGTGCGAACATATAATATCTAGTAGTATATATAAATAAATGTTCCACGTGAAAAGATACTTCATCTAGATTAATGTGGTATACACTTCCAAAGTAGAGTATAAATAATTTATACACTTTAAAATTATGATTTTATCCGTGAACATGATTTGACACGTTCAATAAAATATCCAATTCTCCTAATAAACTTTAAATATTACAATAAAATATAATTCGGAGTGCACGATGACTGATAATGTCTATAAATCCATAATTTTAATTTTAAATTATAAGATAAAGTTTTCTTTTTAGTTTTAAAAATGAATGAAAACAAAAAAATAGAGAGTAGTAGCATGTCATAACTTTCCCACTCCTTCTATTTCATTTTATATAGCATTTTTCATTCTTTTTAGAGTCAAACAATTTAACTTTCATCGGATATTTGCGTATGAAATTTTTAAAATGAAATTTACATATTTATAAACTATGTAAATGTACTATAAGTCATAATAATTAATAATTCAAAATATTTAAAGAATTTATGAAAAATTTACAATTAAATATATATTTATTTAAATTTCAAAATACAAAAAGTATGAAGAAAGTATTTAATTTTGACTTGGTCAAATTTTTTGATATCTAAGTCCAACGTAAATATTCGCTCTTCTTTTTTATTTTTAAAAAACTAATAGTAGTATTGGTTTTAGCTAACACATTATAAATTGAAAACAAAAAGAATCACAAAAAAAAAAATCTTTCTTTCTTCCTCCATGGCTTCAGAGGACAACGAGGTACTCGTCGATCTCCATCCCATTTTCGACTCTACAAAAATGGCCGCGTAGAACGTTTCAACGAACATTTTAACATGTTGTATGTTCCTCCATCGTTGGAAGATCCAGCTACGAGGGTCTCCTCGAAAGATATTACCATCTCAGCTCACGTTTCTGCGAGACTCTACCTTCCAAAAAATACTAATGTCTTTTGTAACGTAAAAATTCCTGTATTAGTATTTTATCACGGTGGCGGACTTGTAATTGGATCTGCTTTTTTCAATGACATACATTATTTTCTGAATCACTTGGTTTCTAAAGCTAATGTGATATGTGTCTCAGTAGAGTATAGATTAGCCCCAGAGAATGATTTGTCAATATTGTACGAAGATTGTTGGACCGGGCTTCAATGGGTGGCTAGTCATCACAGTGAAAATGACAACGGATCTAGTAATGCTAGTTATAAAGACTCATGGTTAACTAGCTATGCTGATTTTAACAGAGTGTTCATTGGTGGAGAAAGCGCCGGAGGTAATGCTACATGTTTTGTTTCAATTTGTCTGTCTTATTTTTTACTTTGTTATAGAAATAATGTTATTTATCATAGTTAGTAACTTTTGATTAATTATCAACAAGGATTGTGGTGGAGTGGTAAATATTTCATCTTAAACGAAGAGTCTCAAGTTCGAGCCCCCTTGGGTATGGAGTCGCCTTAACCAAGAGGTCTCGGGTTCGAGCTTCTTTGGTTAAGGATTCGCCTTTGTTAAGGAGCGCCCAATGTGGGACTTTTCAGCACGAATCTAAATTTATTCGGGCTCCAATGTGGATATCGCACACCCAATAAAAAAACCAAAAAATTAACTTTTGATTAATTATAACATCTTAAGATTATTTTATTCAAATAACATTATAGTAAATTGTCTTCATTTTTAATATATATATATATATATATATATATATATATATATATATATATATATATATATATATGGGGTGAACAATGAATCCCTTGTGAACGGCTAAGCAACCTCTTATCTTTTGTACAAAAAGGTTCCAAATCTATATAAATATACATAAAAGAAAAAGCTAATACTTTATATATACGAGGTAATTTTTTTAACCTCTATAAGTTCATACCTTTTGTGCTTTTTTTTAACTTCATTCTAGAAGCTCCCACCTCCCTTATGACTCGAATCCCTTTTTCATCCATAGATGATTCGAACTTAGAACCTTAGGGTTGAATGTGAAAACTGTTTATTATTTGAGCAACTCTCGCTTATGTAATTTTTGTAACAGGTAACATAGCGTAGCACATGGCTATGAGAGCTGGCAAAGAAAGTTTAAACAAACTTAAAATCTTGGGTTGTATTCTTGCGTGTCCCTAACTTTTTTATGCAAGATGATAGTCTTGGAGAATAATCCAGCTTACCATATTTGGATCACCATATGTCAAATGGAGTATAAATACTCGCCAATTGATAGTCCAATGATTAATCCACTTGCTGAAAAGGCTCCAACTCTATCGAGCCTAGGCTGCTCGCGGTTGTTTATGGTTATAGCTGAGAAAGATGTATTGGTTCCTCGAGAAATTATGATTCAATTAGTTGATGGTGTGAAGAAAAGTGGATGGAATGGTGAATTGGAATTTCTTGAAGTTGAAGGTGAAGAACATTGCTTCTTTTTAAAAAATCCTGAGTTTGAGAAAGCTAAAGATGTCATAAATCGTTTTGCTTCTTTCATCCAATATAAGTGATCTTGAGTTTTAGTAATGTCACAAAGCTAAATATGCAATTTGTTATGAACCAAGTCCAGTGTAAATACTAATGTCATAGAAGTTATTATTGGCCTGTCAAGAGCTATTGGGCTGAGAATGAGCAATAAAGGTAGGTTAATTTGAGATTTGAGTTGAGTAGTGGGCATGAAACGGTTCCATAAAAAAGGATAGTGATATGTGATTTACACTTTGTTTAGTTTGTTCTTATCCATTATTTCATAATGTATTGTATTGTATTAGTGTCTATTGTATTGTATTGTATGGTAGATACAACGTTTGGTTGGACTGTATTGTTTGTTTTTTAATAACATTTTAATTGTTTGGTTTCATTTTATCGTACTGTAATGTAATTTATAAATTTACTAAATATCCTTAATTATTCTAAGGTATGAGGTTTGATTAGATTTAAATAATTAAGGTAAAGGGTAAAATAGTATTTTGAAATATTATGTAAATATATAATTGGAAAAAAAAATTAAGTAACAATGGGAGTACACTAAATAGGTCGTTCCATGAAATAGGGGTTCTCATTGTTACGTAATAATGAAATTTAACAATACAATATAATACATTTTAAGTAACAATCAAAACAAGAAACGATACAATACAATACAATGCATAATGATCCAACATAGTGTTAAGGATTATGCAAATTATTGAGAAAAATGTCTAGTTCTCTCATACCCTTTCTTTGAGATCTACTTCTCATCCCTTTCTTCTTAGTGTGTTCTTAAATTCCTTTTTAGTTCTTAAATTGCTTTATAATTTCAATTACAAGTTCCTGAATAGATTTATTAATTGTTTGAATTTTAGTTGTGTTGACCTTGCTATTGGATTTGTTACACAATGTCTTGGTTAGGTGCACATCACAAATTTAAACAATATACTTTGGAGCGAAGAAAATAACTTTGTTTCAAAACACGAGTTAATAATCATCTTTTTTCTTATGGTTATAATAGACATTTCAGTAGTTTTGTTTTCCAACTTATTCCTAGCTAAGTTGTAAACCACACAAATATTCTGAGGTGGTTGGTTATATAGTTATACCGTAACTAATTATTCAAACACCAAACGTTACAAATTCTACCTTCCCCTTTTTATAGCATCTCTATATATATACAACAAAAGAAGGTTCATTTCTTCGCAACGTCTCTATAAACAACTCAACCTGCATTGCAGGGAGGGCAAATTAATAACTACGTCCACCATTGTTCGTTGACGAACAGAGCGAAGCCATATTTTTGGTGGAAAGGATGACGGAAGAGATAGTCATGAACTCGACCAACAACATTGACAACCATAAAAAAACTCCGATGGATGACATTATTGTCAAACATAAGAAAAAACAGGGTGCTTTTGGCTTTCTCAGAGCTGCATCACTCAAGTTTCGTCGTCGTTCCCCTGATCTAAAACAACAGAAATTTACTCCGGTATGCTTTGAAAATTTCATTATTGTAGACACATATATAGTCGTAATTCACTGATTTTAAATTCCGAATACATACTACAGGAACCCGCGCCCCCTGTTGATTCAAAGGGAGAAAATTGGAAAAAACTGGTAGGGTCCATGAGGCCTTTACATCTCCAAGACAACCAATCACCACCGAGTCCTCGTGACACTCAACCACCACCACCGGCGAAAACTACATCACTGCCTGTAGAATTCAGTGAACAATTTTCCTCAATGTACTCTCCAACGCCGTCAACGTCCTCCATTAGCACCATGAGTCAATATGCTTCAGCAAATAATCTACAAGATCTCTACGACGACGATGAAGAGGAAGAGGAAGAAGATCCTGATCAGGTATTTGATGCCATTGGAGGAGATGACATGATTGATGCAAAGGCAGAGAATTTCATTGCTCAATTTTACGAACAAATGAGACTTCAAAAATGATTCACGCAATTAATCAAACACATACAAGGCATCAACAGAGCGTAATCGTAACCATCAAATTAATTTCCTTCATTTTGTAGTAGTAATGCTTTAAATTTAATTTTACTACTTCTTTTTTTTAGCAAAAGGTATAATATTTCACAATTAACGTAGAAATATCACTGCCTTTTTTGCTTTAATGTCTCTTAGATATCTACGGTTAATTCGTTCCAAAAGAAGCAGAATTTTTTTTCTCTCTCAATATTAAGAAACTAATGAAAGAAAATCCAAATTATTTGTGTTCTTTCATTATGTTTGTTCTAAATTGCTGAGGAAATTACGATGGATTACATCGTAATTAAAGAATATGTATCAGAAATCTAAGAGAAGTTTTTGTTTAAGATACAATTGTTGTTTGTTGCTCTCTTATTTGGCTCATATTCGTTGCCCATTTTTGGCCCAAATTGGGTCTTCAATTTTATAAATCTACTATCAAAGTTACCATATATCTTGAAAAATGATAAATCAATTTTATAGATTTGATAATAAAAAAAATCATAACAATAAAATTTGGCAAACCATGACTTAAAACTTCTAAGGAAAAAATAATCTCAATTTTTAAATAACATGCAAACAAATTAGAATTTCAATTTGAAAAAAAAAAAAACCATCCCCTAAGTACTATATGAAATTAGACCAATCATCTCTATGTTTTCCACCCTCCTCAAACAAATGAAGAGACAACGAAACATTCGATGCATAAAATATCTCGTATTAATAGAGTTGGAATGCTTAAAACATCTTATGTTAGTAGAGTCGGAAAGGATAATGAATCAATATCCATGGATGATTTCAGAGCATTTATTTTTGAACCATCTTAGTCCATTTCTAATTGAAGTTTTGACCTTCCCTTCAATAGTGTAAACTTTGTACTTAGCTATTCTCTTTCGTCTCTTCATCTCTGGATCATTGAATCCCCATGGCTTATTCGACGATGGCGCTGCTGCCACCTGACTCGGCCACGTCCCCTTGCTCGTTACCCCAGCCAGATCCGGTGACCGAGCACGATTTACCTATACAGGTGAACAGCAACAGAGCCAGAATTTTCATTAAGAAAATTTAAAATATAAAAACATGAAAAAACAACTTAATGGACCAACATTTAGATAAGCTTATTTTTTACCATGTAGATACTCAAATAAACCCCTTGCGTTCCTAGCTTCGTAATTTAAGGGGTGTTATTTGAACTTCATCAAAATTATAGGTTTAAAAATAATTATTCCTTTTATTTGCATATACATATATTTATCTTTGGATAATTAAAAAAAATAATAGGTTCAGTTGAACATTCGCGTTACTAATAATTACCTGGTTGATGTTGAACCCCTTTCCGCTAACGATCTCCAATCTCCGATCATCAGAACACCGGAAACTCGGCCGGAACTCTTCCATATGTAATCGTAGACTATATATATTATATAAAAGTGCAAAATGTAAACTTGCCAAGAGGATATAGAAAAATTCAAGAATACATTTGGGAATGTGAAATGGTAATATTGTAATAGGCTTTCTAAATAAACTATAGTACAAACAATTATTATTTTTTTTCAAAAAAAAAAGTGAGACACCTGTAACATGGAACAGTACTTTAGCTGTAATTGGGCTAATTTATTTTTTTCAGATTAGATTCTGTAATGGAGGTAACCCAGTACTCGATGACACTTTAATTTTATTTATTTATTTGCAGCATTATTTAAATAGGGTGTTTTTATGACTATTTGGTACTATGGTGTTAAAATTAATTTTGAAAAATAATGGTGCTAGGGATTTATTATTATGTCGTGCAAACCTCGATGGTATCGATCTTGTCACCTTAAAAGTAATCATAATTAATTTTGGTTGGCCATGATGAGAAAAGTCCACAATTATTCTAGTTACACCAAAAGGGTATCCAAAGTGATGATTAATACTTTAATTAATAAAATTAATAAATATGACTATAAGAATTTCATGCACATTAGTTAGAATATTCATTGAACATGGTTGTAAAGTTCTAAAATAACTACTTCGTTTGATTTAAAAAAAATACTACTTTTTGGCAAGATTTTAATTTGAGTTCACACGTGACTTTTCTAAGACCATGTAATTAAAAGTTATGTTAGTATATTTGATATAATTGTAATTTAGAATCATAAAAATAATTTTTTTAATTTATTTTCTTAAATATTATGTCAAGTCGAACGACGACATGACAAATGAATTATTTAAATTTGAGAAATGATTTTATTTTATTTTGGTTTTAAATTAAAGTATAAAAATGTCATTAGCCTATTGAAAATAATCTAAATTTTGTTTTCCTTCCATCTATTAAAAAAATGATTTAAATTTAATCATTGATAAAAATGAACCTCAAAATATTACTATATATTCCTTACATTTGATATTAATTTAATTTTTAACACATTTTTTATTTTTTAAATTCAGTTTTTTAAGATTATTTTTAAAATATTTTTTTAATTTTTATCTTTTATTAATTATTATCAAAATTAATAATTAATTAATGTTTAATTATTTTAACATTAAAAATTAAATTAATATGAAATAGAAAGAAATAGCCTCGTCAATTCAGATATATATTGATAGGGTAAAAGATTTGTCAACCCACTAATTTTGGTCAAAGACACTCATGCCCACAAAACACCGGTCTCCAACACCAATCATACTTCCCAAGACATTTTTAGCTAGTTGATACTTCCATAAAAGAAAATTGTAGTAGTGTAAGATAAATTTTAAAGTCGTTAGATTTTAATATAAATATTGAATATAAGTGTCAATTAAAATAATTAATATTAAAATATCCCAGTGACTAATTCCAATTGATTTTACATCTAGTTAACACAATTGTTTCAACCTTTAATATAGGTGAATTTTTAGAAATTCAATCTCAATCAAACAATTAAATTTTGAGTGATTAATTGGTACTATTCATGAGTTGCGTTTCATATTCATGTGAATCAATAGTACCTAGTCAATTCAAATTTGATATACATCTGTCATCTTTTAATTTTATTAAAAAGAAAATATTTTTCATCATAAAAGATCATTGATATCAAGTAGATGGAAAAATGAATTTTAAGGATAACCGAGGTCAAGTTTGTCTTAGATTACGCCATATAAGCTAAGTTTGAAAGTCACAGAGCTCTCACCTCTTTTAATAAGAGTCTGTCTCATTCCTAACTATTTATCATTCAATAAATGATCGATAAATAATTTATTAATATAATTATAATTTAATTTGAATGTTTGATACTTTATAATTCTACATAACCAAAATATTAAAATGATATTTACTCTTGCCATTTTAACTATGGGGGAGATTTTATCCTTAATCCTTCCATATCTTTAAGAAAAAACTATTCAAACCTTAAGAGTATTAGAATGCGATTTCTTTGTTATAATTCACCTCAAATTAAAAATTTCTTTCTCACACACACATATAGGTCTTGCGTCATTGCATTGATTTTTAAATATATTTCTAATGGTTAATTGAAACTCATGAATACGAGGGACATTTTGGTCATTTATCAAAAAATAAATCCATCACAATTCAAATCCCAATGTCTCATAGAAAATAACAGAAGAAAAATATAATTGAGAGACCTTCTACTAGCCTAAGATCGTTAATTAAGATCGAAAGATTTAATTGAAAAAAGAACTAGAAGGATGATGTGCATTTTTTGTATAAGAGAACTTTGTTATTTAAGAAGACTCTTTGATTTAGGTTTGTTTTTGGTTGGTTACAAAATTACTATACTTGTGTAAGAATGATTCTAAATACTTTTTTAGATATATTTACAAGAACAATCTAGATAACTTTATCTTCTACCTATTTAAAAGAATGTAGATTTTTTTTATAATTAATTCCAAATATCTAATTTTCTAAAACATTTTCATTTGGTAGAGTGTATTAAAAAAATACTGCATGTATTAGCTTTGTGTATTACTAGTACCTTGTTTGGTACTCTTTTCCAACCTATTTATAAATTATATAGTGCATTAAGGTGTGTATGACTAATACGATGGATTTCTAAGTATTAACAATGCAATGCTTTTAATGCACGTGTTAACTCAATTAAAGACCCAATTGTCCCTCAATATCTTTTATATATATATATATATAGATATTCACTCTAATAGTGAAGTGTATCTTTGTAAATATTTTTTTTAATGCAATGCGATTTATTTTTAATGTATCAAACCAAACAATGCATAAATATAATCTATGTATAATTAATGTAAGCATAACTAATACATGCATTGCTACTGCAAGTATTACAAATACACTTTATTTTGCATTATATTAAAACACTCTATCAAACAACCCCTTACACTATATTCTTAGATAATCAAGTAGCTAGGAATCGTTTGGCTTGATCACAAGTTATGATGAGTTAAGTTGTGCTGAAATTATTTTTTATTGAGTGTCTGGTTTGTTGTATTCATAATAATACGTATCACATAAATTTTAAGAACAAATAATTTGTTTACAAAAATACCATTTTATGAATGTGAAAAGTGATGTATAAAAAAGGTTTAAAAGGATACCTTTGTCCCGGGATAAGTTATCCCAAAATTACTGTACCATCCAAGGGGAGTGATAACTTATTCCGATGCTAACTAGTAATCCCAAGATAAGTTAGCCTTAACTTGCCAGTCAAACAACAAATTAAGTGATACTATAATTTAATCTCACGACTATTTAGTGTCATCCTCGATTACCTCCAAAAAATCATCTTTATTTTTCACGCTTCTTCTCTATTGCAGGAAGGCTAAACCTACGGATGACACCTCATGTCTGATCTCGATGTGTTATTTTAACACTTATTTGCTAAGTTCGTGCCAACTTTAGATACCAAAAGATATTTAAATCTTTTTCCTAAAATACCCTTGTATAATTTTTACTAGTAAAATATTCCTTTTGGATATATATTTACGTTTTTGCCCTAACACATTAAACTGGACTACGGGGGTAAACCTGGCTTTACTCTAATCTCACAGTTGTTCAGTCGATTCCCGGCAACTCCATCTGTGCCAGTTCTGTGCCGCTCCGCCGTGGTTTCCACCGGCGTTCGTGTTCGCCTTCTCCGGCGACTTCTCCAACCCAAGGTATTCTAGTTATTCTATTCTTAGCTTGTGTAGATAGAGTTTGTGGATATTTGAAGCTTAATTTGTTAGCTGATTTATGTGCCAGGCCGGCTGTGCTAGCTATTGTTCTATGCCACAATCACAAACTACGGAATGAGATATATTAATTTCCTGTAACAGTTCTGCTCTATTCGGGCTCATTTTATGTGGTGTGTTGATTATTTGTGAAAATTTCCTTATCTGATATCTGATTTATTGTACTATGCTTTTCTGGAATTTGAAATATTGGTTTATTAATAGAGCGACTTGACATGGCTTACTGCGCCAGTGTAAAAGCATTCATGGTATTCATGTTCTATTTTACTTAAGGAACTAATTTACTAAAAAGTACAATTGATTAATTTTGGCAGTTCTTCTTCAAATTGTTTTGTCTCCTTAAGGGCCTGCGAGAAAGCTATGTGCGAAGCTAACAAGATGATGTTTTGATGATTAACAAATGATTGGTAAGGCATACTCACTCTGTCCCAATTAATGTGATGTTATTTGACGTGTCTTGAAGTTTAAGAAAGAAAGAAAGAATTTTAAACTTTGTCGTCTAAAATAAGTCATAGATATTTGTGAGGCTATAATCATCTCAAGTGTGAAATGAGCATTCATTTTTATAGATTTACTGGAAAAGAAAGTGTGTCACCGAGGGAGTAACAAACATATGCAAAGAACCAGATGTCATACATGTCTCAAATAGAATGGGTAGTAGTTATGACAAAGAACTTCTTTAACATGTTTACTACAAGAGAATAGAGATGCTATCAAGAGTTCACTACAAGGAGTGTTTACAAGTTCCCCCGAGTATTATCTATGTTCAGATTTGATTAGGGATAAGCATATTGATATGTTTAGTTTCTTTATGACTATTTTTATTGTATTATGAAAAATCCTCGTGAAGTACATTTAGATTTGGGTATATCAAGGAAAATGAAGGATCCATGTAACACAGGGTATAGTTGCTCTTCACGTAGTATTTGATAAATTTCAGCCTGCAACAATGGTTGTATTGGTGAGAGTTGCTAATAGATATCCTTTTACAGGCTGCATGATAATAATCATGCCTTAATTTCTAGCACTTCAATGACAATCTAAGTGGTTCAGAACCTTCATGACACTAGACTCTTTTCTTCTTTTGTTTTCAGTTTTGTGCTTTTGCCTTCTGATCCATATCATTTCTTCGTGTCTTCCTCTCCTCTCTGCGACATTGGATGTTTTATACAGCTCGCTCTGCATTACTGGCTGCATATATAGCTTGTGAAGATGGTATTATCATATCCATAATCCGACTTTTCTAGAATTGGGAAATGCCCGAAATAACAAACATAGCAAAAGAATCATCTGAAAATGGGACAGATTCATCTCAGGATGACACTGGCACTGTTGAGGAAATGCCTGAGGATACAATCTTACAACAACAAACGTCTGTGAACCTTATTCCTTTCATTGGTCAGAGGTTTGTATCACAGGACGCTGCATATGAATTTTACTGTAGCTTTGCAAAGCAATGCGGCTTCTCAATTAGACGTCATCGTACTCGGGGGAAGGATGGAGTTGGTAGGGGCATTACAAGAAGGGATTTTACATGCCATCGTGGTGGCTATCCACAACTAAAGCCTTCAGACGATGGCAAGCTGCAAAGGAATCGAAAATCATCACGTTGTGGGTGCCAGGCATTCATGAGAATTGTTAAAAGAGCAGATCATAATGTCCCTGAATGGCGGATTACAGGTTTCAGCAATGTTCATAACCATGAACTTGTAAAGTCAACTGAGATGCAGCTTATTCCTGCCTACTGCACCATGTCTCCTGATGACAAGAGTCGCATTTGCATGTTTGTGAAAGCTGGGATGTCAGTTCGGCAAATGCTGAGGTTGATGGAGCTAGAGAAGGGAGTTAAGTTGGGTTGTTTACCCTTCACAGAGGTCGATGTTAGACACTTCCTACAATCTTTTAGAAATGTGGACCAGGATAACGACCCTATTGACCTTCTCAAAATGTGCAAGGAGATGAAAGACAAAGACCTGAAATTCAAATACGACTACAAGATAGATTGTAATAACAGGTTGGAGCATATTGCCTGGTCTTATGCTTCATCAATGAGGTTATACGAGGATTTTGGTGATGCCATAGTATTTGACACTACTCACCGCTTGGATGCCTATGATATGCTTCTTGGGATATGGATTGGAGTGGATAACCATGGGAGTCATTGTTTCTTTGGTTGTATACTTCTTCGGGATGAAAATATGCGGTCGTTCTCCTGGGCGTTGAAGGTATGAAGCCGTGCAATCTTGTTTCTGTACCGTTATACTAATTGCATTTATTAAGTGTTGAATTTTCTTTAAACCCGCTTAATTTTCCAGACCCAAAATGCTTCAAGTGCTTGAAATGCCTATCAGGTGCCTAACAATAGCAGTCTGCGAGAGTTCCCAGAAAATACTGATGAAACTAGTGCAAAAAATGTGTTTTTCTCCTTGCTCTTACTTACTACTTCATATGTTAAGAAGGAAAAAAAGGATTATTCATCAGTTCAGATGTTATGAAGCTATTTACGATAACTGTATAAATTGGTGATGGAGGAAATAATTGAACTAAATTTTGTAATTAGTGTGCAAGTATTAACATCAGATCAGATTCCAAATTTGAGATATGTTGTTTGATTGTTGAAGTACAAAAGGTCATATATAAGTTGCCAAATACTTCTGAGGCATCAGAAATGTTAAGAAGAAGAGGGTTCGTTCAGCTGTACCCAAATCATAAAAAGTATGAGTATTTTGCAGGGATAAATTAGTTGTTGCACAGGCTTTGTGCAGCTGATATATATACACGACATGTTTCAAGCTTAAAAGAAGAATATATCATTTTCTTCATAAAAAAAAGAAGAAGAATATGTTGCATGCTGCAGCTAGTTGGAAAATCTCTTGCTTGATAAATTATTATTCATTTGTTGGCTTGAGCTTTATAATTTGCTTGACTCGCCTTATCCCAATGACGATTCTTCACCTTGGCTTTGTAATCTTTCTTTAAATTTCCTCTTTTCTGTTTTATGATACAAAAACTCACTACTTATATCTTTTTACCAATTATCCCCTCTCCTTATAATCTTTTGTTTGTACATATGTTTGTTACGGGCATAAGGTCTAGCTAGCCATCTCAGTTCCATTCTGGTATGCATAAGCTACAAGCTTAGCTGTAACAATTGCAGATATTTTTGAGATGCATCTTTCTATCCATAGCTTGCAATTCCTGTGGCTCATGCTAATACGAAATCCCTTTGTTTTGCTTTGTTTCTCTAAAATTTGTGCTAGACATTCTTGGGCTTCATGAATGGCAAGACTCCAGGAACTATTTTGACTGATCAAAACTTGTGGCTCAAAGAAGCCATTGCCACTGAAATGCCAAGAGTAAAACATGCATTTTGCATTTGGAATATAACTTCGAGGTTTTCAGAATGGTTTTCGACACTTCTTGGACCCCAATATGATAATTGGAAGGCTGAGTTCCATCGCCTCTACAATTTACATTTGATTGAGGAATACGAAGTGGGATGGAATGAGATGATCGAAACCTACCGGCTGGATGGAAATAAACACATTGCCAGTTTATATGCTTTACGTTCATACTGGGCACTGCCCTTTTTGAGATCTTTCTTTTTTGCTGGAATGACGAGTACATTTCAGTCGGAGACTATAAATACTTTTATACAGAGGTTTTTGAGTGCTCAATCTGTACTTGGTAATTTTGTGGAGCAGGTGTGAGATTCTCACTTAACTTTTGTTTCTTCGAAAGTTTAATTATTATGAGTTTGATTCTTCTGCAATTCTTTTTCTGATAACTTAACATTCTGCAGGTTGTTCGTGTTGTAGATGCTAAAGATCAAGCAGGAGCAAAACATAAAGTACAGAGAATTGTTCAAAAGGTTCCCTTGAAAACAGGTTCACCAATAGAATCTCATGCTGCTAATGTTCTTACACCATATGCCTTCTCAAAACTACAAGAGGAGCTTGTTTTTGCACCACAATATGCATCACTGATGGTAGATGAAAGTTATTTCGTCGTGAGACACCATAAGGAAATGGGTGGGGGTTACAAAGTACTCTGGGTTCCGCATGATGAGTTCATTAGCTGTAGCTGCCATACCTTTGAGTTTACTGGTATTCTCTGCAGGCATGTGCTTCGTGTTCTATCAACAAATAACTGTTTTCACATTCCAGACCGATATCTGCCCATGCGCTGGCGTGAGTTTACATCCTCATTGGCTAAGCCCACACTCTTATCCTTACCAAGTGATCATTTGGGAAAAGTTCAGTTATTGCAGTCCATAATTTCAACACTGATTAATGAATCAGTTGAAACCGAAGAACGCCTCAATGTTGTTTGTGATGAAGTTTCTACAGTTTTATCCCGCATTAAGGGTTTACCTACAGCATCCAATTCGGGTAATGCTATTGCATATGAGAGCCCATCAGACTCGCTGATTCTTGCAGAGGTTGAGGATTCTGAAGGCATTGGTCAAAGCTTCACTTGCAGCCCTCAGGAGTGTATAAATTTGGCAAAGTTGAAAGAGAGAGGATCCAGAGATGGACTGGATTTTTACGGAAAGAGGAGACGTTTCTCCATTCCATGTTGTGGACAGTATGGCCATGATGCAAATGATTGTCCAGTGATGGAAGGTGAAGATTTGAATGGAGATAGACTTGGCTTTTTATAGCAGGAATGTTGTGAAATGGAGCTAGGCGCTTTGAATGAAGTAGGGAATATATACCATTCCTTCTGTTCATAACCGACAGTTTCTCCTCTCTTAATGCAAATGCTTTATATCTTTAAACTTTCGCGACCCAAACAATCGACTCTTAATATGCTGGAACACCACTTTCTGACCTACATTCTTTTTTTGTAACCAATGAAGGTCCTCCTTTCAGGGATCAAAGAAGGAGCGTTCTTATTTCTGTTCTACCAATCTCAACTCCTAAAAGAAGAGGAAAAAGAAGCATTTAAGATATAGCACTATGATTCGCATGCCTCAACGGGGAAAACAGAGAGCGAGGTTAGATGATATAATATTGATATTTAGTTGAAATCCAATTGCTGCTAGATACATGTGATTCTTCTCTTTTCTTTCTCCCCTTCATCCTGTGATAATGGCATTTTGTGTTTGTTTCGATAAAATTTTCAATGGTACAAGTTGACTAATGTACAAAAACGCAGGTCTACATTCCACTAGTTGGATATCTATTCTAAGCTTATGTAGTATATATTACGATTTAATACATGTATTCGGTTCAAACAACATTTACAAGCCTACCTATAGGATGTGATACTACTGTTTAGACTGGCACTTGTGATGCCATAACATGATGAAATGAAACATTCTAGTAATTTTGATCTTCATCAGCTAAAGAAACTTTGCTTAGCCTGCTGGGCAATGCCTTAAGATCATTCATGTTCCTGACTTTTCTGGCTCTTCCTCGTCTGCTGCCTGAACCAAACACAGCTCTATGTGCCAACGCTTTGCCTAAAAGCCGGTACTCAGCCCTGGAAGCTTTGCTGTGGTCTTGTTGCCTTGTCTCACCATCACCACACTCCTCGTGGTAACCGCTGGTGTTGTAGGTTTCAGAAGCTCCATAAGTTGCTTTCTCAGCCGCCATTATATTAGAAAAACACCAAAGGTGGAGGAGTAGGATGGTGGTATGCAGGAAATCAAGTAGTGGATGAACTTTTTTATAATGGGAATAAATGTTTATAAAGAGTTAGGGGTTGGGGACAAAAGACATATATGAATGGGGACGGTTAAATTGGGTCGTTGATGGTGGTATTAAAAAGGTAAAGTTGGAAGAGTTTTGAAGCAAAGTTTTATATAGCCGAAAGGTTACATCTTACGCTAATCCTATTGCATGCATTTATTAATGTCTCTTGAGTAATAAGGAATAATATATTACACTTATAAAAATGCCTTCATCATAGTGCTTCCTTTAATAATTTGCTGCCTTCATCATCATAGTTTTACTGTATCTTCATTAATATCACTAGAAGCATAGGTGGAGAGACTGAGTCGGGATTTGAAGTTCATGGGTTATGAATTTGCCGTTGAATCTATATCTCGTTTCGTTTTTATTTACTGCTTTAAAATTGTATATCCATCCATCAAAGTAATAGTTTAAGCCAATATAATTATTTTTGACCGTCCGAGTAAATGTGTAACTTGCCCTGACAACAAAGTATTAGTGGGATAGCCCTTTTTAGGTTACAAGAATCTCATTTTTTTCTTAATGGAGAGGATGCTTGTGCTTGACACTAAAACAATTCTTTATCTACCATCCTAAAAATTAGTATATTTCTTTATAAGATGGTAATGGAACCAGAGGATTTGTTCTATTTTGTAACTGCTTTACCCTTCTTTTTCACCTTATCTAGTGCTTTCTACAACTTTCATCCTCACCATATTCCCACATTTTGGCCCCACTGTTAGTAGCTCAAGCCTAAAAGTTTTTTTTTCTTCGTAAATAGTTATAGTTTAGAATATAATTATGAAACATAGCTAAAGTTTTCATATTTACGGATCATAACTATAGTAATTGTATCAGGTCGGTATCGGTTAGGGGCAAAGGCTATCAACGAAAGAGTTATATTTAGGTGGCGACTATTAGTTGAGTATCAACGTGTATTATAAAAACATGGAAAGAAATGTATCACCATACAGCTGTATATTATGTATTTACTACAAATTTTGTATGTAGCTGCGTTCCGTAAATTTTTTAAAAATATTGTCATGTATTATAAACACATTTAAAGTGTTTGCAATTTTTCAATTTTAATTTGGTATGCTCATCAATGTTTCAAATATAGTATTAATATATAAAGTAGCTTTTCTTGTAGTAGAAAATTAAGCAGTAACTTTTAACACCTAACAAATTAAATGACAGCTTAATGATAAAAAATGAGAAGAAAATTTAAAACCGTCAAATTTCTAACACTAATTTTGCCGCTGCTTTAACTTTAGTTAATAACTATATACTTTATTTCATTAAATTGCTCATCTTCTACCTGTTTTCTTATTACTACTAATTGTCTTTTGTATTTTTATTAGGTCTTTTTCTAGTTTTTTTTTTTATCTTAAGCCGATAATCTATCAAAAATAATCTTTGACCCTTACTTTATGTAAATACATTGAATATATTATTGTTGATGACACGGAACATGTCCAAAAGTTTCCCGGTGTACTTTTCATTGCTTGAAGGTTCTTAGAAACTTCCTAGTGAGCAAAATGAAACGATGAAATGAGTAGTCGTTGACCGTTGTGGTGCAAAACAAACACTGCGTCATTGGTAGTACAATATCTTTTCTCCATTTCAATTTACGTGATATTTTTTTTAAAGTTTGTCCAAACAAGAATATCACCTTTCTATAATGACAAAGATACATTGAATTTTAAGTTGTTTTTTTACTCTTACTAAAATAATTTATAGTTAAATAAATGTCTAAAATCTATTTTGATCATGAATTTTAAATGTCTTTTTTTTCTTCTTAAATTATGTCAAACAAATAATGTCACATAAATTGATATAGAGAAGGTAGACCGTTATACCACATAAATTGATATAGAGAAGGTAGACCCTTATACCCAGAGAGAATCAAAATTTGAACTCTATGGATTAAAATTTAGGATAGTGACATCAAAGCAAAATTTGAACTCTATGGATTAAAATTTAGGATAGTGACATCAAAGCATGTTTGGACCTGCGGTATAAAATTATGATTTGAAATTTTAGATTGATTTAAAATTGAAATTTTGTTTGAATAAGAAATTTAAATTTCTTAATAAACATAAAAATCCCATAGGTTGTGAACACTATCAATATTTATTGAATTTTTATACAATATCACGAAATGATCAAATCATTGTTCATAAATAATATATCGGAATATCCTAAAGCGTCATCCTTCCTCTTAATAGTAGTAACTACTAGTCAGTTATTCTTTATTATAATCTTTTCACGTGATACAAATAATCTCTTTTTGTAAAAAATACGTAATCTTCTGGCTCAGCCAAGCTTGTATACCAAGCTAGTAGTGACAAGAACTACTTTAAATAGCAATGCAAATTAGTTCCTGTAGCCTCACACGAAAAAAAAACTAAACTAGTGCTATACAATGAGGGATGAAAGTTATGAAAGTTTTGATCTTAACAAACAAGATGAAGAAAGTAGAGCTATGAATTATTGGTGGAGATTAGCATCAAAATTTGATGAGTGTATAAAATTCAACTTGGAAAAAATACAAAATTTGTCAAAATTGACACCAACACTTAAAGTGCTTAGAGAAATGGAGAGGCTATATTTGATGTCAATTGAGAGTTCTGATGAGCTTAGACAAAAGCTAATGTCTTATAAAGTAGGTGATTTTTGGGTGCCAATTGGTGGAATTAACAAAGAGGATTTGGATATTCCACCTGTGAATACTATATTGTTGGTTGGTTTTCATAATGCTGGCAAAAGTTCACTTGTCAACCTTATGTATAGTGTTCTTGGTCAATCTGGTCTCATCCCTTTTGCTCAAACTTCCTCAGGTAACTTTTCAGTTGTTTAATTACTTGTCCGGTGATTATCAAGTGCTTATTTTTACGTCACTTATGTACGTTTCTTGTTTTCGCTTTGCTCTTTTGATAACTCGAAAACTCGAAAACTGAGGCTTAATTTTGAAAGTGAGGGCGCTTATCTTCTGAACAATTCCCTTTTGTCAATTCTCCCTAAATTTGCTAAAGTATACGACTAAATTAAAATTTTTATTTCTAGTATACTGAACAGGTAAAAGAGAACAAAGAGAGTAACTTATAAGGAACATTTGAGATGATGTAAAAGAGAAACATTAGTCCAAAACTAACTCGAATCGCTTATAACAATCCTATATTGCTTTATTTGTTTCGTTGTATACGATACTCTCTCCCTTTTAATTTGTTACAAATAAGAATGACATATTCTCTTATTTAAAAGTTATTTAATGTTGTATATTTTTATGCATGTCTTACTATCAAGGACATGTCTTTATAGCCATAAAATACCACAAATTTTGTACATATCAATATTTTTTCTTTTTAAAACTTTATTTCTTGTAAAAAAAATCATAGGAAATGATTGTGGTTACACGACATTAACGATGGAGGAACACAATGTGCTAAGATCAACACGAAGTGGATTCTGCATCTACGATACGAGGGGTTTCGATTATGATAGAGTTGATGAAGCTCTTCTAGAATTGAAAGGATGGATGGCTCCTGATGGAGTACACCATAAGAAGCTGTGTTCCAGACAAGAAGATCATCTACTTTTACCAATGTTAAATAATGAATTGGAGGATGCTTCTTCTTCAATGTTCATAAAGAGAAGTGTCAATTGTGTTATGGTGGTGGCTAATGCTTATGAAATATACAAGTCTCTCAAACTTGATGATTTTAAGCCATTGGATGCATTGAAGCAACTTTATTGCTCATCTTCACTCAACAAATCTAGTGAGTTTTAATTATTAATTTTTTTTCTCTCATTACTCTGTTACACATCTTTCACTCATTTAGTCAGGTATCCTATCTGTTCTATTTTAACTGTCACTTCAGCTTAAAAGATGTCACGTCCCCATAAATTTAAGATCAAAGTTGAGAACTAGTATTTGATTTCAACTATGCTCTTAACATTAAATAAGTAGTCATTTTAATATTGCTCAATCCTCAATAAATAAATATTTTTTTTAATGGAATGAAAGGGGTGAATTATAGTCCATTTATACCGTAATGATGTGATAAGTTATCTCATATACATGGTGAGATAATTAATTCTGGAATAACTTGTTCCTAACCAAATGACCCTAAATGTCAGATAAAAATAACTTGTTACGCTCTTGAATTCTTAGATCTCTATTTCCACTTGTTATAGTAATAAAACAAAAGTATTTTTAAAAAATAAAGTATCAGTATATAAAAGTTAAAACTCAGATATTCATTTTGTTATTCGTATTGCAGATGGGAACCCCATATTGATTTTAACTCATGGAGACAAGTTATCAACTGAGGATCGAATCGATTGTCGATTGAAAATATGCAAACATCTTGGTGCCTCAGAGACTAATGGAATATATGATATAGTTTGTGTAACAGAATATGGATTATTAGCAGATGAATATGATCCAATCTCAGCATATTCTGTTACTGAAGCTGTTTACAGATCATTACTTAGTTCAGACAGAGCCCAACTTGTCAAGAAAACATTTAAGGATTGGGCATTATTTGCATTGTCATGTCTTATGTGCTTTATAGCCACTGTTTTTGCCTTTCTGGCCCATATTTTCAATGTTTTGGCCCAAAAACATAAAGGCAAGTTAAAATGGTGAAGAATAAGCCAAATATTTGCATTTTCTCTTAATTATCATGTCCTAATAACTATATATGTTTTCAATGGCTATGCATGGTTTGATTGTATCTGTTTAGTTATGAGCAAGGGTATGTAATAAGTTTGCTTTGATAAAATTGCCTATTGTTGTTATTAGGGGTGGATATTTCGACAATTCAGATTGATTTTCTTATTTAAGAATCAGGAATAAAAAGTATCGAATTCTAAGATCAATTATAGATTAATCGGGATGGTTATTTCAAAACTTTCGACTTTTGAGCTTATTAATTGAATTTCTTTTATTTCTCTTTATAAAAATTAACATCCCAATTAAGTATTCATGATAAATTTATCAATTTTCCCTTTAATCTTTTTTCACAAATTTCACTGTTAATTTAATTACTCGTACAAATTTTAATTTTTTTGGCTTATCTAATCTATAAGAGAATGACTCAACTCGCGCTAATTAGTTGGTGTTTTTTTTTTTATGAAAAGAGAAATTCGTAATTTCTATTTTTTGGATACGCACAAGGTAAAATCCTCGTTTCTATTCGATAAATTGCAATTCAAATAGGATAGAGGTAACCCGCATTAGAAAAATCCGACGCAACGAGCTCGACCCAGAAGACAAATCTCTTACTTATATTGTCAAGAGATTTCGAACTTGAGACTCTAATATGAAAATTCAAAGCTCAAAAATGCATTTTTCACTGTTCTTTATTTAAAACAATGGGCGTCATTGAATTTTCTCTCAATTTAAAGAAAAGCTACATGCAAATCATAAAACTTAATGAGATCAGATCGGGCTTTAACAAAAACAAATATAACTCAATCAAAAACTAAGAAAAAAATTCACTTCAACTCAATAAATGCCGTCTACCCAAAAAATCTTACACTTTTAGCCCTGCCACTTTCCATTCGATAGCGATTCCCAGAAACTTTCGATCTTATAGAAACACACGCCCATGGTTTTGCTTTTTGTTGGAATCCCATCACAACACTTAAAAATCATATCAGAAGAATTTCAACGGCTGAGATTATTCTGACTCGTCTGAAAACTATTTGAATCACAAGGGTATTAATGTAAATTTCTACAAATCAGTAATCTAAATTTAACTATGATATCGTGTCCACAAAATACAATGGGTTTGTTTGGTACCAAGAAAAATAATTTTTATGGAAAATATTTTCTGGAAAATAAGTAGATTTTTGATTTATTTTCTCATGTTTAGTTGGTGAGTAGAAAATATTTATAATTTTTAGTGTTTGATTTATGAATGAAAAATATTTTTGAGAGACATTTTTTATTTTTATTAGAGTAGAAAATAACTAATGAAATTGAAAATATTTTTTAAAATCAATTTTTATTTGGTGTAGTGTGGTGGAGGAGGAGGCAGGGGGAAGGGGTAAAAGTGAAAAAATAAATATTTAAATTTTATAGTATTTTAAAAAATAAAATTATTTTTTTTGGGGTTAGGGGTGGGTGGGGGGCTGGATCGAGACAAGAGGGTAGGAGTTTAAAAATAAAAATTTGAAGTTAAAAATAATTTTAAAAAGCAAAATTATTATTTTGGAGAGGGGATGGAGTTGGGAGAAAGGGGGGCTGTCCGGTGGGGGATGAGTGGCGATCAGGGATCGAGTAAAAGAAATAAAATTTTAAAGTTGAATTTTTTTTAAAATAATTTTATTATTTTTCTCAAAAAAATGTAATTTAAAATTGATAAAAGTTTTAAAAAATATTTTAAAATAAGTTAATTTGAAAAATATTTTTCAAAACTCTTATCTCAACCAAATATAAAAATATTGGAAACACATTCTATATTGCCGTTTTAGCTTCCCTATCTCCTTATTTTCTCTTTTCATTTCACCCTATTGTTATTCCTACTTCAAATTGTGCATCTCTTTTAGCCACATCAACTCTCTCTCCCGCCTTGCAATTTAGCACGTTTAAAAGTTACTACCAAACAAACAAGCTCTGTGATTTTAATTAACATTTATAGTGATGGATCTGAAGGAAGTAAAGGTGAATCGTTAGTGAAAGCCTTACTTTTATTTATTTCTTCTTTCTAATTTACACTGATCTCAATCTTTTTTTTTTTTTTTGATATATAGAGATCAAAAGAAGCAGAAGCAATGAAATCATGTAGTTATTGTCATACCACAACAACACCTCTTTGGAGAAGTGGTCCATCAGGTCCCAAGGTAAAAAATTAACTTAGATCAATCGATTATTATTTCGATTATTATTTCGATGAACGGGGGACATAAATTTAATTTATTTTTATTTATTGTGTTTTAGTCATTGTGTAATGCATGTGGGATAAAGTATAATAAGAAGAGGAGACAGATTTTGGGTGTTGAGAAGAAGAGGAGAATAGAGAAAAAGAGTATAGAAATTGGTAAATTGATGGGATTTGGAGGAAAATTAAGAGAAGAAGAACAAGCGGCGATATTATTGATGGCTCTTTCTTGTGGATCTGTTGGAAAATTACTATTTTAACCCTTTGATTTCTAATTGCTGCAGAAACTCATTGTAATTTTTTTACTAATTAATTGACCCATTTTGATCTACGAGTTTTTTTTTTCTCTTCAATTTCAGTTGTAATTGTTAATGTAGTAAATTTTGAATTTTGAGTCAAATTTTGAATTTTGTGGTGTTATTTCTGGAGGATCTATGCAGACTCCATTAAATTTCTCGACTCGAGGGAAAAATTGAATTTCAAAATCCACCTGATTTAATTACACTCTAAAATAGTATTAATTTAATATAAAAAGTTAATCATATTAAATCACACAAAATATAATTTGGGGCTAAGGGGGAGTATGAGAATTAAATCATCGCCAAGAAAGTTGGTACTTTACAATCAACGTCATGTTTAATTTAATCACTGCTAAAAGAAAAATATTACTCTATTTATTTTAAAAAATAATAATTTTTTTTCTTTTTTTATAATATTTTAATTTTAATTTTTTACCTGACATATTTAAGATCATAAAATTAAAAAATATTTTAATATATTTAACATAATTTTAATAAAAAATAATGAATTAAAAAATCTTTTTTTTTTTTGAACTTCATTTTAAATCAAATTACTCCATTCTTTTTAAAATATATGGAACATATAAATTTTGGTTGGCAGCCAAAAAACATTAAATTGGTACACCTATTTTCGTTACTATAATCACATTTATTGTCATTGTCAGCTTGCATATTTTGTTTAGGGGGATAGGCAAAACTAAAGGGATAAATATAATAATTGATAAATTAAGAGAAGAGATGAAATAATGGTGAAGAAAAGTTAGCATGGCTTTTTGGATGGTGGAAAAGTGGAAGAATTTTACTTTTACTCCTTTCTAATATTGAAATTGTTCAACTAATTTTTTATGAATTGCACTTTAAAAGTTAAAAATGATTATTTATAGAGATAATCGTAATTATGATTGTGATTATGATCGTCTATAGCTGATGGTCATTGAAATTGTGTTCAGAAGCTTAATAATGTAGCAGTATAATAATAATAATCTGTTATAATTTAACTCGAATGAAATAAAAAAGTTTAATGATAAAGAGTCGAAAATATTACCATTAAGGGCCGTTTGGTCATGATTCTTTAAATAATATTTGAATTTCTTTTGTGTTTTTCTATATAATTTGTTATTTGATAAATATTTTAAATTTTTAAGTACTAGTTTTTTTAGATATTGAACTAAATTTCATTATTTGGGATCTTTCAAAAATTGTAATTTTATATCATACTTTTGTCTTTTGTAAAAACATCCCATATAATAGTTGTTTGCGTTGTATTACATAATTTTTACGTGAACACCAAAATAGTAATGAAATATTTAATGAATATGAAAGTGATAATATGATTGTTGATGAAAACGATGAACAATCGGCTCATGATAATAAAATCATGAAATAATGTTTGTTGCACTCATTCTAAACTACCACATTACTCCAGCGTTATAAACATTACTAGTTATTTGTTGTAACGAAAATCCAATTAACTTGTAATATAAATTTAATTAGTTTTAATAATTTTTAAAATCTACGGACATAAATCTTATTCTTTTTCCAAATACTATATTTTTGCCAAACACAACTTGTAATTTCACCCGTTACAAAAAATATTTAAAAATTTACGATTAAACATTAACTATTGATAATATTAAATTTTATCGAAGGGAGTACCTTGACAAATCCTTAATTAATAAAAGTAGTAAAATCATAATACTGTAACTACAACTATTTGACCCAAAAATAAAAAATCATGAATATTTCTAGGCAATTCTGGATGAGAAAAAGTGTAGAATTTGACACGAAAGAGAAGGGTGGAGGAGTCACTAGAAAACTCTAGCCACGTATACATAAATTGACACGTTATCTAAATGCCCATAAGTGACAAGTTCTTCTAGTGTTGCTTTTATATAACCTCACCAAATTTCCAATACAATGATCAACCAAATTTGTAACGTTTGCATAAATATATTACAAAAAAAATAAAAAAAGAAGCTCAAAAATGCAAACAAGATTGGCAATTTCTTCATCTACAAAACTTCATCGACTGTTATTGGCACAATCTCAAAAATACAAATCATTTTCCTCTTCTACTGGAGGTCGAACAGCTGATCCTGCCATCCATTCTGGACCTCTTGAAGTAAGTAATTTTTTTTTTACCTTTTTGGAGTTCGAGGTGAAGAGTCTGAATATTTTTGGTCTATCTAATTAACAAGTTAGTTTGATATTTGTTGAATCTGGCAATCAATATAGGTTAAAGTTATTAAATAATTACGATTCAGTTTGCCTAAGGTGTATTAGGCATAAATCAATCCACTTAAAATGATCATTGGCACTATTTTTAACTAGAAATGGAAAGAAATTTAAAAGGATCAGAGTCCGCCCCTTCAGCAATTGTACTCTCATCTCTATTTTTCTTCATTCATTTATTCTTCAAGGCTTCAAACTAACCCACTGGTAACGTCCCTCCAACGGAGCGTCCTTCACGATATCGTAATTGTACCTGCAAGAGGAAATCATTACTAGCATATCCTTTTTTTGGGTCACACTAAAATGAGCCTGTGCAGTGTATGTTTACTTATCATGCGCACCCAAGCTTTTACCACTTACTTTTCTGCGAATCTTTTGTGTTCGCGCTTTTCCGCTGCTGAAAAGAATACTTCCATCTCCGCTTCTGGTGGAACCTTCGACGCAGACAGCTGTTTCCTGGCAGACGAAGATGATTTTTTAGATGATGACTCCATATCTTCCGTGTCTCCGCAATGCTCACTAGGTGGATTCCGGTGACAATTGGCTTGAAATTTTCACTGCTCCAATAAGGAAATTGAGAAATCAACGATAAAAAGAAAAATAGATAAACAGAAACACTTTTCTCTACATCTAAACACACGTAAAAACAACAATGATATAGAAGATGAAATGAACTCAGAAAAATAATGGAGTTATGGTTTCCAGTTGGAGAATCTCACAGCCAAAGAGCAATTTATCACTTCAAATTCTGAATGAAGAAGAAACGTATAACAACGTAATGTTTACCTGAAACCGCCGTTAAAAGAAGCCGAATGGTCCGTTTCGAATTTCTCGGCCTGTCACAATTCAAATTTTAAAATCGAATATCTTTGGAATTTATTCCAGCAGTTATGGCATATAAAAAAATGATTATTTAAATAAATAAACAATAAATTTGAAGTAAATGCGAGAATGCATTTACTTCAAATTTATTGTTTATTTATTTAAATAATCGTTTTTTTATATGCCATAACTGCTTGAATAAATTCAAAAGATATTCGATTTTAAAATTTAAATTTTAAAATTTAAATTGTGGCAGGTCGAGAAATTCGGAACGGACAATTCGACTTCTTTTAACGGCGGCTTCAGGTAAACATTACGTTGTAACCTCACCTTCAGATCTAACCTTCAGATCTAACCATTTCAAAATACTCTTCATCATAACTTTACCAGACTCATAACAATTCGAACACTGCGGATTCGTCGGAATATGAACAGACGTTACAGATGTAGCCGGGGAAGCTGAATTCTCACTAAAATCAACGTCTGTAACAGAACCAAATTTTCTTCTCTTAGTTGAAGAGCTCATAGAACAATTACTCGTAACCTCCTCCTCCACATCATTATCTCTTATTCTCAAACCTCCATTTCCAAGCTCCGTCACCTTCATCCCACCATTGATTTTCTCGCATTTCTTAAGAAACTCTCCCATGGTAGCTTTCATGTATTTACATTACATTAGAATGAATAAATATGAGTATATAAAAAATATGAATTTACCTTGGAATGAAAAAGTATCAGTCTCTTTCCGTCTCTTTCAACTAGCAGTGACAGCTGAAATTAGTTAGAAAGCAGAGTAGGGGTAAATTAGGAAATTCAAAAGTAGATAGATTTAATCAACGGTGGAGATTAAATTAGGCGGTTACGGGAAGAGAAACATGTGGTCCTAGCTCCTTTAACGGTGACAGCAGAAGCACACGGCCATGCCGTTAAGAAGATCTGGCCGTTTCATATGAGTGATTACCGAGAGATAGACGAATCAGGGATTGCCACGTAAGGAAGCAAATTAACCGGGTGTTGCCGGTTGTAGTAACCGGGAGTTAACCGAGTCGAGTTAGAAAGTTGGTTACAATTAGGCAGAACGAACCGTACAAATAAATTCATGCAAATTGTTTCCAAAATGCCTTCTGGCAAAAAGCAAACAGTGCTTTGTTCATCAACTCTATTTTTTTAGTTTTTAAAAGAAAAATTGGTTTTCTTTCTTTTCAACTTCTCTACTTGTTTTTTTGAGTCTCAAAGTACTATTTCAAAGTACTTAGTTATGTTTGATGGATTTTCCCCCCTCTTTTTATCGTGATAAGGTTAAAATTTTCAAAGGACAATTTCTTTACAAGCATGAAATGAGTATTGTATGTCATAATAATTTACGATCCAAAAGAAATTATGTCAAAATCTAAATTTTAAAATTTGAAAGTTGTCATATAAATAATGTAGAGAACACAAGATACTTATTAAATTAGTCATTTAGACAATTTAGGAACTTATGTTCATTTACAATATATTCAATATAATCATATAGTGAAATTTAATAAAGATAAAATATAAGTAGATTATAGTATTAAAATAATTATTGGAGGCTACAATTATATAATTACTAGTATATTTAACCGCGCTTCGCGCGGTTATTAAAAAAATTTAAAATAAAATTACATATTAATATCAATAATTACTTTAATAAAAAGATTTTTTTGTTAATCACATAATTTTATAGAAGAGGAACTATGAAAAATATTTGGTTCTGTTACAGACGTTGATTTTAGTGAAAATTCAGCTTCCCCGGCTACATCTGTAACGTCTGTTCATATTTCGACGAATTCGCAGTGTTCGAGTTGTTATGAGTCTGGTGAAGTTATGATGACGAGTATTTTGAAATCGTTAGATCTGAAGGTGAGGTTACAACATAATGTTTACCTGAAATCGCCGTTAAAAGAAGCCGAATTGTTCGTTTTGAATATCTCGGCCTGCCACAATTCAAATTTTAAAATCGAATATCTTTTGAATTTATTCAATCAGTTATGGCATATAAGAAAACGATTATTTAAATAAACAATAAATTTGAAGTAAATGTGAAAATGCATTTACTTCAAATTTATTGTTTATTTAAATAATCGTTTTCTTATATGCCATAACTGCTTGAATAAATTCAAAAGATATTCGGTTTTAAAATTTGAATTGTGGCAGGCCGAGAAATTCGAAACGGACAATTCGGCTTCTTTTAACGGCTACATCTGTAACGTCTGTTCATATATGTGAACTTCGAAAAGTTAAATATTAAAAATTAAATTTTATAGAGAAAAAGGGAAGGTAATAACTAATAAAAATTGGGTAATACTAGAACTACTTAAATGTAAACTTGTGATCATTTTTTTCTTTTTTATTTGAGATTTTCTTAGTATAATTTATATATATTTATGTAAACTTTAAATTTAATCGTCCTTTTATGCTAATTTGTAATTTTATAAATTATATTCTTAGTATAATTTTTCGTCAATGTATAATTCGGATTGCTATCAATAGTTAGTATTCATGACTATATAATTAGCCAACACTATTATAAATCATTATCCACAATTACTATTACTTGTCCTCGTCATGACCCAGTCATCACATGTTTTAATTATTTTTATTGTTCAATATTAGATTAATTTAATATTTTTATTAATAAATTTTTAATAATTAAATTTTAAATAAAAAAAAGTTTAAAAATCTTAATTATTTAAATTTCATACTTATTATTATTATTGTCATCATCATTATACTTAGGTTTAGATATACAATTATTTTTGGGACAACTTATATTGGAAAAAATGTAAAATTTAAAAATAACATAAAGAGAACAAAAGAGAGAATTAACTACAAAAAAAAAAAAGATTCAAGAAAATGACAAATACACAATTCCTATTTTTCTTAATTTTGTTTGGCTTAAACACAAAATATTAAAAAATATATTTCACATAAATAAATATTACATTTAACATAATAAATTCCTAAGAATAAAAAGTCACAGTAACTAAGAGGATTAATAATATGACTTTGAACTTTTGTAACATAATAAGAGTAATATTTGTACATTATTACACTAATAAAGAACATTAACTATAGAAAATGAAAACAAACAAATTAGAGTTATTGAGACAAATATTTTATTATAAGTAAATAGAAAGGTAGGAAACCAACTAAATTTTTAAAATTATAAATTAATCGTAATTTTGAAATAACTTTAGAACTCTAAAAAAATAGCAAATATGAAAACGTAAAGACTTATTAATAAACAACTTGAAATATTCTAAGAAAAACAACAAAAATGAAAAATTTAAGAATTTTAATTTTACATATTAATGAATAATTTATCTTTGATAAGACCATGTGTATTTTAAAAATAATAAATTACTTTACATTCTTATGTTCTATCATTTTTGTTAATAAAAATTGTTTCACTAGATTATGAAAGTATATGCACATATTTCATTAAGTAACATATCGATTTCTACTTCTATGTTTTAAAATATTATAAGTCACAAACACAATAAATTAATATTATCAATAAAAAAGTGAGAGATGAATTTACCTAAACAAATGATTATTTTTGAAGAATGTTATCACTATATATAGTTAAATTATCTAAGAATCATATAGAAGTCTAAGGAGAATAAATTAGATGTTTTTTTATTAAAAAAAACTCAAGATTTCTATCTTCATGAACATAAACAAATAATATTAAATGTATGATTCAACAAAGAGAGAGTTGTAATTATATTAGACATATCAATTTATTTTTCCTTGTAAACTCAAATTATGCAACAATGTCTAACCATTTTCACTATAGATATATCTTCTATAATCGACAAATCTGATTAAATAAGTTAAAAAATTATCTATCAAAAGAAGAAGAAAGATATAGAATAAGGAGAAATTACATTTAAACACATATAATCATTTTTGACAAAATATAAATAATTCAAAAGGAAATAATATAATAGAAACATTACTTCTTAAGGACCTAAAAAAAATAAAGAATAATCACTATATAGCTCAAAATCTATTAATCTCCATCTCTCATTTTATCCTATATACAAGATTCAAGAAAAATAATAACAAATACATTATTAGTCATAAAATAAATCTCAAAGATAACAAAACAAAATAATTTATCTAAGAAGAAATAAAAATATGATGACATATTAGCCTTACTTGCTAATTAAAAGTAGTATATGAAATAATACTTAAAAAAATAATGCACCTCAAAGCTTACAAATATTGTAACATTTCTTCCACTAATTCTCTACCAAAGATGACTACAAAATAACAAACAATTTTATTGTGATTTTATAGTGTTAATGTAACCTTTCACATTAAATAATTAGAAGTTATGAATATAAAAGGTGTAAGAGGTTATGAATATGAAAAGTTTGAGGGTTACGAATATTATTAATACTAATTTAAGAATAGAATTTATATAATTAAACAGATATAAGTTTATAAAAGAAATTGAAAAAAATAAGAAAAAAGGTCAAATAAAAGAAAAAAATAAGAAAAAATGAATGGAGGTCATAGAGAGGTGCCACATCACCTCCTCTATGATCCTCATATATATATATATATATATATATATATATATATATATATATATATATATATATACCATGATATTTACATGAGTTCCCCTCCCACGTAGAATCTACATAAAAAATGATTGTTGGCTGCCACTATTAATTGACTGTAATAGCTCGGTTATAGTTAAATATGCATTTTTAGCGACAATTAGTACTTTTGTAAAAAATGATAGTATTTATCCATATAATTTATTATTATTTGATAAATATTTCAAATTTTCAAATACTAATTTTTTTTAGATATTAAGTCAATTCTCATTATTTGAGATCTTTGAAAAATTGAAATTTTATATTAAATTTTTGTCTTTTACAAATACATCCCATATAATAGTTCTTTGCATTGTATTACATAATTTTGTACATAAACATCAAAGTAGTGACGAAATAAATGATATGAAAGTGATGATATGATTATTGATGAAAACGATTAACAATCAGCTCATGATAACAAAATCATGTGTTTCAATATATGAAATAATGCTTGTTGCACTCACTCCAAACTACCACATTACTCCAGTGTTATAAACACTACTAATTATTGTTGTAACGAAAATCTAATTGACTTGTAATACAAATTTATAATTAGTTTTAATAATTTTTAAAACCTATGGACATAAATTATATTTTTTATAAAAAAGTGAAATATATATTTTTCAAATACTATGTTTTTATCAAACACATGAGGTAATTTCATTCAAATTTTCACTTAAATAATATTTATCAAAGATATTTAAAAATTTATGATCAAAGTTAACTATTGATAATATTAAATCTTATTGAAGGGAGTATCTCGACAAATCCTTAATTATCTTAATTGATAAAAGTAGTAAAATCATAATAATGTCTCTACAACTATTTGACCCAAAAATAGAAATTGAAAATCGTTAGGTTGAATATTTCTAGGCAATTCTGGATGAGAAAAAAAGTGTAGAATTTGACACGAAATAGAAGGGTAGAGGAGTCACTAGAAAACTCTAGACACGTATAGATAAATTGACACGTTATCTAAATGCCCATAAGTGACAAGTTCTTCTAGTGTTGCTTTTATATAACCTCACCAAATTTCCAATACAATTATAAACCAAATTTGTAACGTTTGCTCAAAAATGCAAACAAGATTGGCAATTTCTTCATCTACAAAACTTCATCGACTGTTATTGGCACAATCTCAAAAATACAAATCATTTTCCTCTTCTACTGGAGGTCGAACTGCTGATCCTGCCATCCATTCTGGACCTCTTGAAGTAAGTAATTTTTTTTGTACCTTTTTGGAGTTCGAGGTGAAGAGTGTTTTAAATAATATTAATATTTTTGGTCTATCTAATTAACAAGTTCGATATTTGTTGAATCTGGCAATTAATATAGGTTAAAGTTATTACATGATTACGATTCAGTTTGCCTAAGGCGTATTAGGCATAAATCAATATAGGTTAAAGTTATTACATGATTAAAATGATCATTGCACTATCTTGAACTATTTTTTAATTGTATAGTTCACATTTGATTCTTATTCCATGATATTTACATGAGTTTCCCTCCCACGTAGTATCTACATAAAATATGATCGTTGGCTGCTACTCTTAATTGATGGTAATAGCTCAATTGTAGTTAAATATGTATTTTTAGCGGCAATTAAAAATCTTGTATCTCTCACTGGAGTTTTTAGCGATATTGAATTTAATGTCATTTAAATAACGGTCGCTTATTGTAGCACTCTTTATTAATGTGTATTTATTGTCGGGTTTGTTTATTACTGTAAAAATTGTTTTTTCATCTTAATCGCCTTTAAAAAATAACTTTCAAGTCAAATTGAAATAACTTTTTTAAGTCAAAAATACAATACTAGCACAATAAAAATGACTATTAGCGACATTTAATTTTTAATTGTCGCTAGATATGTACTTTTATCCACTCTTTGAATATGTCTCTAAAGCCTTTAACAACATTAGTTCTTATGGCACTTGTCTAATATCGGTAAAGACATTAACACTCTTTATTAGCTAATATATAATGTCGTTAAAAGTTAATTTTTGTTATAGTGTACAGGGAAATATAATTTTAATTTTTAATTTATTTTAAACTTATTTTAAATTATTCTCGGCCTTGTCAAATATTTATCTACTTATCTTATTTTAAGTTATTTTTATTTTTATCAAACACTCTTGGCAGTTAAAAACTGATTCAAAAATAGGTTTGATCAATTTTTAAGTCAATCCAAACGTTCTATAAGTTAATCCGTGAGTTAGTTTTGTTAGAATGAGGATTGCTTATATGGATAGTGGCAAATTTTTCCTTGTAGACTAATTTTTGGATTGAGTTAGGTTGAGATTATATTTTACAATGTCTTATTATTGCATGTGTGAATAATTGAGTTACCATATTGTATTTACAGGGAGATGACTTGGAGGAATCCGTTAAGTTTTCAGAAAATGAAAAGAAACAACCCAATATTAAGTCTGGTAACGCCAAGGATGCATTTGTGCCACCCAAATCACCAATCGGGTCATCTCAAAAGATCGAAAGCACAGGCGTGAATCAACCTATAGACCCTTTAACACAACAAAAACGCCAGATATCTAGTAATGCTACCGAAAAAACTTCATTAGAAAATGTAAGCTGTGCTGGATTGGATGGTTCTCCGTGGCCTGACAGGGGAGATCAATTTGAAGATGACAGAGAGTATTTTAGTCATCATAAGCCATCTCCGTTAGCGGAAATGGAGATGGCTGATACGAGAAAGCCAATCACGCAAGCGACTGATGCGCCTCCGGATGATGGCATTCCTCTGTATCCCGCCCCTTGGGGCGGGATGATGGTGTGGAGGCCGGAACAATTGGATACGGCTGAAGAAGCTCTTTTGAGAGCTATGGAGATATGGAAAATGAATGCTATGAGAGGTGATCCAGATTCACCTCAAGGTAGGATTCTTAGAAAGCTTCGTGGTGAAAACTGGTGATTTACGCTTTATATGATGATTTCGTCTTGTTTTCTTTTTTGAAATGTCAAAGACTTAAGGTTGTTAAGGATATATTGTTTTTTTTCCGATCATTTTCATTTTAATTTGATTAAATTTAGATCTGTGCTAAAAAGTCTTGCGATTCTTTAGGTTTGGGTAGGGGACGATTTTTATTAAAAGGCTTCAGGGGATGATGTTCATTTTCATTGGGGGGGGGGGGGTGTCGGGGAGGATTTTCATTAAGGATGTTAATAGTATAAAAAAATTTATAAATAGGCTAGCAAGCTTGAACACATGAGCGTTTTCTTCTTTGAAATGTCGAAGACTTGAGGGTGTTAAGGATATATTGTTTTTTTCGATCATTTGATATTCAGTATTTTCATTTTAGTCTGATTAAATTTAGATTTGTGCTAGAAGTTTTGCGATTCTTTAGGTTTGGGTAGGGGACAATTTTCATTAAAGGTTGTCAGGGGATGATTTTCATTTTCATTAAGGGAGTGTCGGGAAGGAATTTCATTAAGGGTTTTAATAATACAAAGATATATAAATAGGGTACTAAGCTTGAACACACAATTTCATATATAGTAAAAATTTTATAAATAGGCTTAGCAGGTTTGAACAAGCCACCTCATATAGAGTTTGTGAGTGTCTAGCCAATACACTAAGCTTTTAATTTGTTTTAAGAGGCTTGAACACACTATCTCATATAGTGCTTCTAAGTACGGTTAGACTAATCCTTCTGCTTATTTTTAAAAATGTTAATTTATTTATTTATATTTATAAAATTAAAATTTGATTATTATATATAACATAATTTTTCGACGAAAAAAGTGTTAACCTGGTCCGCCACTAGAGAGTAGTGGCTTTGAAGATAAAACTCTAGGAATGGTGCGGTCATCAATACACACCTATTCTCTTCATTATCTATCTTACCCCTTTTTTTAGCCTCTCACTATTATTGTCCTCTTCTATTGTGTATACTACCATAAATAACTCTTTTCTTTTTTACTTCTTTGCTTTTGTGCATAACCTCATTTTATCTCCTCTGTTTTCATGCAAATGGCTCCCCTGCATTTTCAATTTCTAGTCTTCAGTACCCTTATTTTGCTTCGCAATGTCCAATCAACTCACGCCACGTTGACAACGGCAGACCGAATATCCTGCACAATGTGTTCTTCCTGTGACAACCCATGTCAGCCTATCTTCTCTCCGCCGTCACTGCCACCACCATCATCTAACTATAATTTTCCACCACCACATTATTTTCCGGGAGGTTACTCCCCGCAGCCTCCATCACCGCCTTACAATGGCGGAGATGGTGGTATTGGTGATGGTGATTACTACAATCCTCCGACTGACCCTTCTGTATACCCTATCCCACCACCTCCAAACCCCATTTTACCGTATTTCCCTTTCTATTTTCACAACCCTCCTTCACCTTATACAATCGAATCTAAATCTGTTCAGTTCAAGAACAACCCTTACATCACTTGTCTCATTCTTGTACTGCCCATTTTATTGTTTCTGTAACCACAAATTTATCCATATTAACCAATCAGAATGATGTATTTCAGGTTCAAAAGCAATATTTTTCTTTAATAATTGTGGTGTTTGGACAAGGTTAGGTACAATTCAATTAATCTGTTATGTACACTACGGCTAATTTCACAAGCTATCTGTTACATCCATCTCAATAATAGATTTAAAAAGTCGAGAAGCTAGTAGTCGACTGAAAAATGGAAAGTTTTCAGGATGTTTGATTTGAGGACATCCTATTCTACTTTCGCAGATTTTGTATGTAAGTCTTACTAATTACATGTATTATTGTTGGTAGTACTCGGTTTTTTCTTGTTGTATTATACATACTAAGTTTTCTATTCTCTTTTAATATTCCTGATTATCCTACAATGAATATGTTATGTTTGGTCTAAGTATCACTATAACAAAAACGACTTTTAGTAGATTTAAATATTGATATTAATAAAGAGTACTAAAGTCTTTACTGAGATTAGTGAAGTGCCACTAGAGTCAACGTCGTTAAAGGCTTTAGGAATATTACAAAGAGTGACAATTGACGCTAAAAATATATATTTAGAATGATCATTTTTGTTGTACTGTATGCGTGTGTATATATATATATATGTATGGTTTCAAGTCAAACTCAATATGCATTCACTTTTTAATTGTGAGTTCAAACCACTAAGGACATTAAATTGTGAGAACTCATAGGGGGTGTACAAAAAACTCAAGCTGAACAACATAAAGTTGCTTAGATATAAATATTTCTCACTTTCGATCCTTAAGCTAAGTTTGAAAATATAGATATATGGTCTAATAAGGTAGTATTTTTCTTTTTGAAATATCGTTGGAAATCCTTAAAACTAAGTGTAACATGTCTTGGAATCTATCAAAATTTAACATTTTTGTTGGGCTGAGGTGTGGAAGTGTTGAGTAAGACTGGAAAGGCAGGCTCAAAATTGACATGGTCCAACTAGCTAATCCAGTCGTTAGCCCCTAACACCTTGTTTGGATGGTGTTATTCTTCACTGTATTGTATTGGTACTAGTAATATTTAATGGGATAATTGTATATAATAGCAAACTAATAATCTAAAATAAATGGAGTAGCTACTGTTTGATTTAATTGTACCCCATATCAAATGTTTGTCAGTCGCCTCTCTCCCAAAACTTTCGATCGCCACTCTCTCATTCTCGCTTGTCATTCTCCCTCTGCTCGCCTCTCTCGCTTTATACAACAGAAGTGTATAAATTGTGTTTCTGTTTCGTATAAAGCGAGAGAAAATTGTATATACACATGCAAAAATATATATCTTCGTGCAATATACTTAATTATACAATTTACAAACATTTTACTTCGATTCAATTGTATACAAATGCAATTTTATACAAATATTACAACGAAAAAGGCCAACAAATTATACAATTGCGAATTATACAATTGCAGTGAAATACAATTTTCTCTCCCTTTATACAACAGAAGTGTATAAATTGTGTTTCTGTTTTTGTATAAAACGAGAGAGAAACATATATCTTCTTCCTATACACTTATAATTATACAATATTCAACTATTTTACTTCGATTCAATTGTATGCAAAATAAATTTTATACACATATTGCAACGAAATAGGCCAGCGCATTATACAATTGCAGCGAAATAGGCCAGCGAATTATATAATTGCAGTGAAATAGGCCAGCGAATCATACAGTTTAGGCCAGCGAATCATATAATTGTATATGTATAGCGAGGCCAACAAATTATACAATTTGGGCCAGCGAATTATACAGTTGTATATGTATAGCAAATTATACAATTATATGTTTGTTATAGAGCGCAATTATATAAATTTTGCTACAGCATACAAATATGAATTTTTTGTTTGCTATATGTGAAAGTTGTCCATATTTAATTAATTCCCAAACTACTTATTAAATTGGGAAAATTCTGCGGAATAGCAAATATTTACCTTATATTAGGTATTATAGCTACAACTTAAGAAAATTGTAATTAACGGCTTCAGTTTTTTCAATTCTTGTTTTTCGCATGATTTGTATAAATTTAAAATTTGTATAATTTGGTTCGTGATTGTATAAATTTAGAATTTTGTGTATGTTTACCCTATTCATAATAAATTGCTCTATTTGTATATTGACAAGCGAATTATACAAATAGATTTTAACAAAAATTTTATATATTTTTCATATTTGTATATTCGCAAGCAAAACAAACAAACAAAATATACAAATCACGACATTCATTGTAGAATAAAATTATATTTATATAGCTCATTATTGAAATTTAATCGTAAATCCTTATTATGTCTATTATATCGAAATTTTCTATATTAAATACAGCAGCATAAGTAAAGTCAGTTGAACTGTGTTTTAATCAAAGAGAGCACTAAAATTTTAGCTTTTTCACCTTCTTTTTATCAGCATTCTCAGACTGACTGCCATGAAATGGGAATAAGAATAAAGGGGCAACTCGAATATGATTTCTATCGTTTTTCTTTCTATTTTGTTCAAAAAATATACTCCTTCTTTTTTCGAATTAAAAACTATTAATATTTTTTCTTTGTTACTTAGTTCCTTCAATGAATTACCTTCTCTCGATTTTATTTTAGGTGTGAATTTGAATTAATCAGAACGTTTATATTGTACTTTCACAATTAACTCAATATTTTGAATAAATCTTATTACCAAAGTCAACAATCCATTCGAACATTTTATTCTACGTTTAGTAACTTCCAATCAAGTCTATTATATTGTGGCAGAAGAAATAATTCATTCATAAAAGTTCACCAAATTCATATTAAAAAGATGTTTAAAAGGATATAGACAGAAAAATCTAATATCATCAAAGATTGTGATGAAATGAATATGATTTATGCATTTTTAATGGGGTGTTTGGAATACGAGCCCTTAGAATGGGAAGAATTAAGTAGGAAAAGTCTCTCCTTTTAATAAATCTTATACAATGCAAATTTAAATTAATCGAGATTCAAAATGAACATAAACCAGCGAGAAAAATCTAAAATGTTTATTGCATATTAGTCACTTTTTCCTACTATTATTCTACGATGCTTTTTTGTCACCCTTTAAAAAATGGTCTTTATTCCAACTTTCCAAGATCGCACCAAAAATATTACTCCTATAATCTGTATAATCATTTGATTTTAATGTGGAAGAAACTATTGGAATTATAATATTCCCACTTTTTTCTTCTTGCGTGATTGGCAACCAATGTGATGATAAATAATATTGAAGCTTTCGAAGCATGAATATTATTTATTATCAGTGATCAATCTAAAAATTTACCAAAAAATTAAAATGTATGCGATGACAAGTACTATATTTATAGTGAAAGTTTTTGCTCGAATCAGAATTAGTCGGACTATAAAAAATATATCACAAGAAACCAAAAGAACTTAAAAGAAAATAAAACCAATTTTATGTTTCATTATAGAATAGATGAGTACATTAGTATCCAACAATAAGTAAACTTAAGTAAAATATCATTAATGATATAAAAACTAAGCATGTGAGTTGTGACCCTTGTATTACACTTGAGTCACTTTATTGAATTCCACTACCTAAAGTGCAAAAGAAGGCTATTCCTACTTTCCCTTATAGAAGCATATGAGATGTCCTTCGAATAATTCTTTGTTTTTTGGCAATTTTGGTACACCATTTTTTATATGCACCACTTCTTGCTCTTCAATTTCTTCTTGCTAGATCTCTTCACATTGTCTAAACATGAAACTTACATATAATTATTTATAAGTAAACAAACATTAAATGTCATACATATCACTACAATTCTTTTTCACTTATGTTGAGTGTACGAACAAAGTCTGATGCTAAAAATCAATTAGAATTAATCATGGGAATACAGCAAGACATTTAAGAAAAATTAGGGAGACTTGACCTAAAACGAACGATATGACACTACATTAGTCCGAATGTTTTAAAAAGACATGCAATGGCAATAATAAGACAAGTAACGATAGGTTGATTTTTGTATCGAGTGGATTTATTAGGGTAAGTTGAAGGTGGTGAAAAATAAGGATATATGGAATAAGGTGGTGAACGAGGTTGTAGAGAGCAATCTTCCGGGCATGAACGTCGTGCCGGTGGTGGAGGTGGTGGTGGACAATAATTGACCGGTGGTAGAGGAGGCGGTGACGGTGGTGGTGGTGGAGGTGGTGATGGTGGAGGAGGGCATAAAAGCGGAGGTGACGGTGATGGTGGTGGTGGTGGTGGAGGGAAAATTGGTTGACAAGGGTTTTCACAAGTGGTGCACATTTCACAAGCTATTTGGTCTTTGGAAATTGCTGTGATTGTTGACATGGCTTGAGTAATTTGGACATTGTTTAGTGAAAATGAGAAAAAAAGAAGAAGAAAAAATTGAAATTGAGAATTTGGAGCAAACATTTTGAGAAGTTGTAGTTGAAATGTAACAAATACAATAAGTTGATGGAAAAGGTAGGGGATATATATGAAGAGAATGGGTGCATGTGTGGGGTTGATGGACTAGTGCATGTTATTGAAGACCGCACTATTTCTAGTGTTGCATCTTATACGCTACCTACAAAATTTATATGACAAATAATCGCATTGAACAACATGTAAATTACACTAGATAAGCTTCATGTGATAAGTAATTTGTGATTGTTGAGTAAATAAATTTTGAATTTCTGTCTTTCGAATGAGCACTTTATTGTGAATACTTTATGATAACTTGCTTAATATGTAATAGCTTACAAACTATACATATAGCTCACAAACTATACATGAGATATAAATTATACTAGACAAATTCTATGTGACGAGCTCATGGCTGAGTGACAGACATAATATGTAAATCTCTCAAGGACTTATTTATAAAAATACCCTTTAGAACACATGATAACTTAGGGAAATCTAAAATTTGAAATTTATTAAGAACATTTATAAACACATAAACTTATATAACTTATTTTAGATTAAAAATATGATTTACATACATTATATGAATTAGGAGGGAATATAATATAGGGCAAATTAATGCGCTGGGATTTACAATTTTTAACATATAATTAAGTAGTGAATTAAGGTGTATATATATATATAATTTTTGTGGAATTTCCAGCAGGCACGGCGCTCTTGAGGGGCACTCAATTTTGTAAATCACCGTCCTAGTTTCAAATATTGTGTTTTCACAATGAAAAAACTAGGAAGTTTTTTAACATTTCGGTAAAAATAAATTTTAACCGTGCGATTTTCCAGCGAAGTGATTAGGGGGAGGAATAGATACAAAATTATATTTTATAACACTAATTTCTCATTGGTTCACGGATAGTATACTGACTATAACAAATTAATTTGATATAATATTCTTATAAATAAAAACTATCGAATCGAAACTTTTGATATTGTATCAGGTTTAGTGGTTACCCTATTTGGAGCCCTTTCAGCATTCGTGTTTATCATGACAAAAAAGAACTAATTTTATGTTAAGATTTGTGAAATAAAAAGTTGTAATTGTAAAATTGTAGTAATGAAAATGTTTGGGAATCCCTTTATGGGATCGATTTTATTATCTCAAAAGATGCTTAATACTATACAGGTTGGCATGAAAGTTGACCCATTGGGATTCTCTCAACATTTTTAATTTGACAAATTCAAAAATTAATAAAAATAAAAAATTATTTTTTATTATATAACTCTCGTTAATTATAAGTCATACAAATATTGAAGAATGAATATAATATTTAATAACAAAAAAAATAGAATAATAAGTTATTTATTAATTTTATAAACTGAATAAATATTATTATAATATATTGAACAAATAAAAATAAGCGAATATAATAATTTGCATTAATAGTTTGGGAGTATGGGTGGGAGAAACTTCCAAGAACTCAAAAGAAAAGAATATTAGTACAAGTGAGAATTGAAAGGATTTCATGGTATATTGTCGGCAGGGAACATGCACAAAATAAAGGGCAGAGTAGATGTGTGGATCCAAATGACAAATGTATGGAGAGGTGAACCTATATATATATATATATATATATATATATATATATATATATATATATATATATATATATATATATATATATATATATATATATATAAGGATGTAGTCGAATTAATTTGCACGAATTAATGAGTTTCGATGATTGATAAAGTATATCGAATAAACTATATATATTGTACTTAATTGGATCATGAAGCAAGCGAATAAACAATATAGGAACTTTGTGAAAGTTAAGGGTAACTTCTACAATTATTTATGATTGTCGGTATGGATAGGCTTATAACTTATAACTTATAAGTAAAAAGTCATAAATTAAAATTTTTAACTTGTTAACGAAATGAAATACAAATCTTCAATTCTTTATTTAACTCGAAAGGGTTGCTGATATAGTATAACAAAAGTATTCTTTAAAAAAGAGCAGAGATCGAATCTCACATGATCCTTTCTCAATTTGGCTAAGTTTGGCGTAGTCACTAGTGAGTAAACTATCCAAAAAAGGGACGGTAGGGGGTATTCATCACTTGGCTCTTTCTTAGTCCAAATCGTTCTACAGATTTACCTAGTGCAGTTAATATCTCATGTGATTTAAAAATTATTACACATAAATAATTTACACAATACGCATTCAAAGGATAGTAATCACAGGATTTTCACGCAATTTTCAAAAAAAAAAATCTTCCATATTTGCACTTGTACTTCTTCACATGAATATTTTTCAATTTTTTGTTAATTTGCATAATAATAGAAGAAATATGATGAAATTTAGAAATTGTTCATTTGTCAATCAAATTCAATTGGGCCATTAATTGTTAACGAGCCACTACATGTATATGCAAGGTTCATGGCCCAAATTCATGAACCTCATATAATTAATTGATAAATCAATGTAAAATTCATAATGCTTATTAATCTGGAACAAGGAAAGATACAGGTTACACTATAATTTTTCATTAAAAAAATAGATCTATTAATTCTAGCAATAACCGAATCAAATTAAATATGTCATAAAGAAATTTGCTTTGTGAAAAATATTTATTAGCATTCAACTTACACACCAAGATAAATCAGATTATAATCCCATGATTAAATAATAAATGACTTGAGGATATCAATTAGATGTTTGCTTAAACTTCTAGGAAAAAAAATGCTTTTAGTAAAAGTTTTTTTTGGGTAGAGTTTATAGTTTTATTTTTATCTAGAAGCTTTATTGAATTTTCCATAAAGTATAAATTATAGACAAATCTTAAGCATATTTTTTTATATAATAAGAGAAAGCTGTAACCACTATTTTATCTATGCGCATAGGGTAAAAAAAAATTATTATGTAATAGCTCGGCGAATTACATAGGAGAGCTAATTCGCACTAGCCAAGTCCGATGCAACGAGCTCGATCCAAAAAATAAATTCTTTATTTTCACTGGCAAGAGATTTTGAACTTAAGAACACCATATGTCAAATATTATATAAACACTTTTTATTTTATATCGTGAATCAATAATTAAGAAACTATTAATAGATTGATTAGCTTTACTGTTTTATACGTTATTCATATCAATGCACATACAAATAAGTTGGAAAAAAATATACATAGAATACAAGAATAGCTAGTTTTGAGGATTGTTCATGTCCCAAAGGCCATATTAATTTTAAGGATAAAATGGAAAAAACTTAATTAATTCTATTCTGATTTAGTAATAGATCAAGTGATATAGAATAACTATTTTTAGAATATGTCCGTCTAATATGGATAGAGAGTGAAATACTTTTGATAAAAAATATTTTTAGAATATACAAATTTTGAAATTTAACTAACCAAGCTAGTATTAATTAAACACAGTTAAATATAGAATTTTATGTACAAATGCGTATCAAATTATCTACTCCCCCGTATCATAATATATATGGTTGATCATCATACTAATATAGTTTGTTAAACACAATTAAATATAGAATTTTATGTACAAATGCGTATCAAATTATCTACTCCTCTATCTCATAATATATAGTTTGATCATCATTCTAATATAATTTGTTAGAATGTTCCGTATTAGTTGTTCACCTTACTAAATCGAAAAAATATTAATTAATTTTTTTCTATAACTTTTGCAATTAATTCCTTTTTTAAAATGTTCACATTTATTTATAAATTTTTCAACTAATATTTCAAGAGATAAATTAATAAAATTATATTTCTATTTATAATTTTTTTAATATGTATATAAAACAAAATAATCAACTAAGAGAAAGTATTTATTTTACGTAAACATGAATAAGAGGGAAGTTTTTTCCTAATACGACACTAACTATTTATGATTTCCGCCATTAAATTTAAAGTTACAATTAATGTCATTTTCCTTCTATACGAAAGGGATAATGTTATAAAATATAAATATATAAATAACAGATAATATTACATACGTCGTTATATATATAGTCATACCAATGCTACTATTTTTAGTATAAAGTTAGTTTAACATTACATCATCCATTTCCAAATCAATCTACAGTGCCTACTCAATTATTATCACTTAAAATTTGGAATTATTGGTATATAGTTTATTAATTAAGAAGATAGGGACCATACATTATAGCAGCTAACAAAGTTAAGTTTTTCTACTCCTCCTTCCCTTTAAGTTATTTAGTAGTAATCGCCCCCTCTTAAATTATTTGTCATTATTGGTTTTACTAAACCTAAGATACGCTAATTTGGGAGTATATTTTTATTATATTGATATAAAAAAGTTAATTTATACAATTTTTAAATATTTTTATTTTGTAATAAAAAATAATTTAAAATATTTCTTAAGATGCATATAAATATTATAACAATAAATTATTTAGATCTCAAAATTTAAAAGATAACACATAAATTAAGACATAAAAACTCTAATTTCTTCCCTTAGCATCATTTAAGGAGTTTATGTTTTTTTTCCCACTCTGTATCGAGGGTCGTCGTAATTTCAAGACCACTAAAATTATCGCTTGAGGTCTCATATTTTTGGGGTCTCCATTTTAAAAAAATAATTACTTGTATATATATATATATATATATATATATATATATATATATATATATATATATATATATATATATATATATATATATATATATACATACTATGAGCGCAATGATTTCTATTAAGAAATTGCACATGAGAAGAATATAAATTTGAACTTCGTAAGGAACAATTTGATGAAAATATGAATAACAACAGTACAAAGTTCCTTGAATAATCTTTTAAAGTCCGTTTGACCATATATTTCTCAAATAATATTTGAGAAAAAAATTGGCAAATTTGACCGTACAATCTGTATTATTTGGTAAATACTAGTGGCAAATATCCCAAATACTAGTAGTTTTTGTTAGTATTTGGCTTAATCTCATTATTCAGATCTTTTGAAAGTTGAAATTTTATACCAAATTTTTATTTTTACAAAACAACCTTTATAGTAGTTGTTTGTGTTGAATTATATATATATTTTTTACGTGAATATAAAATAGTGATGAAATAGACATTGAATATGAAAGTGACAATATGGTGGTTGATGAAAATGATGAACAATCGGCTCAACGTAATAAAATATGTGCTTTGTCTAATTCTCGTTCTATGGAATGATGTTTGTTGCACCTAGTCTAAACTACCACATTGTTCTAGCGTCATTGACACTACTTGTTATTTGTTGTTACGAAAATCCAATTGACTTGTAATATAAATTTATTGTTAGTTTATATAGTTTTCTAAAACTTATCGTTACAAATCATATTTTTCTTAAAAAGTGAAACATATTTTTCAAATACTATGATCAAACACATAGTGAAATTTCAGCCAAATTTTCACCCAAATAATATTTGTCAAGACTATTTGGAAATCTATGGTCAAACGCTAGCTTAGAGTTGAATACTTTACGTATGTAGAGTAGATCAAACTACTTTTTTTTTTACTTCAAAATAGATTTGAACCAATTGAAGCATATGAAAATATTTTTAATTTTGTATTTAATGTAAAATATTAAGATCGCTAGTTGATTAGAATTTTAAAAAATATTGTCTTAACCTTTAACTTTTTTTAATACATAGTAGTTATTCTGATATTGATGATTTAGATTTATTTTCTTGAATTAAAAATATTTAGAGAAATAATACGAGTAGAAGATAATGATGTAATGAAAATGCTTAATCAAAAGAATCATTAATATACTATGTTTAAAAAAGAAGCAATTGTATAATCTGTTTCGGTATACATATACAAAAGAATCAATTATATAATATGTGTTCGTATAAAACGAGAAAAGAAATAAAGACAAAAGAAAACTGGACAGAAAAAAATTCGTATTTGTATAATTATAAATGTATAAGACGAAAATATATATATTTATATTTGTATATGTAATTTTTCTCTCACTTTATACAAACACAAATATAATATATATTTGTATTTGTATAAAGTGAAAGAGGTGAGTCATGACAAGCAAGATTTGAATGGTAGTGAGAAAAATACAAATATATATATATATATATATATAATTTTCTTAGACATTATACAAACACAAAGACAATTCTTACCTAGTAAGACAATGTTATACTACAAAAATAAAATTTACAAAAATAAAATTTAAAATCTCTTATTAAAAACGAAGAAATATTTTTCACATCTTAATCGTTAGGTACATAAAAAGGAGTAGTTTTGTGTCAACCATGAGTCAGAAGGTATTAATATCCCGAGTGAAATACAGGTAAAGTTGCAACACATATTAATTACTCTTATCTCTCTCTCACCAATTTCCATTATTTCTTTATACTCACATTCAAAGCTAATTGCAGTTCATCCTCCAAATTCAAACCTATATTTCTCTCTCTATCATTTTCTTTAATGTATATTATCATTTGATCCGATCCGATCCTTTTTTCTCAAGCAGACAAAAAAATGGAGGGAGTATCAACCCGAGTTTACAGAGGATTAAAGGGTTACTGGAGAAGAAGAGGTTATCAGAAGTTGAATCGGAACAACCGGGTCGACTTATCAACAGAAGGTTCGACCCGAAAACGAAAGTTCTGGAAGATAAAGTTAACCCCCAAATTGAAGCTGAAAATCAATTTTAAACGATTTTCGCTGAAGAAGCTTCTTATTGGACTGCGTGACGCTTATGTGAACGCGATGCTGAGGGTTGCGAATACTCGAGGATTCGGCGGCGAGTACGGCGCCGGAATCGACGGATTTGGGATGCGGCGAGTGAAGGAGTACGATGAGAAAATGCTGGTGGAGATCTATAAGTCTATGATAATTGCTCAGGGAAAATTAGGTACTCGTGCTGCTGCTAAAATTGGACCTGAGATTAATGTAAACGGTAATTAATCAACTAATCATGAGTATTCATCTTCTTCCTTTTGAGATTCTGTTAATTTAAAAAAAATGATGGTGAATCTTGCAGAACGGAAAAAAAATTGTTGTAAATTGTAACGCTATGTTGCTCCAAATGATTTTGTCGCCTCTTCGATTAGCTTATACATATCTCGATTAATTTTACGATAAGATCTACCACCTACCATCATAAACATGCTGTTTATGTATCCCTCTATTTCGTTTTACGTATTTGTTACAGTAAAATGAAAGTTTTCTCATATTATTCTTCCTACTCCCATTAAAACGACAATAGCCCATTAGAACTTTCAAAAATATTATAAAATAAAATTATTTTAATTAAATATTTCTTAAGTAATATGTTAATTAAGGCTATTGGGTGAATGGATTCTCAATGATTTTATAGAAAATTATTGGATTATTAGTTTTTAGATTGCAATAATTTATTGAGTTAAAAGGTATCTAAAATATGTTAGTGTAATTATTTTGCGTATAATTTTATTTGAATATAATATTTTATTTTGATGAGAAATATTTGATTGGACACTGTAATCACCATATAGCTACGCTACTCATTATTTCTTTCTCATTTCATTCTTAGTAAGTTATTATTCTTTTAAGCCTATTAACATCATAATTTAGTAATAAGTGAGTAATAATAATAATAATAATAATAATAATAATAATAACAACAACAACAACGACATAGCAAGTATAGTTTCACGGGTAATCAAGAATGAAAGAAATGATGTGTATGTAAAAGTTTGTTCTTAAGAAATTATTTTATATAAGAGATCTCAATTTATGTTTGAAATCTTTTCAATTATGTTCAAAATCTCAGACACATTTATGCTATACGAATGTTCTATTATTTTCTTGAACTTATTTTATTAATAATTTTTTATCCCTTTTCAACTTACGTGACACTATTTTGTGGTCTAATTTTTTTCAAGCTAATGTCACGTAAATCGAAAAGGGATAGAAAATTACTTATAAAATAAGTTTGAAAATAATAAGATCTTAATATAGTATAAGTGTATCTCTGGATATCAGCCATAGGTTGAGGCCTGAGGAGTATTGTGCATTTTTCCCTTTTATAGCTCTCAAAAAAATAATATGAAAGAAAAATTATTCAAATGATAAAAAGATTAAAAATTATTTTATTTATTTATTTATTAAAAGACGTATAAAAGAAAAATACGACAATAATTGAAATCGAAAGATGAGAAGCGTACCATAAAAAATTTGGCAAAATGTAGGGAACAATTCATGATACGCCGCTACTTTAGGTAAAGCTATTGATTACTAATTGGTGGAAGAATTAATGGCATTAAAGCATTATATAAGTGAATCAATTAATTTGACTACCATCCTTATCAATAACAATAGTGATGACATCAAATAATAAAATTCTATGTTAGTGGAGAAAATAAAATTGTGTAAATTAAAAGACGAAGTAACATGCTTTCTAAAATTCCATTTGAGAATGATGGAAAGCAATAATACATACAAAATACATCATTCTCTAAGTTGACAATTTGGTAGTTCATAATGATGGTTGGTGAGATAAGGGCATGATTATGAACTTGATACTATTAGTTAAAAAAAATAATTATCGCTTGGTTTTATCTTAACCTCGCTATCTCGAAATAAAATTTATATATATTTTATTCTTTCAAAATCTTATATGATAACTGATAAGATTGTATCGAGTATGTAATATTTGTAAAATCAAGTAATTTAAATACAAGAGTTAAAATTTAAAATTGACCAAAGAATAATTAGAAGAAACAAAAAGAGCATAAAACACAACTACCTTTGAACTATACTTTAATATTGAGCGATATATCTAAATTTATCTTGAGTCGTAATATTTGTGAGCTCATTTATTCTATATTTTTGTGTTATTGTATGGTGACGTGTCACCATAATGTTCACGGTGCTTCGTAACCTAACAAAAATCTGGTAAAAATAGGCAAATACTGAAAGCAACATTTCATTCATCTCAAAACCAATAAGAGTTGAACTTCTTTTCTTTTTCCAAAGGTAAATTATGTTTTAATAGTATATTCCGTGATTTATAGTATTTATTTTGAAGTTTATAAATACATATATTTTGTTATGGGAAAAAATATTTATATCTTATTTTTCAGCAATTATAGAGAGAGAGATGGCATATTCTTATTTCTTCTTGTATATATGTCTTGTATCATATCTATTTATATGCTATAACAAGTTTACAATTAAGATATATAGTCAAAGCAAAATCTTTTCAGTATTTGTATTAAAGCTATCAATATGGCTAACTCATTCCATACGAAATAGCTTATACAAATTTTGAAATTTGATGGATCGAGTTGGATCGTCTCATTTCTTTGTGGGCCAGAAAACAACTAAACTAATCCATCTGTATGTGAGCTACAGACCGTGGCGAGTCAGCCTATTTTTAAAAATTATTTTTTAAAATTAATTTTTTAGATTCAATTATTATATTAAAATGTTACATAAATATTGACAAGATAATATTACATGGCGTTAGGATACTACTTGCTAACCAAATTCACAAATAAAATAAACTTTATACTCCATGCGTCTCATTTTATGTGAGGTAGTTTGATTCGGCACGGAGTTTAAAAAAGAAAAGAAGACTTTTTGAATCTACAGTCCAAAGTAAATGATTGAATTTTGTGTAGTCATAAATAATTTCATAAAGGGTAAAAATAGATATTTTATAGATAAATTGTTACTTAATATAGAAATGTATAATTCATTTTGAAACTGACTAAAAAGGAAAATAAGTCACAAAAATTGGGACAGGGGGTGTATTCATTAAGTTTGACATCAAATAAAAATATAACTAGCTAAATAGAAATAGTAACCTAATTATTTTTCAATTTTCACAATAATGTGTGTGTATATACCATGGAACCAATTTCGAGTAGAAACAAGTGTTTGAATATTTTCATAATATACACAACTTCAATACTTGGTGAGAATACATTCATAATGCTAAGTCACGTTTGACGATTCTAAATTTTAATATAACTTTTGAATAAACTTTGAGTATAGGTTGGCCCAACTCATATTGCTCAAGTCCTATAAATCAACATGCTAATCTGGATCGAGCTAAAATACATTTTTCTTGAATAAACTCAAAATAATTTAGCCTGATCTAGTTAAATCATATATTAGACCAGACCAGTCCAACGGACTTAATCCATATTGACGACTCTATATTCTAATTTGTTCTCTTGTTTTTATCTTTCTATGAGCCTGAATTACAGTAATTTCTTGAAATTATCTAATTAAAAGTAGGTAACTTCTAAAAAGAATAAAATATTTTTAAAAAAAAGAAAAAAAGGTTTCAAAATAGAATCTAAAGAAGTTTTCTCAAGTTGTTTGGAAGATTAGATACCACTTTATTGGTCACCAGAATCCGATTCTATAATGGGCCTTAAATTAGGCTATTGTGCACTTTTTTCATTTCTTTTGTTCCTTCCTTAATACCTTTATATTGGTTGTGGGCTGACTTCCTACTAAAGTAAAAAGTAGTAAAAGTATACAAAGCCTAAAATATTAGTATAAGTTTTAGTTTAGGGTAATTACAAAAAACCAAGTAGTTAGAAGTTAATTACTTAAATTTATGTTAGTTTGTGAATTATAATATTACGAGTCTTACCATAATTCTAACTTTGGATATATGCATTTGGCGTGTTTAAATACGTCAAAATACATGTATCTCGGATATCATGGGGTCAAAACTAGGTGTAATTTATTCTAGATACATTGTATCCAAGCAAATTCACATGTATCTAACTCTCTTATATGGAAGCTCAGATACATATATCTAGTGTGATTTGTATGTATTAGTAGATCTCGCTCACTTCTCTCGCCTCTCTCCCTTTTAATTTATCTGATAGCAGAAATACATGTATCTAGATGTATCTGACTTGAAATTTGGCATGAAAACGATATGCAATTATTTTGAACTATAGAAAAAACTGATAAATATTATAAATATTTGTCCTTTATTTAGTTTAAGGAAATGGAAAAACTAACTAGCATTGTGCATAATCCTATTAAAGTTGATCAAGGTTTTATTTTCTTATTTAATTTGACACAATTTCTATATAAATTGAAATTTATTTTTTATTATTCTAGCAACTCAAAGACAGCAATTATTTTATTTTTTCCTAATGAAATTGGTATCCTGTGATTTGATATTATCAAAGAGTAGCACTGATCAATGCTACTCAACAACCAACAACAATATCAATGGTGTACTTCCAAATTTCATCTCAAATTCGTCGATGCTTCTTCGTTTTCTAAGTCGGTGGAGAATTTAAGGGTTAAATATATCTGAATTTCTAAAAACTTTTAGACTTTTAGAAGTTTCCAATTTGTACAGTAACTTCATAGACGATCATTACTGTATTGAATACTTTAAAATTTAATTTTTCGCAAAAAAAATAAAGAAGCTTTGTTTTGAGAGAGTTTTGATTGATTAGGCATTGAGGAGTTTAAATTTGAATTTTTGGGTGTTTGATGTAAGTTTTGAGGTGTTTTCAAGGGAATCTGGTATTTGAATTCAAGTGAGAAGTACGAGTTAATTATTAGAATAAATAATATTGTATATGAATGAATAAATGTTTGTTAAATTTTGTTTAATATTATTTATTAACCGGATAATATTGTATATCAAGGGTTAAAACTTTTAAAAATAAAATATGAGAGTTTTGTATATTGTTGTATGTTGGATGTATAATATTTTGTACATCAAATTGTATTTTAGGCTAAATATTTGTAATGTAAGGTTTTGATTATATTTTGCCATATAAGTTAGGTAATTTACTTTTTTTTTAGAATCATGATAAATTATATTTATAGTGCGTAAGATTTTATAAGTCTACGAATAACTTCATACATATAATTTTTAAAATTTCAAATGGTTAATTTTAGCTAGTTATTTTTACTTAAACTATAGATTTTATGGAATCTATCTTTAATATAGTATATTCAATCAAGGTGTGTAGAAAAATGAGTACAAACTAAAAAAAAATATCTAAAAAAAATATCCCATAAAAATTTAATGTAACTAACAACTTTAATTTTTAAAATATATAAGTAAAATTTTTATAAAAACTTCCCATCAAAATTCACTCATCTGTTTGACATCTTTCATCCTCATTTCTTTATCTTTTCTTGTTTTTTAGCAGTGGCACAAAAAATTATAACATAAGACATATATTTGCTATGTAAAATATGTGAACTTCCAAAATAGCTTAAGTTTGAATTTTACCTATTTTGCTTTGTTCTTGCTCGCCTATAAGCTATTTTAATTTGCTTTATATCAGAGTATTAATTCACTCTATATTTTTTCAATTTGACCATCACGAATCGATATAAAATTAATCAATATATTATATCCCGAAATTTTCTTTAAAGTAAACTATAGTTACGTTTGATATATTATCAAACTATCGCTTAAGGCCACTCAAATTTGGGTGGCAATCGGCAGCCGTCCCTACATGTAACAAAAATATGTGAAGTATACAATGTTTGTTACATTCTAAGCAAGGTAGATTTAATTTTATTCACAATTATAAAGAGTATTATAATTACAAATATAATGTCCAATAAATTTCCATAAAACAACTAAATTGCAAGACAAAATTTTCTTTTATGAGTTCCAAACACTAACCCTCATGTTTAGCAAAAATCAAGTCGTTATCATATTTTGGCCAAATGAAAAGAATAATTTCCAAATTGGGGTCATTTCACCAACTAAAGCATTGGATATAAATGCAAACTTATACTAATAATAAATAAATATTAACATGAGTAATAATGCAATAGTGAGACTGCTTCACTTTTAATATCAAAGTCGAGCTCTGGATATTAAAAATTTATTTTGAAAGCATTATTCCGAATGAACCTTACAATGCGCGATTCGAATTTAGTTGGAAATTAGCATGAGCTCCAAACACTGAACGGAAAATCAAGATATAAAAAATTAATAAAACTTTTGTTTAAAAGTCGTTTTCATTAGTGTTTATAAATCAACTGAAAAAAAATAATCTACCAACAAGATCTTTACAAAAAGATAGTGTATTTCCAACGTTTGTAAAGAAAATGGCAACCAATTATTGGTTCACTACTATTTAAATTTTACCTACAAAATTGGGTCTTTTCACAAGTCTCCCTCCTCCCATCCTCCGTCCACAATATTTGGCCATTTATGCTTTAAAAAAATGTTTTTCACATTTATTACGATAAGTTTTTTCGCACATATAAATTCACATCGAAAGATTTTATATCAGGATGTAATGTTTTTTAATAATGACGATCATGTATTAAAATGAATTTAAACTCAAGATATCTGATTAAAAATAAATGAGTACTTACCGCTCTACCATGATCTTTGATAGTCACATTTACTAGGTTGATTAATGATGAAGACTACATTTGTCTAAAAGGAAATCTCAAATTAATTTTATAAAAGATTATCACCAAGAAGCTGTTGGATTATAAAATATGTGAATGAAAAATGAAGAGTTGCGATTTTTATGAAGAGTTGCGACTTTTATGAAAGGTTGCGACTTTCAGAGGCGGAGTCAGAATTTTTAGTAGAGGATTCATAATCTATAGAAATAGATAGCCTAAGGGGGTTCAACATCTACTGTATATATATATATATATATATATATATATATATATATATATAAACTTATTTTAACCATATAAAAATAATATAATATTCCGCCGAACAAGGTTCGGATGAACTCCCTTAGTGAAATGTAGTTTCGCTCCTGACGACTTTTATGAAAAGTTGCGACTTTTATGAAAAGTTGTGACTTTTATGAAGGTGACGACCTTTCTGAAAGATTGTGACTTTTCCAAAGGTTTGTGACATTTTCAGTAAGGCACAATAAGAACCTTTTTGGACTACCCTTTGTTTTATAAATTGAAGAATTTTCTCTCATTTTAAATATATATAGAATATAAATTCTGGACTTCTTCTAGTACTACTAAATCTAGTTTTCTAAGTGTACATTGCTGCCGTTGAGTAGCTCACTGACACCAGCGTTTAGGGTATCAATACACTGGTTATTGAGATCATTCTACCCTAGGAGGACATATTCCAAATCAAACCTCGGATACTAGAGGGGAATAATTTCCTTAAGGGTACACTGTTCATTCAGTGGGCTTGATCTTCTTTCTGTTTTTCCAAATTCTAGTATGTGTTACAAATTTTAGATTTGTGAATTCATTTCTGTTATTCTATTCTTTACTAGTTCATTAAACTTTGTTTACTTCGTTTTTCTGCAAAGTTTGTTGAAATCAGTAAGATTCTTTAGATACAGTTTGACAACAGTTCTTCTTTAAGAAAAATATTTATATATTTTTTCTAATCTGTTTCTGATTCTAGTTTTTCTACTAGTTTTAATTTCTAGTTATGAAAATATTCTTAAACTATGTTGTGTCTTACTGAGTTTTTTAAATTTTTATTCTCAGTATCTTAGGAATACAAGATGGACAATAGAGGCTTATTATTTATCTCTCGTTTAACCGTAGATATATGAAGTCGAACTTTAAAATTTTAAAAATTTGAATTTTTAAAGTTGTGATTTTTGAAATTTGAAAAATTATATGTGGACATATATATTTTACTTCGGAAAAGAAATTAAAGCTTTATGTTTGAAATTTCAAACACGGACTTAGAAATTTTTAAAGCAAATTTCGAGGCCAAACAATTTTTTTATGTCTTCGATCATTTGAAATAGAAGTTCTATATGTTCTATAAATACATATGAAATATTTTAAATTACATTAACTAAATAGAGCAAGTAAATGATATTATTTTAAAATAAAATAAGTAGTTGCACACAAAATATCACACGAAAATCGATATGGAAATGATTTAGTGTTATAGCTAAGCTTTTTGGAGGGGTTTAATAGAATTTACTTTATTACAAGTTATAGTTAAATAGAGTAAAAAAATAAATAAAAACATGTAATATTTTGTTTTTAAGTTAGTGTGTGATTGTGTACTAGTAAAAGTGGTTAAAACATTGCGTAAGATTGTAAGTAAATCTTAAATATATCATTCTTGTATTTTTCCAAATTTTTTTTATTATAATTACTGATTTTGTTAGTGAATATTGTTAATACGACACGTACTAATGATAGAAATCCCTATGGACCTAAGCAACAAACGTTCGACAAACTAGGGATTAGGATATGATAAACTTTTATTAGTTTAAAGACTTGAAATTTATAAATTTAGAATTCAAATCTCCTTTAAAAATTATCTATTTATTTATATTTAGTAATTCTTTAAATAAAAATATAAAACTTTAATTAAATTTACTAAATTACACATGTAAAGTGTAGAAAAGGTCCGACAAAATAGAGTGGCTAATAGGTTCTCTAATTGAAGCATGAAAAAGACCCCTAATGACACTTTTATAGTAATTAATTTAATTAATTAAGCTTTGTTTCATAATCATGTATTCTTCTTCTTCCATCTGGTCATATACTTAATTATGTCCACTAATATACACAAAATATATAAAGTACTACGACACCAAAGACAATGACCACTCAACGGCTATATAATACATCATTTCTTGTCTTCTCCTCTTTGCTTGATTGCAAAATATTTTTTTGGTAAAATAGTCTGATATGTTCCTCGTATGAAAGTGACTCATATATGTCCTTATCGTAATATAAACGGTTAACATATATATTTTTATCGTTACAAAATGAGTTCACATATACACTTCATTTAATGAGAGTGAAAAAGTTAGTCTAAAATTTATATATTTAAATTTTAGATTTTTTAAAAAATTATTTAGGCCTATATATATAATCCTTCTAGCAAAGTTCATAGTATATTTTAATATTTTTCATACATAAATTATTCTTTTAACTAAGTTAATTATCATTATTTGAGTTTCTTATTCTTATTTTATTTTTCTTTTATTCCTTAATGTAAGTAAAAAATTCAAAACAATTTTTTTGCTATATTATAATTTGGACCTATTTTTGGCTATATTGTAAATAAATTTTCGTATCTAGAAAAAGAATTGGGTCATCTATTATAAGTTTTACAAGAATATTAGTGAAACATAAATAAATTTAATCATTAAAATAATAAATCTAAATTAGTCATTGAAACAAAAAAAAGTCAAAAAAATTTATGTTTGAGGAAGATTAAGTATATTCACATGGGATTATATTTTGTTTAAAAATATAATAAAAAATTAAATTAAAATTAATATTTTCACTTCCGTTAGAGAAAAAGGTATACTTGAGCTATTTCTACACCAGTAGGGGTATATATGAACCATTTTTCTTAACGAATGATATATCAACTCTAAATGATAAAGTTAAAAGACATATCATGCCCTTTTCCCTTAATAATATAGGTGATAAATTCTTAAAAAATATAATGAATTTTAAACGTGCATTTTTTAATAGAGTTGTTTATGTCGTCATATTGGTAGAATCAGGATGAACTAAAAATGATATTGAAAGCGAGAATATATCAAGAATCACTCGATATAGAGAAACTATTTCCGAATACTTTAAAAGTAAAATATTTTTTTTCTTTTTGTAAGTTGATGCCATGACACATAAAATAGATAATAGAATCAAGTAATCCTTATTGGGAGTAATTAATTGTGTTTTTTTATTAAATATTGGAAATAGTCAAAGGTGTTTATATTTTATAGTAGAAGAGTGGTAGCTGAAACTACTAATACCAATTATGCCAACGGCTAAGTACGGGTAATTCAACAGCAGATTCAATGCTCTCACTTACATTGCTAATAATGGCGATTCAAAATCGTGGTGCACTAAGAGAAGCGTTTCACCCTTAATTAAAAGTTTTGAGTTCGAATCATGAGTATAGAACGAATCTTTTGAGATCGTCACCCTTGAAGTGAGCTTGCATGGCGCTGTTAAATTTTTGGGTTCGAGTACTGGATATGGAGAAAACATTATTGAGAGCGTTACTCCTGAATAAGCCTTATACAGCGTGATTCAAATTTAATCGGAGTTTTGATGTGAGTTTTAGACACCGAGTGATAAGTAAAAAACCAAAAAACATAAAAAAGAAAATGCCAATTCACTATATCATTCTTCTTTTATTTTTTATTCATGTCACTACTAATTATTTTGGTATAAGCATTTTTATATTATGAATTCAATATTGTTTTTTTTTTTTGGATAAATTATATGTTGTGTTTATTTAATTTTCCTGAAAAATAACTTACAAAAAATATATTTTTCATCAAGATATTTTCTTCCCTACGGAACACACTCCCTATGTCCAATTACATTTTTATAATATTGTTATTGGATCACTCCAAGTCCACTTACATTTTATAATATTGTAAAGTGGATTAGATAAAAAGGAGTAACACTTATGGTAAGTAATGTCCTTTTTAACATATCTTACGTGAAAATTAAGTTATGGTGCTCTACTAATGTATTTATATAATTTACGTTTACATCGAATAAGTAACCCTAGAACTTATCAGAATTTTTTAAGGTGAAGTAGGGTAGGGCGAGATTAATGGCGTATGTAGGATTTTTTTTAAGATGAAAAAAAATAAATAAAATAATATGATGCTAGGGAAATTTCTAAAATAAAATACATTTTACGTTCGATACTAAAACTATTATTAGAGAAAAAGTACACTACTATACATTTAGTTAAAAATGTGTTTAAAATAATTTTTTATAAATAATTATATCAAATAGAGTAATTTTTTTATGAGGGTGGTTCGGATGAACCCCTAAATATATAGTGGCTTCGCCACTGCCCTTAGGGTGTACCTAGATCCACCCCGCGTGGGATGAACTTTCTTCCCTACTCTCACACGTACATATTGTCATTTACTCTCTACAACTCTCATGGTCTTTGATCTAGAATTTGAGAACCTGATTTTGAATTTGAATTTAAATTAGTACTTACTTATAAAATTTACATAAAATTCCAACTTTTTCTTCAAATCACGTGATTGTAAGTCTAAAGAAAGTAGTTTGAAATTCCAATTATTTGAAATTATAAACTTGATCGATAATAGAAAAAGACCTATAATATCTATTTCTGCTAAAAAAAGACTCTTGTTTGATGCAAGTATATGGTAGATTGTTTGTATACTATATGAGTAGATTTTATCAAAGAACAACTAGTCATTACTAATATTGATTTATTGAACTAATGAATCTTTGTAAAATTATATATATATTTAAAAAATTATAATTACGTACAATCATAAATATTTTTTTATTCTAAAAGAAAACAATGAAAAGTTAAAAAAAAGTTTAGTTAATTTTCATAAACTACCGGGGGAGGGTGTACATTTGAAAGAAAACTAAACTTAAAAAATTTAAAATTTTGTTAAATTTTAATTACAAATCAATCTGTTTACAAAAAATCAAGAATTATTAGTTTACCACATGATCTGAAACTATGTTCAGATGAATACTTATATAAAAAAAATCATTTTGATTTCTATAATTTTTCACTCATTGATTTTTAAGACGTAATATACTTACAATTTATCTATCAATTAGTAAATTCATCATAAGATCATGAAATAGAGCGATTGTTAGAGAAAAATATCAAATAAGAAAGTGTTATGACTTGTTCCCTCAACGATCACACGATTGCTTCTTCATGTTGATGATACATCACTGTGAGAAAAAACAATTATTTTTCTTTTGGCTAATTTGCTAAATTTTCTTGTAAATTTATCATGGAGAATTTAATAATGTTCTATTATAAATGTATTTTGTAGTATTGTTTAATTTAAGTAATCCTATAACTTCTTCAAAAAACTTACAATCAAACAGATAACTTGCGAGTAATATGTGCAAAACAACTTACATATAACTTTATATGAATTTTTTTTTGAATGACTTTATTAGTTTCGCACATCTAAAAAGCTTGTAGTAAATTATGAAAATGTCTTGTAACAATCATTTTTCTTTTATAATAGAAAGTTAAGTCAATTTATTTATGCATCGATTTTTAAGATGGGATGGGATTGTATTAGGGATCCACTCTCCAATGTTTATATTTACCTTGAAAACGAATAAATTGACACGATATATTTTTGAGGACATACTTTGGTGTATGTTTTTCAAAAAGGATACACAATTAATTTAAAATACACGTAATAAAGTTAACGATTCACTTGAGATATGGTGACAAATTTTAGACTAAATAGATCTAAATAGTAAATAGAGTGTACATAATGAAAATTTCAAAATCGCATCATAGAAAGTGAGGATTGATAAACAAGTAAAGATATGAATGTCTCAAGTATCTTAAGTCTATGATTTAAGAAGTTATGAGATCGACGATGATATCACATAATATATTAACACATTAAAATAAAATGAAGGCCAACAATCGTTCGATTTCAATCTTACGAATAGCACGTTAAATTATCATTCATTTTGTCTTTTAAAAATTAGACCTAAATATCTTAATTTACATTTTGGAAATGTGAAGAATCTTACACATTCAATATAGGCTGATTAGTTTCACGAGATAACCAACAATCTCCTTCAAATTATAAAAATTACTTACTCATTTTATAGTTAATGATTGTTTAAGTAACTTGATTAGATATAATCACTAAAAAAATTTGAATTTTTAGATAAATACAATATGTAATGACTAAATAGAGAAAACTTAAAATCAAATCCTCTTCTTTCTTAAATATGTTTTAGCCCAAAATAGTTGGGGAAAAAGGCTTCATAAAACCTAAATTTCTTCCTTTTCTTTCTCTCTCTCTCTCTCTCTACTACAACTGTGTGACTTTCTCTCCCAAAGATTTAGAGAGAGAGAAAGAGAAAAGAGTACTGCAACGCACGTCGCCATGGATTCTTCGCTCTCTACTGTTCCACCAATCCAAGGTTGCTTCGTTTTCACGGCATACCATTAGAGAAAACAAGAAAAGAACCTCAAAAGGGGAAAGCCCATCTTCATAGATTGGAACTTTTTTTTAAGGTGTGGCGGATTTGAGAAGAACCCTAGCATTTCTCTTTTCTTCAATTTCTGGGCGGAGGGTACGTCGTTATAATTTCATATCAACGAAGAAGAAGAGGAAAAAGGGATTTTATACTGTAAAAATGTTCTGGGTTACTAAGTTTTCAGGTATTTTCGCTGCGGCAATGTTGGTGATTGTTCTTTCACCATCTTTACAATCATTTCCACCTGCTGAAGCTATAAGATCGTCTCACCTGGAATCCTATCTCCGATTTCCCAGTCAAATTACCCCGAATGTACGCCTTAATCGTTTCTCATTTCGTAAAGCCCCTGTATTCCGAAATGCCGGTGAATGCACTTCTAATGAAAGAAGAAAATTGGGGAAAACTGGGGTTTGCGATCCTTCGCTTGTTCATGTTGCGATTACACTTGATGTTGAGTATCTTCGTGGTTCAATAGCCGCTGTACATTCAATTTTACACCATTCAAGATGTCCTGAGAGTGTATTCTTCCATTTTCTGGTATCCCAAACCAATCTCGAAACCCTAGTTCGATCCACCTTCCCTCAATTGAAATTCAAGGTATATTACTTCGATCCTGAACGAGTTCGAAATATTATCTCCACTTCCGTTAGGCAAGCGCTTGAACAGCCCTTGAACTACGCCAGAAATTACTTGGCTGATCTTCTGGAGCCCTGTGTTAATAGAGTTATCTACTTGGATTCGGATCTTGTCGTTGTTGACGACATCTCTAAGCTATGGAGTACAAGTTTGGGTTCAAAAACCATTGGAGCTCCGGAGTATTGTCATGCCAATTTCACAAAATACTTCACGACGTCGTTCTGGTCAGAGCCGAGATTTTCCGGCACGTTTTCCAGCCGGAAACCTTGTTACTTCAACACAGGCGTTATGGTTATAGATCTGAAGAAATGGAGACGGGTCGGGTACACTAAGCGGATAGAAAAATGGATGGATATCCAGAAAACCAATCGGATCTATGAATTGGGTTCATTACCGCCGTACCTCTTGGTCTTCGCCGGACACGTGGCACCCATTGAGCACAGATGGAACCAGCACGGTTTAGGCGGTGATAATGTAAAGGGAAGTTGCCGTGATTTACATTCCGGTCCGGTAAGCCTCCTCCACTGGAGCGGCTCCGGCAAGCCGTGGCTTCGGCTCGACTCAAAAGAGCCGTGTCCGCTCGATTCTCTTTGGGCACCTTACGATTTGTACGGATTCTCGTCGTGAATTTCTCATTTCTCGCCGGTAAATTCCTCTCAGTAACTTCTTTTTTTTTTCTTTTTTTCTGTTCATTTTATTATTGGGGATTTTTAACTTCTCTAATTTTTTTTTCTTCTCAATTTATTTCGTTCAAATTTTGTTTCTTCTTTTTTTATTTTAACATATGAACATTAATGCATCACCAGAGACATTTTGTATTCTATTCTATTATTCGTGCAGCTTGAAATAAAAAAAAGAATTACAGATAATTATTAGTTGTAATCAAGCCGTACTCATTTTATTTCACTTGTTCATAATCTCCGATACAAGTACAACAACATTTTTACGTATGAGATAAATTGTAACCGACACTTAATGAGTAGCCTATAAATAATTAAAACTGAGAGGAATACTATACTATATAGTTTTATCTTGTAATTAATTAAAAATGAGAGGAATACTATACTATATAGTTTTATCTTGTAATTAATTAAGTGATTGATGATGCTAGTGTATAGTAGTAGCTCTTATCTAGAAAATGCTTTCTTTTGAAGTATATGCTAATAATAAATAATTGTGTACTTATGTGAACCCCTTTGAAAAAGTGTGAGATTAAATGAATGTTAGGTTGTAGGTTGTAGCTTTCACATTAATAAATTGTATTTGGGGCTATAGGTGTTTTACTGTTTTTTTAACCAATTCATTTTTAAGTGTTTGTTAATGAATTGTTGTTCTATTTTATTTGGGGGCTATGTATTAGTACTACTTGGAACATGGACATGTGCTTACTTAAGATTGTGAATGTAATTGGGATCAATAATTCTTGTTTTTTTATTAGCAAAAGACCAACATAACATGAGTTTTTGTATTAGGAGAAATGGGGTTTTGAAGTAATAATATATGAAGAAGGGAAAAAGGAAAGCAATATCACCCAAAAGTGTGATCTAAGATAGATTAGATATTCAATGAACCAAGATTGAAAAAAGGAGGGAGGGCATCATAGTTCAATCCTAACCAAGACATAATATAGTGATTTCTTTGCATTTGTTAGATTAACTTTTCGTACGTCTTAATCTTGATGGATACAGTTATCTAGTTCAATCAAGGTGTGCGAAAGTTGTTCAGACACTACAATCGCAATAATAAAAAAGAACATATACTTAAGGTGTGCCATTGATGAAACTAATCAAGGTGTGTAAAAGCTAGTCAGACACTAGAATCATAAATATAAAAGAACATATATTTACGATGTCTCCCCTTATGAACTTAATGAGGTACGAAAAAGCTAATCAAGAGGGAATTACTCAAACGACAAGCAACATAAAAATAAAAGGACAAGGGGGAGGAGGGACTCAACTTTTTGGATTATTGTAAAAGATAGTGGAAATAGCAATATGGTTGAAAGATTGTGGCACATGGGGATGGGAAATAATTAGTGTTGCTGGCCAGCGAGTTATAAGGTCCACTTAGGGGAATTTGATTCTTCTTCTTAAGAAGAAGAAGAAAGAATATCTATACAATACATTATATTATATGAGATGAATAAATAAAATAAGGACTAAAAATGTGCATAATATTAGTGAGTTGTTGGATGGACAGTAGTGGAGAAAGTGATTCAATTAAATGTAATAGAAAATGATGTATTTGTTTTCATTGCCAGGTTGTCATTTCACATCAAAATAGGGTGAGGACTATGAAAATAGTAGTAAAGTACTGTAAAATATGGTTGTCATTCACATATAAATCCAAACCCTTTGCCAGATTTTTTTGCAGTCCTAAAAGGCCAAGAGAATCCAAGGAGAACCCCTCATGTTTACTTTCTTTGGTGGATTTCTTTTCATATAAACCCCCCCCCCCCTTTTATTTCCTCCATCTTCATATTTAACCACACATAAAAAATGATTTTACAAAATTGAAATTATTTACGAATAATGGCATGGAGGAGCGTTTTCTCAAATGACAATGATATGGACCATCTAAACTTTTGATGGATGGGATAAATGAGTTTTCTGTCAAAGTTCTTCAATTATTTTTATTTTTCAAATAATGATATGGAGGAGCGTTTTCTCAAATGACAATGATATAGACCATCTAAACTTTTGATGGATGGGATAAATGAGTTTTCTGTCAAAGTTCGACAATATGTTTGAGCCTTTCCCTTTTATATGCTAAAATATAGTCTGCATTAACTTGCACACATTTTGATTAATGTTATGGTATAACTTTTTACCTTGTACAAGTAATTATACCAAGTAATTTCGTCCATTAAAATTTAAATAAATAGAAAGAAATCACTTAATATTTTTGTCTCGATTAAAATTTTACATAAGATATTGTAATTCTCAACTTACTTCATTGATCATTAGGCAAACTTTTAAAACTAATGAGCAAAACTTTAAACAATAATGGAAGAGATCCTAAAATAAAAGCGAAATCCCTTGAACACTTCTTGTTTCTAAATTTCATTTATAACTTAATTATAACTTATTTTAATTAAACATTTAAACACATGATAAAACATTGCAATTAAGCATTTACTTACAAGCTTTTATTGAATCTTTGTGTGTTGATTACGTAAATAAGTTAATCACTTACGCATCTCACTTTATTTTATTTTTTTGGTTATAGACGTGATTATCAATTGAAAAATTTGCAAAGTTTTATGAATTATTGAAATATGATTGGAATTTCTTTAAATTTGGATTTTAGTTTTAGACGTATGTATGAGCTGTTGACCATATGTTTCTGATAAATATTAAGCAATAGTTATAACTATATTTAGCACATATGATACAACAAGCGGTTTATTTGTCAAAAATATTTGAGAGATAAAAGGATATGAGCTGTGACATTGATGTGGCATCTAACATTGTTGCCTGTGAAGTGTCCAATGTATGGGACCCACACCTTTTCCCCTGGCATCACACGTGGCCAGCTTTGTTGACGTGTTTAAATTAATGGTTCGTTTGATAAAGTGTATTAGAATAAATAATGAATGAATTAATTATATGTATGTCTTGGTAGTTTCTTGGTTGATGCGTTTTACTAATAACATGAATTTTTAAATATTAGTAATGTAAATAATTTAATACATGCATTAATATGGTTAAACACCTAATTACCTTCTCAAAATACTTTTACATCTTGTCCATCAAGAAAAGTTTTGTAAATAAATATTTTTATAGAATGCATATTATTTTTAATAAACCAAAATAAACAATACATAAGAAATAATCTATGTATAACTAATACACAGGGGCGGATCTACCTTGTACGAACTTCGATGAAAAATTATAGTATTATTTATACATGAATAAAATAAATTTTTGTATATATATATAGAAAATATCAAACCTCATTCGGCTACTTCATGTGTATATCTTATTGATTTTGACTCTCATTATTGAAAATTCAAACACAACTCTATTAATACATGTATAACTAATACATGCATTACTGATACATTATATTAGATATTAATTTATACACTCTTTGAAAATCTTTCCGAGCGTCTGTCTTCGCGGGACAATTGAAAAAAAAAGCGTATTTTATTTTTTACTGCCTTTCATTTCACTATTCTAATCGAATTAAATGCTCTTACGAAACGATCATAAATATCTATCTTTAATAATTGTTGTGTAACGAGGAGTCGAATATTGCTAGTTGTTTCAGTATATTGCTTTCAATAATGAGCACTGAAGATTATTTTTATTTTATGAAAAATAAATGTAAAGAACTTCTGACTTCTTTGCTGCTCTATTATTTTACTGTATAGTTGAAATTTATTGGTTCGACGTAGCTCAGATGTCCTTGTCTAAATTTACCTCATTATTTTGAAGGTTTTTTTTTTCAACTTCTAATTTTATTTTATTTAAACAAAAAGGCCTACAATTGAATTAGTAAAGTAATCGTGTTTAATATAATAATTAATCTGAGTTTTGAGAGTATTAGCTTTACGAATTTTATACTATTAATTAATAATCATAAGAGATATGGTAATTCTACCTTTTTGAATTAGATAATGAATAGATTAAGCCTTTTACTGCAACACTAAGCCTAATTGGAGAAAGAACCTGGTAGGTTAATCATGTTGGCTGTACTGTACTGCAAACTTATTATAGTCATAATTACCTTTTTTTTTATGGATTAAAAAAAATAGGGATAGCTAAAAAAAAGGAAAAGGATATGGATAATTTCTTGTTTAAATTATTCGATCATCTAATTTACAAAATATAGATCTTTAACTTGTAACCTAGTTAAGATCAAATCTTCTTTAACAAGATTATAGACTTGAACTCTTATGGCTCGCTAATTTACTATTATATATGCGTACACACATCAGTGTATAGTTGACACAATGATACTTTCTCCATTTCAAAATAAATGATATTTTTTAGAATTAAAAGGTATATTTCTACTTATTTGTAGAAACTAGAAAGTAAGATGTCTTTTTACAGCTCCTAAATTCTGAATCTTGAACCCTGAACTCTAAACCCTGAAATTTGACCCAAACTTAGAACACCAAACCCAGAAACTAAACCCCGGAATGATAGACCTCAATTCCTAAACTCTAAACTCTAAGAAGGTTATGTGGATTTGGCACCTTGCAACATCCAAATTTTTGTCTGAAGAAACTATATGAAGACCTCCATAATGAGTTGTAGAAGCATTATGTATAGTCCCACCATTTTTAAAGTATTATGAGTAAATTTTTAGAAATTACACAACTTTCTTCATTCTCGCGTGTACTAGCCCATGGATTTGACGTCTTCTAGCACTCAAAAATTTTATCGATTTTTTTTTAAAAGAGGATCTCAGTAATGAGTTGGGGAAGCATTGTGTCTAGTCCCATCATTTTAAAGACATATTTTCGTATTTACGAGCCAACTTTTAGAAATTAGGCGACTTTCTTGTTTTTTGTATGTATTAACTCATGGATCTAGCGCCTTGGAGAACCAAATTTATTTTCTGAAAAAATTTATGAGGACTTTTATAATGGTTCGGAAAACATTACGAATAGTTTCACCTTTTTAAGATAAATTTTCGCATTTACTATCCCATTTTAGAAATTACGCATCTTTCTTGAATTTTCATGTGTATTAGCCTATGAATTTGGCGCTTTCACCCAAAAACTTTCTCCGAAAAAACTTTACAAGGACCTTCATAATGAGCTTTGGAAGCATTATGTATAACCCATCATTTTGCATATGTTTTTCTTTATGAGCCAATTTTTAGAATTACATGACTTTTTTTATTTTTTGTGTATTAACTTATTGATTTGGCGCTTGGGAGGACTAATTTTTTATGAGGTTCTTCGTAATGAGTTCGGGAAGTATTATGTATAAACCTACCATTTTAAAATATATTTTTTTATTTACGAGCAAACTTTTAGGAATTACAAAACTTTCTTCACTTTTTCGTGTGTATTAGCACGTGAACCTGACGCCATAGGTCACCCAAAATCTTTCTCTAAACTTTTATCATGAGTACCTCCATAAAGAGTTGAGGAAGCATTACGTATATAGTTCCACTATTTTAAGACATATTTCCGCATTACAACTAACTTTTAGGAATTACAGAACTTTTTTATTTTTCGTGTGTCTTAACCCAAGGATTTGTTGCCTTGAACAATCAAATTTATTTTCGAAAAAAATTATAAGGACTTCCGTAATGGGTTGAAAAAATATTACATATAGTCCCATCATTTTTAAGGCATATTTTTGCATTTACAAGATAAATTGTAGAAATTACGTGATTTTTTTGAATTTTTGTGTTTTAGCCCATGAATTTGGCGTAATTGAGCACCCAAAAATTATCTCCGAAAAACTTTATAAGAACTTCCATAATGAGTTGGGAAAACAATATGTATAACACTACCATTTTTTAAGGCAATGTTTGCCTTTACGAGCCGCCAACTTTTAGTATTACGTGACTTTCTTGATTTTGGGGCACTTGAATTTTTTTTCCTGAATAACTATGTGAGGACATCCGTAATGAGTTAGGAAAACATTATGTATGTTTCTGTCGTTTTTACGCATACTTCCGCATTTATGAGCTAATTTTTAGAAATTCAACGACTTTCATCATTTTTTGTGTGTATTAGCCCATGAAACTGATGCCTTAGGGGCACCTGAAATGTTTTTCAGAATACCTCCATAACAAGTTGGGGATAACCATTTTTTTCAGCCATATTTTCACAATTTATGACCCAACTTATAGATATTATCTGACTTTACCATTTTTCATGTGTATGAGTCCATGAATGTAGCCCTTTGCAACACCCAATTATTTTCCTGAAAAAACTATAGGAGGCCCTCTTGTAATGAGTTATAGAACCATTACTTATAGTCCCGCCGTTTTTTTCACACGTTTTTTCGCCTTTAGAGCCAAATTTTAGGAGTTACCGGATTTTCTTGATTTTTCGTGTGTATTAGCGAACGGATTTGAAACATTTGGGGTACCCATAATTTTTTTTTGAAAAAACTATATGAGGACGGACTTTCGTAATAATTTGAGGAAGCATTGCGTATAGCCCCGCCATTTTTCAAGCAATGTTTTACATTTTTTAGCTAACTGTTAGAAAACACATACTTTCACCATTTTCGTGTGTAATATAGCCAAAGGATCTACGCCTTTGGGGCACTCAAATTTGTTTTATAAAACAACTATATGAGGACCTTCAGAATGAGTTGGGGAATCATTACGTATATCCATCATTTTTTTTCACGCATATTTTCGCATTATGAGACAACTTTTAGTAATTACATGACTTTCGCCATTTTTCGTGTGTCTTAGCAAATGCATCTGAAACTTTTGGAACACCCACATTTTTTTCTGAAAAACTATATAAGAAACCTCCGTTCTGAATTGAAGAAAAATTATCTATAATCCCACTGATTTTTCATGCATATTTTCGCACTACAAGCTAACCTTTTTAGGAATTATCCGATTTTCGTCGTTTTTTGTGTGTATTATTAGCCCATAAATTTGACGCCTTTGGAGCACTCTTTTTTTTTTTTTAAAAAAAAAATACTATATGAGAATCTCCGCAATGAGTTATGAAGCATTATGTCGTTTTTTGTGTGTATTATTAGCCCATAAATTTGACGCCTTTGGAGCACTCTTTTTTTTTTTTTTAAAAAAAAATACTATATGAGAATCTCCGCAATGAGTTATGAAGCATTATGTGTAGTAGTTCTATCATTTTTCACATATATTTTCGCATTCCCATGGATCTGGCTCCTTTGGGACACTCAAAAAAAATTTCTAAAAAGATTATATGAAGACCTCCTTAACGAGCTGGGGAAGAATTATGCATAATTCCGCTATTTTTTAAGCATATTTATAATACGAACCAACTTTTAAGAATACGACTTTCATCTTTTTTTTGTGAGTTATACGCATGGAAGGGGCAGCTGAAATTTTTTTTCGAAAAAATGATATGAAACTTTTGTCATGAGTTGAGGAAGTATTACAAGTCAAACATTATGAAATTAATTATCCGTCTTTCACCATTTCTTATATTAGCTTTTGGACACCGGAAAACTTCTTCCGCAAAAGCTATCTTTAGCTATAGTGGGAAGACACTATCTATGATTTTATTGATAATGTGGAACACCATTTATATTGAAACAAAATGAAATGGCAGAAGTACAACTTCAATTAAAACAGGAGTATATATATTATATAGGGAACTAACTTTCCCTTAAAAATACCATAAGCTCCAATATGGATAACTTCATCACATTCAACTTAGCTGTGGTAAAATATTGAATGGGTAATTCCTAATTTTTTGCACTTACAAATGCCATTTGGTGAATAAACCTTCACAATGTAACACATACATCTCTTAATAGAAAGAAAAAAAATACTACTAAACAATGAGATGAAGTTGAGAACCTTCATACTCTTTTTTAACAATGTGTTGTGTATGAGAGCTTAACTGAGCTGCCGAGATGGAGCAACACAACTCAAGGAAACTGAAAACTTGAGAAATCTTGATGTCCTGAAGGAGGATATACGTAAACCGCGAGCAATGAAATGACAATGCAGATGAGAGCAGACCATAAGAAGACAATGGTGGGAATCTTTCCCCTTTTCCCCATTAGCCCTTTCGCAAACGGATAGAGATGAGATAACACCCAAAAACTGAAGAATACACCTCCAAGTAGCTTGCTCCATTGTGGGAAAGGACTATATACTGTCCTGAATGTGCCTACTGCTATTGCAATCATGTTGATCAATATGATTGTGATTGGTGGAATCATTAGGACTGTCCAACGGAACTCGTATAGCTCTGCAAATTCGTCTTCTCCGTCATCAGGTGTAGCAGATTTTGATGTCAATGTGAATGAGATGTCAACTCCTGCTATGACTTTCAGTAGTCCTTGTATCACAGCAGCTGGATGTGCACTTGTTCCACCAATTAACCAGAATTGCTCATTCCTCCACCAATCATGAAGCGTGATTCCTGACCATTTGATTTCAAGGAGTGCAAGCATGGATAGGGTGATTGTGATTGCTAGCAAGAACACCAAGAAGGTGACATTGAGGGACTGCACAATGAACTTCCCTGAGAAGAGTGAAAGAGCAGGCAAGAGACAATAGACAAGGAGGAAAATGGAAGTAAACGGATACATCCCCACGTTGAAATACGCCACCCTCTGCAGGAACTTCATTCTTGGGCTTGCAAAGAGTGCGTTGTTGCGAGAGAAGAAGATTTCGACTGAACCTGTTGCCCATCTGAGAACTTGGATGAGCCTATCAGTTAGATTAATTGGTGCTGTCCCTCTAAATGCATCTCTTTTTGTGACACAGTAAATTGATCTCCAGCCTCTATTGTGCATCCTGTAACCTGTCACAACATCTTCCGTGATCGAACCATATATCCATCCTACTCTATTGCCCCATTCAGTTTTGTCTTCATAATAGCAACTTATGACACCTACAGCCTCAGCAAGTGCTGAAGCATCCAATGGCTCGCGATGTACAGCAAGTGAACCTGCTGGCCTTCCTTGGCAACCTTTGCCTCTCAACTCATGGAGCAGCCTCCCTCCAAATTCAGCTACAGCAATAGAGTCCACCAACGGAATGGAGTTTCCAAACTGTTTTGTAAGCAAAGATCTGCTTACTTCCTCCTCATCATCTTTATTCCCAATCATTGGTAAAAACATCTCATCATCCTCTTGATCCTTTTGTATATTAGGTTTCCTCAAAAGCTTTCTAGTCTTCCTGCTACCAAACCATCCACGATGTTCAGTTGCTCTTGGTGGACTAAAACCATAAAGAGCAATTCTTCGGAAAATGCAGCCAGTTCCTACATACATGGGACCCTGCAAACCATCCAGTGCTCTCATGCCAACATCAAAGAAAACTGTATTGTGGTTTGCATATCGATCATTTGGATCAACACCCTCAAACCTCTGAGGGAACTGAACATAACAGATCCTGTCACCCCCTTTGTCAAGCATAAAGCACATTCCCTCTCTCATAGCCAATGAGTTGTAGATGTAATGGTCACAATCAAGATTGAGAATGAATGCGCCATTTGACATTATTGCACTGGCTCGAACTAAAGCATTCATCGCTCCAGCTTTCTTGTTGTGATCAAAACCAGGTCTCTTTTCTCTGGAAACATAAACCAGCATTGGCAATCTGACATCAACATCTGTTGTGTCAATCATGTTTTTCTCGTCTACTTCATTCCCATAAAGTGGCTCTGCATTTGGAGGAACCAACATGATCTGCAACAAACAAAGTTCAGGAACTCAGCAAAAGAGTTGGAAGTAAATATTTCACATCTAGTGTGAACTGAAAGACAAAGTACTAATCCTAGATGATAACAAGATTTCTTGCTCCGTCGTTTCAATTTGTTTGTCTTAGTTCACTTTTTAGTTCAGTTCAAAAAAAAGAAAACTCTTCACTTTTTTGACAACTCTATAGTTCTAACTTCTTACATGACAACACAAGATTCGGACATTTTGATACATTGTACACATCTTTAATTTCTTAAACTCCATTTCAAATCAAAATCAGACAAACAAAATGAAACCGAGGGAGTATTAAACAAGATAGATTCGAAGGACAAAGAACGTTACCTGTATAATACCCTCATGATCACCTCTTGAATGTCCTTCCTCAGCTGATGACCAAGTACCATGCCAGTGAGTTCCATCAGACATCCAAGTAGCTTTAGGGACCTTGATGGGTTCAGAAAGATCCTCTCCATGTTCAACCTGTTTTCGTTTAGCCCTCAACTCCTGTTGGGTGTTATAAGCATCTGATCTTCGCCTTATTGACTCAGGCAAGGCATTTATCCTCACCTTGAATTCATCATATTCCCTCTTCACCCTTCTTCTGTCCCTAACAAAGTCCAGTTTCACTTTGTTTTTCAGTGGATCGCGCTTTTGCCCAAAGTATGACTCAGGATTTCTTGGTTCTATCTTATGTTTTTTACAGAAGGGAACCCATATTCTTGCAAAGCTAGCAGCTTCTGCAAGAGCCTCAAATGTCACTAAGGAACCTCCATCATCTGACAAGTAACATGCCACCTTTTCAACGGGATAATCAACAGCAAGAATGGAAAGGATTGTGTTTGCAGTTACAAGAGGTGGTTCTTTTTCTGCATCAGCAGTTGAAACAAACACATCAATGCCTGGCAAATCAGACAATCCCTTCGGGTTTCGAAGGTTTGGTCCTGAACTCTCAAATCTTTCTTTCAATACAGAGAGGTCAGTGATTCTTTTAACAGGGCAGAGTTTTGGCAACTGATCAAGAAGCCAAGATATTGCAAACCAAACCTCACACACTACTGACATTATCCATAACCACAGTGCATCATGATTTGGATGAGAAATTCTCCATGTCAAGAAACAAGCCAACGCACCAAGACGAAGAACCATGAGCAACCTGCATAGTTCACATTCATACATCAAATTTAAATTTTGATACTGATTATTCATATATTCTCTCATTTGAAATCAAAGCAGATGACTATAATCTTTCAGTATGTTACTGTCCAAGCATGCCACAAGTAAAAGTTCAAGCTATTTAAAGAGGCTAATTTATTGAATTGTGATCTAAGCTAGAAATTCATACAAGGCTATTCAAAAATACATTAGAATTGTCACACATAGGAATTGAATTGTGATCTAAGGCAATATTTTTACCCCCTTTAGCTACTATATCAGAAAATTTCTTATATGTACAATACAATTTTCCGGCTAAGATGATTTAGTTGAACCCCCTTGGCTCCCTTTTGCTACGCCAATGTACACGAAACCCTCACATATATACCTTTTTCTTGGCAATACATTATTTATAGGTGACTATTAGACTTAAAATGAGGATGTTTTCATAGTTAGTTGCTCCTACTTTGAACTGTGTGGACCATTTCAGCTAAGCTAAGCTATTAGAGAAAGAACACTTCTATTGTAAAATCTTTTCTATTGTTTCAACTATTCAGCAATAAGGAATTTAAACTCACTTTATTTTAACTATGAACATAAACACATAAAGAGTAACAAGAAATGTACTGTAATGATTACCTATATGGACTGATAATTGCAGCTGAGATTCCCACTTTCCTTGTCAAAGGCCTATTTCTTCTGTCACTAAAATCTGGAGGATTTTCAGATCTATCAATACCTCTCCCAAATTCATGACCATCAGAAGGCCACAAAGCATTCCCATAACCATAAGTCCCTTTAGTCTCAAAAAGCCATCTTGTATGATCAAAATCTTGATTTGGATTCTTGAATGACTGCACAAGTGAAAAATTCTTCTCCATTCTCCCTCCTCTTCCCCTCGAAGGCAACGGATTCGCTTGATCCTTAGCTTCGGATCTGGGTTCATCGCATTCATCATCACTAATCCCCTTATAAGACTCTTTACAACCAGGACAATACCCTCCATCAATTCCCACACAATCCAAATAACACTCTCTACAAATCACAAATCCACATTCACACTTCTCCTCAGCTTTTTTCTCATCACAACCTTCCATTTGACACATTGTTTTACATTTCATCACCATAGGTTCATCCTCCGAGCTTTTCCTAACATGTGCTTTAGTTGCAGAATTAAAACCCCCAGTAAAAATCGTATCTTTAATATACCCATCACTCGGATTTCCATACCCATAGCTTTTTCTACTACTCCCAACCCCAACAGGACTATTCTGAGAATGCACCACCGTACGATTATCTGGGGTTGGTGGAATATGAACAGTATAAGCTACAAATTCATCAGTACTCTCTTTAGACATAGAAAGATACCTTCCACCAGAAGAACCCCTCAACCCTTTTCCACTAAGAGGTGAATTAGGATTCGTCGATAACGAATGTCTCCGAATCGGACTAGTTAAACCATGGCACCCACCAGTGGGAGATGAAGTAACTGTAATTTTCACTGGAGATGATGATAAAGATTGAGAATCAATCAACCCCATTTTTCTTTTAGTATCAAGATTCAATCTTTTCTGCAGCTATGAGAGTAAAATCAAGAAAATTTTAGAAGAAGAATGACATTTTGGATTGTTGTAAGAAGAGAAGAATGAAAAATCATCCTTAAATTTGAAAATTTGAGATTGATGAAAGGTGTCAAGTGCAACGGTCGACAAATTCTGACCGTTAGATTTATGAGATCTTTTGTCTGTTGTAGCACTTGAGAACGGTCTGATTGATTTTTGTGATGTGGACATGAAAGTCAAAAGGGGTAAAGTTTTTAATAAATTTTAAAATAAGAAAAAAAGTAAGAAATTAATAAATTTTCCACTTTAAATACTCAACGGTCGATTTAATAAAAGCCTAGATATGGGGTAGACAGGTAAGAAAAGAAAAATAAAGGCAGTCTTCCTTTTTCTTTTCTTCATTTTTTAAAAATATAATTTTATTAAGAATTGCATGAGGTGAGTGGTGATAATACGGAATATAACGAAACTCTAAGCTATTAAGAACGTGATAATTTTAGATAGGAGGATATATAGAGGATGTGTATTAAGGGTAGTAGGTAGTAGTGTAGTGTCTTAAAGTGATTAGTGTTTGTCATGATGTTTGTGCAGTGGCACTAGATTCAACGGTCTTTTCGAAACAAAATTTTATTTCTACGAGACAGTAATAAGATTTGCATATATTTTATACTCTTTCAAATCTCACTTGTAAAATTTCATTAGTATATTGTTGCATGAGGTCAGAAGCAAATCTAAAATTTAAAAATTTTGATGTTGTTGCATGAGGATGAGGTGATTCTCTAAGAAGTAGTACACCGATTTAAGTTATATGATATACGAGTCTCTACAAATTGAGTCAAGATTAATTAAAAATTACTTTTTTTATCCACTGTCATACATTTACCTTTTCTAGATATGGTTTGTGATGTTATATATATTGTTTATAAAATTATACTACTAAATATATTATTATTGTTGTAGACATAATAATTTACTGATAAGGTAAAGAAGTTAAAACACTATGAATATAATATAAATTAGTTATAACAAGTTACTGCTTTATTTTTTGTGTTATCATAAGCATTAAATTGAAGTTTAATACTATTAAAATATATAGATTAGTTAGTTATACCAAGTTATTGCTTTATTTTTCGTGTTATCATAAAGAAATAGAAATATCTAATGTAGCAGACAAACGGTGGGTAATTATGAATTATGAGTTATGAGCATATGATTTTATTATATTAATATTTTAGTACATGGTAGGTCAAGTTGACAAAATATTATAATGAGTTGTCACTGACTAAGCTATAACGACCATCTTCTTTCTTCCCCAAACTTCTTTTTAAATTTTCAAAAATCTTTATAGCACGATATATAGAGATATAATACATTTTTAAATTACTCAAAATAACTTAAATATATATATTCATTCAGTTACAATAGAAAAAAATATTTTTACTTCTGATTTAGACGAACGATATGCATGATAACCTCAAAAATAAATTATAACTTATTTTCAATTTTTAAAAATATTAGGCTCAATTTACATTCGAAAAAGACCAAATAAACTAGTCATGCTCTATTAAATCTTTTTTTTGGCTGTCACGTCTGATAAACTATCAGACAAGAAATAATAAAAATTAAAATTTCTAATTACAAAAGAAACCAAAAAAAGTAGTTGCTATTCAAATTGCTCTACTTAATTTCTATTAAATATTTTTTAAGGCAATAATGAATATGAGGAGTATTTATGTATTATAGCACACACAAATATGAAGAGGTCATAAAATTCCTACAAAGCCTAGGTATAATAGGAGGTATTTTATGAACTATACCTCACGATGTTTTAGCGAAATTTGTATATTGCACTAATAACTATAAGCGATTTTTTAATTCATATATTTGAGTTTGAAGTTAAGTTTGACAATTTCTCAATTGTAAATCATGTGTTCGATGCATAAGTGATTTTTTTATTTCAATCTTGTGAGTCTAATGTTAGTGTTTATGTGTATTTTAATATTAAAATTAAAATATTAAAATGCATAATATTTTAGTGGACATAATTATGGAGAAAGTAGTGTTATTATCTTTTGTAACTCATGTACCATTCTAATATGTTTTTCATGTTGTATCCTACTAATTATTCCACTATACCTCAAAATTACTTTCCACTTTTTAGACATTTATTTGTGGGAGAAACCTTATACCTATGTTTTCTTCCTTTGCGTTGTGAAATGAGGAGGATGAAAATAACATACTATTATATTTATAATTTGAGACGATTGGCGTAGTAAAAAGAGATAGTTTAGAGAAAAGAAATATAGAATTATTTGAATTATTTATACATATTAAAGAAATGTATTATTTAGGTGGAGCTTTGAACTCTTCTAATAATTTAGAATTGTTTGAATTATACGAAATTATCGGTTATATTTTAAAGAAGACAAGTCAAAATATACTACTAAATCGATAAAAAGTATGTTGCAATGCGTGTAAATCTCCTCCAAAAATACAAAATTTTGCGCTTCATATTATTTATTTATATATATAATTGATTTTGAATGGTTAAACACTTAAACTTGAATTATTTCTTTTCTTCCTTTTTTTGAACCGAGTCAATTGAGTTCTCGGTCAATATGGTCTTATTTTTCTCAAATATAGAATTTTAATCTTATTCAAATCTGAAAGTTGTTAAGATACTCATACTAATTTCCTAATATTCTTATCAATAATATTTAGGACAAGTGTTTGGTCAAATTATACCATATATTTGGTCCTAAGTTTTCTCGAAATATAATTTACATCAATAAGTTCTGAAAACTATTAAAAAAACCTATAAATTAATATCATCTATTTATAGTAATATATTTCATTAAAAATAATCTTATAATATAATAATTAATGCGTTATTGTGTTATTTATATATATATATATATATATATATATATATATATATATATATATATATATATATATATATATATTTATTTATTTATTTTTTTAATCCCTAAACATAAGATAATGGTTGACACAATGGTTTAAGGTGTTCAAATTTACTATGAGATGCTTGTTGGGAAAACGCGGACAAACACAAAAGTATATATGGTAAAAGTAATGAAATAAAATGAGAAAATAACGACACCAAGAATTTTACGTGGAAACCCTTCTGAATAAGGGAAAAAACCACGGAACAAGAGGAGCAACTGATATTACTATAGTAAGGAATTTTACACTGTGTAGTCACGAATACAACACTCAAAGTGACTACTACACACTCAAAAGGAACAACACTCTTTTGGTTTCCGTCTTACTAAATATCGCTCACACTCTATTTTTCTTCACAGACTATTTTTGTATAGTCTATGGAATACCTCACTTTGCTCTCAAAATGGTTTTTCACTCTAACTTGGTGTGTTCTACAAATGAGCAAGAATGCTCTATTTATAGAAGGATAAAACCATGCCTATGTCACTAATGACATATGTAAACATAGCAAAGTCAAGAATGGTTGCAAATCTTACCAATTTGCCAACTACCAAATCTTTCAAAGTCAAGAATGGTTGCAAATCTTACCAATTGCCAACTACCAAATCTTTTCTTTTCAACTCCAATTACTATTCCTTTTTAACAATTGCTTGTACCAATTGAATAGCTAAAGTTGACAAAAACAATGGGATGGATTCAACAAATCTCCCCCTCCAGTCCCATTTACTGGAAGAAGGTATCTTCAACTTCTTTAGAGAGAGCTCATACCCACAAGTTCTTTGTATAACTCGAACTTGTCTTTCGGTATCATTTTGGTCAGCATATCTGCAGGATTTTCACTTGTGTGAATCTTTTTGACGTGAAATGATTCATTCTCCACTTTCTCACGAATCCAATGATATCTGACGTCAATGTGTTTTGTTCTTGCATGGTACATGGAGTTCTTGCTCAAGTCTATTGCACTCTGGCTGTCACAATAGACAATATACTCCATCTGATTCAAACCAAGCTCTTGAAGAAATCGCTTTAGCCATATCATCTCCTTGCCGGCTTCAGTAGCCGCAATATACTCAGCTTCAGTTGTAGATAGTGCAACACACTTCTGCAACTTTGACTGCCATGATATAGCTCCCCCTGAAAAAGTAAACAAATATCCAGTAGTGGATTTTCTGTTATCAAGGTCACCTGCCATATCAGAATCTGTATAGCCTTTCAAGATTGGATTTGATGCTCCAAAACACAAGCATTCATCTGAGCTTCCTTTAAGATACCTGAGTATCCACTTCACAGCTTCCCAATGCTCTTTTCCCGGATTTTCGAGAAATCTACTGACAACACCAACTGCGTGAGCAATATCAGGTCTAGTGCACACCATTGCATACATTAGACTTCCGACGACGGAGGAATATGGAACTTTGGCCATGTTCTCTTTTTCCTCCCTAGCTGTAGGACACATCTTCTTGCTCAACTTCATATGACCAGCAAGAGGTATACTCACAGGCTTCGCATTCTTCATATTGAAGCGCTCCAGTACGCGTTCAATGTACTTCTTCTGGGACAAATAAATCTTCCTTTCATCTCTAAGACGAGTAATTCTCATGCCCAAAATTTGTTTGGCATGACCCAAGTCTTTCATAGAAAAAGACTTACACAACTCTTTCTTCAGCTCGTCAATCTTGGAAGTATTCTTGCCCACAATCAACATATCATCCACATACAACAAAAGGATGATGAAATCATTGTCAGAAAATTTTTGTACAAATACGCAATGATCTGAAGAAGTCTTCTTATAGCCTTGCTCCCCCATAACAGATTCAAACTTTTTGTACCACTGTCTGGGAGCTTGTTTTAGGCCATAGAGACTCTTTTTGAGTTTGCATACAAAATTTTCTTTACCATCTACTTTGAAACCCTCAGGTTGTTCCATATAAATCTCTTCTTCTAGGTCACCGTGAAGGAAAGCCGTCTTCACATCCATCTGCTCAATCTCTAAATTAAGACTAGCAGCCAAACCTAGAACTGTGCGAATTGAGGACATTTTCACAACAGGAGAAAATATTTCGTCAAAGTCAATACCTTTCCTTTGACTGAATCCCTTAACAACCAATCTAGCTTTGTACCTGGGCTTCAAGTTGTGTTCTTCAACTTTAAGTTTGAACACCCACTTGTTCTTCAAAGCTCTCATGCCCTTGGGCAATTTTACCAACTCATAAGTGTGGTTCTCATGCAAAGACTTCATCTCGTCTTGCATGGCTTCAATCCATTGATTCCTGTGCTCATCTTCCATGGCCTCCTTATAACATTCAGGTTCTCCCCCGTCAGTGAGTAACACATACTCATTGGGTGAATAACGGGAGGAAGGAAACCGCTGTCTTGTGGACCTCCGAAGCGGAATATTTGATTCGTCCACAACTTCATGAGCAACAGGATCATCAATAACAATATCATTGTTATTATCAACATCAACATGTTGATTCAATACATGATTTTGGGCATCACCATGATTATCAAACCCAACAACATCATGCGCACTTGTGTGAGGAACTTCATCATGATGAACTATACCATCAAAACTTGAAGATTCTACCTTCTCCGCTTTGTCAATATCTTCAATTGTTTGATTCTCCATGAAAATAATATCACGGCTTCTCACAAGTTTCTTTTCAATTGGATCATATAGCCTGTAACCAAATTCATCTAGGCCATATCCAATGAAGATGCATTGCCTTGTCTTGGCATCTAATTTTGACCTCTCATCTTTTGGCACATGTACAAAAGCTTTGCAACCAAATATTCTCAAATGGTCATAGGAAACATCCTTTCCATACCAAACACTATTTGGTACATCACTTTGCAAAGCAACAGCAGGAGATAGATTAATAACATGTGCAACGGTCAATAAAGCCTCACCCCAAAATGAGTTCAGCAACTTTGCTTCAGAAAGCAAACATCTAACTCTTTCCATCAAGGTCCTGTTCATCCTCTCAGCCAAACCATTAAGCTGAGGAGTCTTGGGAGGAGTCTTCTGGTGTCTAATACCTTGATGCTTGCAGTATTCGTCAAATGGTCCACAATATTCACCACCATTATCAGTACGAATACATTTCAATTTCTTTCCAGTTTCTCTTTCAACTGAAGCCTGAAACTGCTTAAAGACACCTAACACTTGGTCTTTAGTCTTCAAGACATAGACCCAAAGTTTTCTCGAGCAATCATCAATGAAAGTGACAAAGTAAAGTGCACCACCCAATGTCTTTGTCTTCATTGGACCACATAAATCAGAGTGCACTAACTCAAGCAACTCTGTCTTTCTCGAAGGAGGGTAGGACTTAAAGGAAACTCTATTTTGTTTATCAGCCAAGCAGTGCTCACATTTTTCTATTTTAGCACTTTGGAAATTTGACAATAATTTCTTCTTGGCTAGAACATTAAGTCCTTTCTCGCTAATGTGGCTAAGCCTCTTGTGCCATAATATTGAAGAGCTATCGCTCTCAACCGCATTCACCATATCAACACAAGCAGAGGCCGTAGTCCAGTATAGACCACGACGTTTGTTACCACGAGCCACAACCAAGGAACCCTTAATGAGCTTCCATTTTCCATCACCGTTGGTACTAACATATCCTTCATCATCTAAAACACCAACAGAAATTAGGTGCAAACGAACATCAGGAGCATGTTTCACATTGTTCAAAACTAGTTTAGTTCCAACACTAGTTTCCAAACAAATTGTACCATTACCAACCACCCTAGAAACAGTTTCATTACCCATACTCAAGGTTTCAAAATCACCAGGAGTGTAGGAAGAGAAAAAATCCTTCCTTGATGTCACATGAGATGCGGCACCAGTGTCCACAACCCAACTTGACTCATTACAAGCAATATTTATCATGCTTGCATCAAGAACGGTAACAAGATCTTCGGTGGTGACGGGGCTAGGCAATTTTCATTGCCATCTTCTTTAGTTTCCTCTTTGTTTTTGTTCTCCCTCTTCAACTTCCTGCAGAACTTCTTTGTGTGCTCTTTCATGCCACAATGATAGCACTCAATATCCTTAAGTCTGCCTTTGGATTTGCTCCTATTTTGTTCTCTATGCTGAGAACCACGAGTTTTATTTCTCCCCCTGGGGCCTGTTATCAGGACATCCGACGAAGAGGAACCTTGAGTTTTTCTTCTCATCTCTTCGTTCAAGACACTACTCTTGGCGGAATCCATAGAGATCACACCATCCAGAGCAGAATTTGATAATGACGTTCTAAATGTTTCCCATGAATCTGGTAGGGAACCAAGTAGAAGCAAGCCTTGAATTTCTTCATCAAATTTGATGCCCATAGCAGATAATTGGTTCATAATCCCCTGAAAATTATTCAGATGGTCTGTCATCGGAGAACCATCATGATACTTCAAACTCAACATCTGCTTTATTAAGAACATTTTGTTGTTGCCAGTCTTTCGAGCATACAAACTTTCAAGATGCTCCCATAGGGTTCGAGCATGTGTTTCCCCAGAAATATGGTTCAACACATTATCGTCGACCCATTGCCTAATGAATCCACAAACCTGTCTATGCAACAGATTCCACTCTTCATCTGTCATTTTATCAGGCTTTACAGTGGTAAATACTGGTTTATAAAAATTCTTGACATAAAGCAGATCTTCCATTTTCCCCTTCCAAATGGCATAATTAACACCATTCAAAGTAACCATTCTACTTGTGTTGGCTTCCATTGTTTTCCCCAAAAAATATAGTTATCGCAAATCAAAGTAAATCTTTTCTGATGTGGAAGTTCAGACTGTGCTGCAACCACAGAGCATACTCAGATAAAACCTTGGCTCTGATACCAGTTTGTTGGGAAAACGCGGACAAACACAAAAGTATATATGGTAAAAGTAATGAAATAAAATGGGAAAATAACGACACCAAGAATTTTACGTGGAAACCCTTCTGAATAAGGGAAAAAACCACGGAACAAGAGGAGCAACTGATATTACTATAGTAAGGAATTTTACACTGTGTAGTCACGAATACAACACTCAAAGTGACTACTACACACTCAAAAGGAACAACACTCTTTTGGTTTCCGTCTTACTAAATATCGCTCACACTCTATTTTTCTTCACAGACTATTTTTGTATAGTCTATGGAATACCTCACTTTGCTCTCAAAATGGTTTTTCACTCTAACTTGGTGTGTTCTACAAATGAGCAAGAATGCTCTATTTATAGAAGGATAAAACCATGCCTATGTCACTAATGACATATGTAAACATAGCAAAGTCAAGAATGGTTGCAAATCTTACCAATTTGCCAACTACCAAATCTTTCAAAGTCAAGAATGGTTGCAAATCTTACCAATTTGCCAACTACCAAATCTTTTCTTTTCAACTCCAATTACTATTCTTTTTTAACAATTGCTTGTACCAATTGAATAGCTAAAGTTGACAAAAACAATGGGATGGATTCAACAATGCTAAATTCAAATCTTATGCACTACATTTTCATCTTTAGATAAACCTTTTTAGTGAAAAACTGAAAATCTTGAATCGTCATTTTATAGGCAACCTTTACCCCCATTTTTAAAGAATAGGAAGGTTGCTTCCATTAGAAACACATGTTATAACATACTTGCGATCATAGGTTTCAAAAGTATTAATCATACAAATGTTATAACATGTTTAAAACCATAAATTTTAAAAAAATTCCTTTATTTTTTAACTCCACGACCAATCAAACTTAAACGGAAGGAGTATTAGATTTGCTTCCCTTTGACCACTCTGAACCTGTCAAACTCATTACCTAATAATTAAGACTAATTAAACAAGAAACTAAACTCAGTCCATGCAGATGTTCTTGCTTGCTTCGATTAACTTTGTATTAATACAAAATTAATTCAAGTAGAATATTAGAAACACTTAGAGCCGGCCATCCACTTCCATGTAACTAAATTATTACTACTTTATATTTGAATATGTCTTTGTTATGACAAATTCAAAAATCTAATTTTTTTTTATTCTATCGTAAGCCATGGTCATCTTAGTTTGTCTATATTGCTGTGTCTTCCTAAAACAAAGACACCATACTACAATGGCCACTTTCTTAATCTTTCTCCCACTCTTCCTCTTAACTTCTCTTCCTGTTTCAATTTCTCAAACTTCATCTAACAACGCTGGAGACTGTAATGGCATATTCATAACTTACGTCTATGTTTCTGGTTTTCCTATTCCTCCGAACGTCTCGGCATCTGAGCCCAACAACCAAGCTTACAATTTCATGTCTAATCTCACAATCCTCAACAATAGTCCTGATGAGCTCAAGTCTTGGAGGGTCTTTGTTGGGTTCCAGCATAGAGAATTGTTGGTATCTGCTTCACATGCTGTGCTTGCTGATGGAACCACTCTGCCTGGTGATGTTGGAAATGGAACTGTCTTTGCTGGTTTCCCTAACACTGACCTTAAGTCCGCGATTCAGACTGCTGGAGATGTCAATCAGATGCAGACTCGGGTCGAGCTGGTTGGTACACAGTATGGTGTTGCATTTCCTGCTGTTCCCTTGCCTTCTTCCATCAGTCTGGCTAATGATGGTTTCTTGTGTTCTCCTTCTACATCTCAAGGTAGGGAAAGTTAGTAACCATAGGTTTTCTTAACAACTACTTAAAGAACCAACTATGTAGCATCTACATCAAGAATTCAAGTATTGTATACATAACTTCAATATATATAACCCCTAAAATGTTTCCAACTATATAGATACAGAATTGGTGAATCCTATGATGATGGTAGCTCAAAGCAAACTTATTGATGTCTCATATCTAATTGGACCTTGCAGGAGATCGGACCCAAGTTTGTTGTCTTAAAGATTCAAACACCAAATCCAATGTCACGATCCATGAGGAAATCCAACCTCGGCAAGAGGGTGATCTTACAATAATGTTTGATGTCACTAGCTCATCCGAATCTAATTACTGGGCACAAGTCACAATCTCAAATAACGACAACACTAGTCGTCTTGATAACTGGAAATTAAGCTGGGAATGGATGAGGGATGAGTTCATCTATAGCATGAGGGGAGCTTATCCTACGGTTGTTGATACAGGGGACTGCATCTTCGGTAAGCAGGGTGGATATTACAAGGGCATGGATTTTTCAAAGGCCTTGAACTGTGAAAAGAGACCCACAATCATCGACCTTCCTTTGGAAAAGACAAATGATACAACCTTAGGAATGGTTCCTTTCTGTTGTCGAAATGGAACCATTTTGCCACCTTTCATGGATGCAAGCAAGTCCAAGTCAGCTTTTGTAATGCAAGTCTACAAAATGTCACCTGACCTTAACATAAGTGCAATCCACCCTCCACAGAACTGGAAAATAAATGGAACTTACAGTCCTGGTTATGTATGTGGACCACCAGTCCGAGTATCCTCTAGCCTCTTCCCTAATCCTGCAGGGCTATCTTCAAATACAGCTGCTGTTGCTAGTTGGCAAGTAATCTGCAACATTAGCAGTTCAACCTTAAAGAAGCCCAAGTGTTGTGTATCATTCTCTGCATTCTTCAACGATTCTGTCGTTCCTTGTAACACATGTGCCTGTGGCTGCAGCAACGCGAACCCCAGTAATGTGTGCAGTGCCTCCGAGCCAGCACTACTTTTACCACCAGAGGCACTTCTGGTGCCCTTTGATAATCGAACTGAAATGGCAAAGGACTTTAATAAAAGACGAGATTTGCCAAATCCCTTACCTTGCGGAGACAACTGTGGAGTCAGCATTAACTGGCATTTACTTAGTGATTTCAGAGGCGGATGGACAGCAAGAGTAACTCTGTTTAATTGGGGTGACACTAACATTGTTGACTGGTTTGCTGCTGTACAGTTGGATAAAGCCATCCAAGGTTTTGAAAAAGGATACTCTTTCAATGGAACCATCATGCCTGATACTAACAACACAATATTTATGCAAGGGTTTTCAGGCTTAAATTACCTTCTTGCAGAAAGAAGAGGAGACAATCCAAGGAAAGATCCTCCAGTTCCTGGTACGCAGCAATCAGTTATATCTTTCACAAAGAAGACCACACCTGGAATCAATGTAGGAGCCGGTGATGGTTTTCCAAGTAAAGTTTACTTCAATGGGGAGGAGTGCTCCCTTCCTGTAATACTTCCTTCCGGTAGTAATCGCCGAGTCCCTCTAGCCTCTAGTGCTTTCAGACTTCTTCTAACCATGCTAGTCCTCATGGTTCTGCAACTATCACTGTGGCTAGAAATATAATTTTCCTGTGTTCTTTGTAACTTTGTTTTCTCTTATGCTCATAGCAAATATATTCTTTCATTGTGTTATCCTAATGTCACCCACCAATTACAGTACAAAATTTTCAGCAATCTGACCTAGAGTATTAAGAAGGAATTACATAATACACATTGTGAACTGTAGCATAATCATTACTAAAATGGTAATATTGCAATCATACTCCTGATGGAACGCACACAAGATTCAAGTCTGAGATTTTGTTTTTAGCTTTTGAAGCAAAGTGTCTTTTCCTTTGTTGCCTAAGTTAATCACATAAAAATATAACCTTCTCACTGCCCTAATAAAAAAAATGTTAACTTATCATTTGGAAGTAGTAACCAGCATTTATACAAGTACAAGTTGCAAACCAGCACATAAATTCAATTGTGTACATCTAACCGCTCCAACATATTACCTCTGCAGTGAGCTAATGGGCTTCCTCCATAAAATTCCACAATAGGTATAGCACATTACAATTTTGGCATCGAAAGAACTACAGCCCTAGTTATACCCAAGAAAAAGGAAGGAAAGTAGAAGGAAAGTTTATAAAAGAATCTGCTTAAGGACCAATAGGACTAGCATAACGAAGCACATGATAACAAGAATAGTCGCACATTTTACCATTCCCCCCTTCCTCTGAGACCTCTCTGCCTGCAGTTCCAAAAAGGAGCATACAGTTAGCCAAGTAAGAAATAAGGCAGAATGTTCCAAGGCTTCAACAAAATCAATTTAACACAAACCAAGGATCAGAAAATAGAAGAACACATGGAACACATAAATTCACATGGTGCCAGATCACTACATGAAATGATATGAGGACTGCGGACTGCCTATTCAAACTCTACTTGTAATAGTGTGTAATTGTATATGCAAGTATATTTACTAAGCTGCAAGGTGTGTACCCACATGAGAGAGACATAACGAGAGAGAAAGCAAGAGAGTGCTAGAGGAGAGACCTTCTGTAGTTGTTTGAAACCTTCCTCTACTGATGCAGATACACTTTGAACATTGTGGTCTATCCGATCAACTATTGTCCCCTGCAAATGATTTCAACTTGATGAGTCACAAATTACTGCAAATAACTCTGGCAAACAAGTAAGAAGTACACTCAAACCTGATCAATAACTAGTACTGACAGATCCTTCATGATTTGGGCAAGCTCATTAACTGATTTAAGGACCTACAAAGACTTTATGTCAGTAAAATGAAAAGAAAGCATGTTATTCTATATGTGAATAACATAGTAAAAGTTAAGAAAAGTCCTTCCGTGACCTGTCTAATCTCTCTTTCTCTCTCTGCCGTGAACTGCTCATCCTTCTGACCAGTGGCCATCTGCAATTCAGTTAACCCCTGAAAGATAAAACAACCACATGAAATATAGTGTCTGTAACATTGTCTAATATGATAAGGTGCATAAAACCTTTATTAAATGTAATCCCTGATTATGCTAAAATCCACGCTGAGTCAATACTCATTAGTTTAAGGTGTTCTCATGAAGTGTATCATCCTTTGTGTTCCTAGGAAGACTTTTAAGGTCTCAAAACTCCATTAACTAATTTGCTTTTTAGCGATTTTGTAAAATCCCCTAACTTCAAAAACGAAACAAACAGAATTCAGAAACCAGAAAAAGAATAGGTAATCAGTATTACGCAAATATAGTCAGGAAACCAGCAGAAACCATAAAGTTGGAAAGTCTACCACATCATTGAATTCGTCATCCAGAAAGCTAGACTTCTTTTCATTCATCTCCAAATCAAGTCCATCATGTCCCTGAGCCAGGATATAGAATACAATATATATAAGCACAGGTCTAACGTTCCGCCTGCTATCTACAGATAGTATTAAAAAAACGACAATTAAGAGGGTCTAATCAGGCATTAACTGCAGAATCAATCCACGTTATTAGAGATTCGAACACTTTCTTACTACACTATAATCTCTTATCGGTTACCAATAGTATTAGCTGCATTTACTTGAACATTGAAATAGGCTCCTAAGAGTACTTAACAAACCTCTGATTGCAGCCGTAACTGTTTAAGATACAATGATTGCATCCTCCGGAGCTCAACAGAAAGGTTTTGAAGGTCTGTAGCCAGAGAACGCTGGAAAAAGAAATATCACTACATGAATATTTAAATACAACACTTAAAACAACTTTATGACAGCAGAGTTCAGCGAAATGAAGTCCGCCATAGTGAAAGGAAGTCCTCCGTAGTTAAAGGAGTATCCAATGCTCCGATCCCTTAGTGGAATTAATAAAATATTCTTAAATCACAAAATTAACGATGTGCTAACTAACAAAGAAGTAACTCTATTTTTTAGAAGAAAAGAAATAGTCAGTAAAACTAAGTTAGTTAAGACGATGCAACAGATCACCACATATTGAGTCAAAATACATTGGAAGTTGTGTCTAAGAAAATGAACTTCTTACGTATGAAATCATCAGCTTTCTACCTGTACATTTTTTCTAATATTTGAGTCCTCACAAGAACCACTTGCTGAAAGCTTCTGTAATTTCTTCTCTGACTTCCTTAATATATCTGTAATTTCCATGGTCAGAACCTCTATCACATTTTGATCTTCTCTTCCATCACCAAAAGATGGAGTCAGAGCTTTAGCATGGCACTTCTTTAGGTCTGCCAATTTTACTTGAGCCTGATGTATGCTAGCTGCAACTTCTTCAGAAACATCAACCCATGCTGGAGGTAAGCCCACTGTAAATGCATCTCTAAGGAAGAAAGAAAGATATTTACCATCAACAAGTTTTTTCTCCTTACAGCCTAATTAATATAAACAAAATTGAAGAAAAGAGCACAGGGAGCACATTTTAATTTTACTCGCTCCTTATGATGATCAGGTAAGTGATCCTTTATCTATTAATAAGATAACAAAAATAGCATTCGAGAATAAGTCTTATTGCAATTGTTGACACTTTGTTAACAAGATAAACACTACTCCACTATATAGGTCGCCAGATATTGTGAGAGAAATATTGAAACTTGCCATCCATTTGTTGTTCAAAACCACTTCTACACCTCCAGAAAAGCACCAAAGAGAGTAAAGGGATTAGCCTTCTTCCGAATTTCGTATATTTCATGTTGATCAGCTTTTACATGGATCACCTCATAGAGTAAGAAGACGAAAGAATTTTTGACAAAAATTTAAAAGATGTGTCTTTACATTTTCTACCTATTCTAATGAAACAATATCTTTAATCTCATGCCATTTTAGTTTAATGTATTTGTTACTTGGATACGTCTACTGCTTATATGTCCAGATTTTTCCAAGCAAGGCAGGTCAGACTGACCTTAGCCAAGTTCAGCTAATAAAAATTGATCACATGGAAAAATGGAAAAGTAGAGAAGCCAACTTTGGATGGAGAAGGGGAAAATGAGTTGTCAGGGCTAGAATATTAATCCAGGTCATAGCAATTGCATCCGCGATATGTTAAGCAGGAAAAAACAGTTTGAAAAGAAGTGTTTGTCGAATGATGAATAGCCACACTTATTGCATATGGCAACAACTAAATATGAGAAGATCCATATTTTTCACAACACTGAAATCCTTGGGCGATCTCGAGTGCTCGGAGCTTCCGATTTATTTGTATTTGTAATAGAAATAACAGGTAATAGTAATAACAGCTCAAAGAACATCAAGTAGGGACTTACTACTCCAAGAAATAGAATGAAAACTAGATCATAGTTACAAACCGAATACACAGAATTCAAAATGAACTGAAAAAAACATAATGCTCGATAAGAACCATTATAGGATGAGAGACTAGTCAATATTAGTATTTGCATGTTCAGTATGGCAAAAGAATGTTAACCTATCTCTACAAAAGAAATACTTTAGATCAAATATGAGCAATGAATTACTACCACCTCTTCTTTCTTATAATTTTGGCATTCGTACCAGCTTACACGCACCTCAATTAATTCCATGACATACCTGTCACCTCCCACCAGCAAAACACCTCAACAAAACCTAGTGTATTTGAATTACCTCCTAACGTCAATCATTTCCTTTCCAAACATTATACGTGATATGATTACTATGAGGTATCAATTTCACCGACCTAAAACAAAACCTCTTTTATGCATTTCATAAAAACTAAATGAAGAAAAACTTAAAAGTGAACCTAATTTTAAAAGTGAACCTAATTTCACCAAAATAATCTAACAAGATTACTGAAAATACCTAGATGTAGAAGGACCCAGATCATCTTCGGTGCTTAGAGGAGCGTAAGAACGATTAGAATTGAGAAAAGAAGTAGTAGCCATTTCGATTACTGGACCACCGGAATCTTTTGAAGTAGTGAAGGGTATACGGTTCTCGTTCAACGTATCTCTGTAACTTTGAAAAACCCTAATTCGATTTCTTGTCGCCATTGCTACCAAAATTCAAAGATGAAGATGAAGATCATCAAATCATCAGCCCAGAAAATACAAAACAGAAAACATAGAGGGTTTTTCACTTCAAATTTGGTTATTTAATTGTTTAAAATAATTTCATCTTTTAATTATTCACTTGTTATTTTTAGTCCGTTAATTATATATTCATCCATTTTAGTTTTTAAATGTCTTGTGTCTATTTATTTTCCGGAAAAAGACCTAAAATACCCTCAAAGAATTGAAAATGGTATAAAATTACCCTTCATCCACCTATTGGCTCCAAAATACCCTTCCCACCCACCTATTGAGTCCAAAATACCCTTGTCATCCACCTTTTGGTTCAAAATTGACCACTTATTTAACGGTTTTATATTTAAACTATTTAAATATTTTTTAAAATACGTGGTGCTCAACTATTTGTTACAATATAACTTATTAGTATAATTTAGGAAAAATTACATAAATTTATACATTTTAATAAATAATTACCGATTTTAGCAATACTTTTTATTTATTACCATTTATAGTTATACTATGTTAAATATGTAATATGCATTAAAAGTGAATTACGTATGCAATATATATGAATTATATATGAATTATAATTGTTTTTAAAATATATTATATTTATTTGGTAAAAATTTGACACATTGTATTATAAGTGTATTAAAATGTGTGATAAATGAATAAACTATCATTAAAATTTGTATTATATGTGAATAAAAAATTGTTCTTTGTAATATGAATTAAACTTGTATTATAAATGAATTAAAAATGATCAAGTGAAAAAGAAAAATTATTGCTATAAATGGTAAATATTTTTTTATTTTAGTATATTTACGTAAGTTTCCCTATAATTTATATATCAATCCATTACCCACCCATTACTAATTAAATTCCTCTTAATAAATCCGTCACATTATTAATACAAGCTACTGTCAATTGAGTGTTTTAAAAAATTATAGAAGTAAATAATCATACATTCAAGGCTAAATAAAAATCACCGATAAACTTAAAAGTCTGACTATGTTCATCTTAATTATTCTTACGTCTCAATTATGTGATGTTACTTCATAGGTAACTTTTTTTCAAAATATTATATTAAAGGTTTTAAAACAAATCATAAATATTTCTAAAAATTTATTTTAAAAAAGTGCATGAATTAATTCAATCTTGAAAGAGAATCCTATTGAAAGTCTCATCATAAATAAGCGGCTCAACCTAAATTTAATTGGAGCTTAAATTCGGACTCGAATAACTGTGGATGTCATTTTCAGGAATCTATAATTTCATCGTGTTTTAGTAGTGTTTATGAAGATTTTTATATTAAAATTGGATTATTAATTGAGTGAGGTTTAGTTAGTAATGAGTGGGTAGTGGGTTGGTTTATAAATTATATTAATAAATTAAAATTATAATCAATAGTTGAACGCCAAATATTTTAAAAAATATTTAAAGAGTTTAATTTTAAAACAATTAAAAAATGGTCAATTTTGAACCCAAAGGTGGATGACAAGGGTATTTTGGAGCCAATAGGTGGATGAAAAGGGCATTTTGGAGCCAATAGGTGGATGGAGGGTAATTTTGTACCATTTTCAATACTTCAAGGGTATTTTAGGCCCTTTTCCGTTTATTTTCTATATAAATAACATAGCTTTTAGGTTTATATTAATAAGAATTTATGCTTTGGAATTTAATTTTAACTCATTTTTTCAATTGTTTCTCTCTTCTCGCTATTTTTTAAAAAAATATTTTTATGAAAAAATGTTAAAATTTAAAATAAATTTTACGATGAAAAACGATATATCTCATATTTTTTTCAATAAAGAATAAAGTGAAGTATATTATTGTTGAAAATGATAAAATTTATCATAAAAAAAATAGAGTTATTATTCAGTAGGCATGGGAGAGATTAATTTATATTGATTAGAAATAAAATTCTTGCAATGAAAACAAAATTAAAAGTTTAGTACATGAATCCACGATATAATAGAAGACCCACAAATAAGAAAATATCAAAAAATTAAATTATTATAACTAAAAGACATAGTATTTGGATTGAATTTGTTTACTTCTCTTTATACTTGTATTAATATGTTTTGAACATGTTATATATGACCTTCATTAAATAAATAATTTGATATTTGAGAAACACTGAATATAAAATGACTCATTGCAAATTCGCATTCAAAAATCATTATTTTAAAATATAACTCCAGAGTATCATACCTAATATCGAATTATTAAATACTTAATTACCAAAAAAAATTAATTTAATTTGATAATTCAATCTTCGATATTTTATAACCAGTGTCTAGTAATTAGTATTGCACTAGAAAAATAGACAGTTCTTTTCTCTTCATATAACTATAAAAATAACAAAGAAAACAATTAAATTAAACGAATTTAAAATAAATTTTAAGTAGAGCCGTCAAAACGGACTTAGCCCATAGGGCCGGTCCAACTTAACCCATTATCGGGGTAGGGTTGTGATAAGCTCATTTAAAACTAGAGGCTTATAAGTCCGACTCATATAAGTCCTTAGCCGTTGAGGTTTGATCGGGATCGGATCGGCCCATGGATCGAAACTTTTTATTTAAGGATAACTTACAATAATCTCACAAGTATGTAATCTAATTACTTAAATATACATTATGTTGTAATATTATTAATGTTACCAAATTTTGGTATGTCCAACCATTCAGGTACATGTATCTCAAAATATATGGACTTAAAATTAGGTTAAATTGTTAAGGATTCACTCTATTCAAGTAGGTTCGCATCATGTATATAGGATGCATAAACAAATTTCGCGCCCTCGCCTCCCTCATGTCTTGCTTGTCACTCACTTATCTCGTTTGTCTGGTATACGAGATACATGCTAATTACACTATATATATATATATATATATATATATATATATATATATATATATATTACTAGTGTTATTAAATTTGAAAATCTTGTGATTTTCTTGATGTTATAAATTTATAGCAAGTCTGAAGTGAGAAAAAAAAGTCTAGCCCGCCCCAGCCCTCGGCCCTTCTAGGATTGGATTGGGTTAGGTTAAAAATTATCAGGCTCTTTCAAATGAAGGGTCGATCCGTCCTAGTACTTCACATTTCTTGACCGCATAGCTTCGACTGAGACGACCCTTTTTAACGACTCTAATTTTAAATATGCATAGTCCATTTTTTTTTTCACTATAACTATAAATTTTTCTCTTTCTAATAACTAGTTTTCTTTCTATAGTAATAAAAATAGTTTGAAGAAAGAAACATCACAATTCATATTAAAATATAAATTTGAATAGTTAAAGTCATTTTAAATTTAAAAAGATAATTAAATCATACAAAATTAAATATTTGAATTCATTTGAAATAACAACAATTTTTCAATACAATATTTTTCTATTTTCAAAATCTTAAATAAGATTTCTGATTAAGAATAAAAGGTTATCAACCATTTATAACTTATGATTCATGTTGATGGGAAAAATAATTAAATCATTAAAGCATCAAATGGAAGTTGCAAAGCTGGTGATATACCCAATTGTAAATTATATTTTTAATTAGGTGTATTCACACTCAAATTAATTGGGTGAAATAACAAGTCTCTCATATTTCGTTTTTCTGAAGAAGAAAAAAAAATGAAAAGCAAAATTATTATTCCAATATATATATATATTTTAAGAGAAGGTAATATGGTTTCATAATTTGGCGATCAAAATAACAATGCGGAATAACAAAGTTAATAATAACAAATTTTAACAACAATAAATCAAACCAAAAATATTTATACCAAAAATATAATATCTAATATGATTGAGACCAATCTATTAAAAACCTAATATAAGAAAATATAATAGAACTTATTGAGAGATAATTTTTCCCTAGACAAATATTCTTAAATATAATATTTATTTTGATGGTGTTTGGTATATTTGTACGAGAAGGAAGAATCTTCCATTTATGTAAGTCTGAAAAATTCCACCAACAAATTGGTCAAAAATATCATTTTGAAAAAGGAAACCTCAATTTAGGGTTAAATTAAATTAAAATAAAATTTAACACCATATGCAATAAAGAGTTTTAGTCATATAGTATTTGATATTATTTTATTTTTTTCTATCAATAATACAGGACGTAAAACTCAATAAAAATTATTTTTTAAACCCAATATAACAAATTGTTACATAAATAAACTTGAACGGAACTTTGAAACAGTATTCAAAGTAATTCAATACTCCTTTATTAAATTTTTTGTGATAATATTATACTTAACAATTGGTAATAAGTTAAAAAAAAAAAAACTTACGAAACATATTAGTATAATAGAAGACATTATAAAATAATAATTAAAAACAAAACAAATAATGTATCGACCAAAAGTTATAAGTAATTGAGTAAATTTAAATTATTAAAAGTTTGTTTAAAAGTTTTAAATTGAATAATAGCATACATTACAAACATTTTTATAACAGAACAACAAACATATATTAAAATGCTAACAAATATATGATTAATTAAATCGTATGTCTAAATTTATTTATCTGATTTGACTTAATCTAAATTATAATATTAAATTAAAAATATATAAAATATTATTTAATTTTATAATATTAAAGTTAATTAAAATTTTCATTATTTTTTAATGAAATAAATAAACTGAAAGGCAAAAGATTAGTTAAGTAACAACAATTAATAAACAAAAACGTCAGGCTGGTTGTATTATTTGGCTGCTTAAAGAGTTGACCAGAAAACGCGGGAGTCCACGTGTATTTCAGTACCCGATTCGTAACCCGACCCGAATACCCATTTTCGTCGGATTCAGTATTCTACTTCTTCTTCTTCTCTGGTCTCAATTGACCAAAAATCCTTGCTCGAAAGTGCCCTAAAACCCCTTTTGTGTATACAAAGTTTTATATATACGTTTTTATTTTTTCTGGGTATTTTTCAGTTATACAATTTTCAGGCTTCTTGAACAAGGAAGAAAATTATCAATGGATGATCGTGGCGATGATTTGAAAATTTTGCTCTCAGCTTTAAAGGGTACTTTTTTTTTTCAACCCTCTTTTTGTTGATGGAAATCGAATTTGTTTGGTAATTATTGATTGTTTATGAGCTGAATCGAACAAGATTGTTTTTTTCTTTGATATGTGGAAACTGGGGGAAGAATGGGTTTTAGTTGTTCTAGTTCTTTTCAATACGTGAAAAATTGTATTTTTGAATGTTGGTTAAGTTTAGTTTATTGAATCTTGGAAATGAAAAGTGTTGAGTAGTTTAGGTTGAGGTAATAGTATTTAATTTATATTTTTTTTGGTTATGTGTGTTGTTACTTGTATGCATTACTACATTGTATTGGCATAATCATGTTGAATCTTGAAATAGATGGTGGCGTGTATGTTGGAGAGGAAGAGGAGGAGGAGGAGGAAGAAGACGAGGAGGAGGAAGAGGATGATGAAGATGAAGATGTTCATGATGATAATGTAAAGACGGATTTGGCATGCCCGTTTTGTTCAGAAGACTTCGATATGCTTGGATTGTGCTGTCACATTGATAGCGAGCATCGGATAGAGGCTAAGACCGGGGTAAACCATACCTATGTTTTCTTTCATGTTTATGTTGGATGTATGTTGGGCTTTGTCTTATTTGATAATTTTGATACGAGATATTTCTCTTGAAGGGTTTGAAATAGGATAGGGAGACTAACCCTCAGAGCCTGTTGTTCATATGTGCCATAGGGTTATCTTGAAGTTCATTAGCTGTTGATTGTGTGACTACCTCAGACTTTTAAGATTAACCAGTTGAATCAGGTAGAGGTATTGAGTGTGAGTCTCACCTGCCTATCATATAAAAGACATTTTCAAGTTTCGTGAAGAAAAAATTCAGCAGCAAGTGTGAGACTGTAATCGAATTCTAAGAAGATAAAGTAATATGCTCCTTGTAAGCTTTTAAAGAGTTCACCGATAAAATATGAAAAACTAGTATGGAACTCTATACACTTGGCATGCAAAAGGGAGGGCTTTGGGGAAAGGTGCTTTTATTAAAATCTACACTGAGCTGAAATCCCCAAAATAGTATCTTTCTCTATGTGATGATACTTGCAAAACAAGTACCTAATCAGGGGAAAGCTAACTACATGCCGATTATGGGAGTTCATGCTTAAGTTTGTGTGATCTTGGGTATTAGATACAAAAACCTTTAATGGTTTTACATATTTGTGGTCCGTCTCTATCTGAGATCATTAGGGACTTTAGTGTTGCGTGAAATTATCTGATGGCCATCGTATTTTAGACTTAGCCTTTTGAAGTCTGAATTTTCTTATAATTGATGTTTCTTTTTCTTCAGATATGTCCTCTATGTGCTACCAAGGTGCGAACAAATATGGCTACACACGTCATCGTGCAGCATGAAAGTATTTTAAAAATATCCTTTATTTCCTATATTCCAGTTCACACGGTAATGGATAAGAGTAAGGAGTTATTATTTTTTCATAGCTGATTGTAAGAGAATAGCAAATCTAGCTACTACAATTTCTACCGCTTGCATATTCTCTTGGTTGCAGTGTATCTTGAAACTTGTTCTTTATAGTTAATTGGGAATATAATATCGAATTCCTTGGGTTTGAGTGTCAGCTAACTTGCTGAGCTCTCTACCTTCCACAAATTGAGGTGGAGGGTTCAGATCCCATTATTAGCTTACATGCATTTCTTTCTTTTCTGTTCTCCCTCCCTGATATATTTTTTTAGAAACAGAAAATAAAAATTTAAAAACATGATATTGAATTTCCCATGTTAATATCTGGAATATTGACCTTGATATTTGCTTATATGGTGAACTGGCATGAGTAGTCAAGTGGCTACTTAATTTTGCTTGGTGCACTGTCTGCGTAGTTCATAACTCCAATATCTTCCTCAGTCATTATGTGTGCAAAGGCAGTGGCAGATGTCCTTCCTTCTTTTTGTCTCGGTAAAATTAAGTTTTATTAATATAGCTGCACTAAAATAACTTTGCTGCTTGCAGAGGTTATAAACTTTGCCATCTTTCCTTTTCGATGAAATAAACAGTAACTTTGACCTCTTTCATGTTTTTTGGTTTATTTGAGTTCTTTCATAGGGTATGAATTTGCATCTTTCTCTAGGAGAAATCAATGTTACATTTTATTTATCATAGAACATGTGGAGCTTTAAGTTGATTCACCTTAACACAATCTTACGCACTTTGCAAAAGGAAACATAAAAATGGTGGATCTTTCTCAGCCTTATCCTTACTGAGGAAAGAGTTGTTGAGTGTTTATTTGGAAAAGAAGTCCAGCCATGTTAGTTCTTCCTCAAATACGGAAACCAACCAGTTACTGTTATCATTTGTTGGCAATCAGCAGCCTGCTAAAAGATCTACTACAAGACAGCCCTGCACTTCAGACGAACCAAGTGTATCCAACAACAGCCTAGATGACCATATTAGTGAAAGGTAAGAAGGATATTATGTTTTAATTTCTGCAGCTTCTTCATGGTTTGTTTCTCTGTGTTTTCTCTCACCATATGCCAAAATCAAATGGCACTAACTATCATCATGATGAAAAACAAGTTAGTGGACCAAAAAAGCTGGATCTATAGGATTACACACCTATATTCTACCATTTATTAGAAGCTTAATTTCCATCAATTATTGTCATTACGAACTAATTGAAGAACAACATGTGGTAACTAGATTCGAACTTAGAATCGGGCTTGAACTCATTTCTGAGATAACTGGAGCACTCAGATAGCTAATGATAAATGCCTCAATTTTTGCTTGGTTGAATTTCGTTAAGTGGAGTTCATGGAAATGGATAATTATCTATACTGGGCATTGTTACTTGGATTTTCTTTTTGATTGCTGCCTTATTGTACGCATTTCATTTCTTGATTATGCCAGTAGTGAGCTTAGTGGTAAGTTAGATGAATTCAATAACAAGGCGTCCTTAGATATTTTGCCTATGCTGAATTTGTAGGAGTACTTCACATATATCTCGAATTGTGAGAGAAAACCAAATCCAACCATTTGCAAGGAGTGGGGTAGGAATACCAATGCTTGATCCATGAATGTTTTAGATTTTTTTTTCCTTGCAATAGAAAATGCCCTAGATCCCGGTAAAATGCCTCAGAAGGTTTTTAACATAGAGCCAACTTCGAGAACTCATGGAACCTGGTTTGTTTTGTGATATCTACCATATTTATAACTTTGCAGAGAACAGTAGGGCAATAAAAAGGTGATTTATGCATCTTCTCTTTAAATTAGTCTGAGAGACACCATTTGAGTTTATCCTACCCAATCTGTTTAGCACCAGGAAATGAACATAGCAGGAAGCATGTGATGATAATGTACTACATAACAGATGATTGGTATTTCTCCAAAATGTTTTAGCTTGGGAAGCTAGAAAAAGTTTTTAAATTCAAGTGTCCATGGAGCTGAATTTGGATCTTGAGTGTTTTGAGAATATTAGCTGTGTCTTTTCCTCACTGGATTGTTACATGTTATCCAAAGTAGCACATATTATTTTTTTGATTTCTTGTTATCTCTTAACTTTGATGTGCCTGGATTGAAAAAAATTGACTCCTCTTATTTCGTTCAAAACCTTGTCAAAGAAGCTCCCAAGCATTTCCTTCAATGGACAAGGATCAGGAAGAGAAGGTTCAGAGATCCGAATTCGTAAAAGGACTATTGTTCTCCACCATGCTCGAAGACTGGTTATGAAACTGAACCACCGTGCTGCTTTTCCGTTCTATGACTAACTAGCACAGAAGCTCTTTGAACATGCTCATCGATACATGCTGATAAATTTACTAGCAGCTAGATGCTGTTAAATGGAGTTAAAGCTTTCCTCGTCTCCTATTGACCTGCTCCCATTTGGATGACGTGGTTGCTTATGTGAAGATATGTCCAGTTGATATGCTTTAACAGAAGAACTTGTTTCAAATGACGCGACTATGGCATTCTATTTCTTATTTTCTTTTTTCTTCTGCTAACTGATGTAGCTTATACTATGGCTTCTTGACTATCCCCGACTGAAAAACAGAAGTTCTTCATTCTTATAGCCAGATCCAAAATGATTTGATTATGAAGTAGCATTTTCACAGTTATTGTCACATTCTGCAAATGTAATTCTTTCGATTCATTGTGATGACACTGTCAGGTGCGAGTTTCTTCATCTTTGTTGTTGTAGTCCTTAGCTTATTTTATCCTTGTATTAGTCTCAAAATATAGAGTAAATTAGAGGTTCAATGGGGTTATGACTTGAATGTTGTTTGAGAATTATTTAACGTGAGTTCTATAAGTTGGGACAGGAAAGACTTAGAAATGTTTTACCTGCAAGGGTGGCCGAGTTGGTTGAGCAAGTAATCTCTCTCGAGAATGGGATGAGGCTTGCCTAGTGCAGCAGACTGTTTTGTGTGTATCTAAAAGATAGCGGTTGTGAGCTTTCGTCAACAAAATGACTTAAAAAAGTATTCGCATAAATAATTTTCCTCTTTACCAGTCATCATAGTACTCACTTTCTACCTTGATCAAGATTTACTATTTTGTACTTTCTACCTTGATCAAGATTTACTATGTTTTTTGGGTAGATGTTTTTCTACTGTACGACACAATTTTTGTTGAACACAGTTTAAAATGTTAGATTCTATTTTTAGAAAGAAAAAAAAATGTTATGGTAAAAAGAGGAGTCCGGAGCCTAAAGGGTGAAAAATGTTAACAAAAATTTCAAAACGGTATATGAAATTTCTTTTTAACCAAAACGGTAAAATTGAAATAACTTTTTTTTTAAAAAAATCAAATCGCAGCGGTTTTTAATTAAACTTTTTTCTTTTTTTTTTCTTTAAATCAAATCGCTAAAAAAGATTTTGATTTAAAATCGGTGGCGATTTGATTTTAAAAAATAAATAAAAAATTTATTAAAAATCGTTGTGATTTGATTTTTTAAAAAAAGAAATTATTTAAACAAAAAAATAATAATAATTAAAAAAAATTTGAACTCAAGACATAACAAAAATATAATTAAAAATATATATATTTTGAAAATCGCTTCAGGTTAATTTAAATACTTCATGAAGTTTTCAGGTTTGTACAAGTTACAAAGGAACATTGTTAACCAAAACGGTGTTAAAACTTTTTATGATATTCTAAAAGCAAAGCATGAAATATAAATTGTGGGAGAATACCTCATCAGGTGTTACAGGATACACACTTCACGGAATAAATATTTTCTCGCGATCGTTTACTTATTGAACGAAAGAAAATGACCTTTTCAGATCTTTTAGATATAAAAATGAAGATCTCTAAACTAAAATAAGTTTATACGGAACTACAAAATCATATTGTAACATTTTAACAGAAAATAATGAATGTTGGTAATTAGTATCTATGCCTTCAGGCTTCATCCTGCAAATAAGTTGTTTTTCCTTCTCAATATTCCATTATTTTTTGTGCTTTGTATATGAAAAGCATCACTCATGCACCACAGGTTTATAAAGACGAATTTTCGTCACTCAATTTTCAACAGCTTCTCTCTCGTCCTATACTTCAAACTAAGACTTTTCTTCAGACTTAAGTTCTCTAGCTTCTATTCTCAGAGTAATCAGATCATTTCAGCTAGACTGTACGTGGGATGCAAAAAAAGAACAAAGAGAATTTGATCACAAAACTCAGAAATTCATTAAGCTGTCTATTCAGATATTGGCATGAACGTCTGTAGAAGTTCGAAAATACTTGGTACTATAGACCAAAGTCGAAGAACTTCTGAAACAGAGTTACTGCACAACATTCTGAGGAACCTCAAGGGCTATGGAAGCTAAATATGCTAATTTAAGAACAAGGAAAGAATGCATCATCATATTGGTTTGTATGCATTTGACAAACTATAAGTATTTCTATCAATTTGTATGTGCAATCCAAAATACAGGTTCCAAATTTTTCGTCACTATCACTTGTCAAGAACTTCTGCACCTGACTGAACTATCAGAACATATAATAATATTTTAGCCACCCTAGCAAAGCAAAACAGGCGGGGTAACAAGGGATGAGGATTCCTGCCACATTTCAGGAAACAATCATAAAGTACAACGAAGCAACTTTTCCACTGTGAGAGTCAAATAGACTCACTCTTTGAGATTTCTCAGGCCTGTCCAAGCTATTCTCCCCTTCAGTTCAAAACATAAACCTTCTACACTACTAGAATGGAGGCTAAACGGAGATATGGATCTTTGACCAAGCTTTTAATTGGTGTCATAATCTGGGGTATTAGATCTCAAAACTGTTCAACCGAACTGACAATCTAAACTTCTCCCTGCTGATGACTGATCAGCAGAAAATTAGGAGCATCAACAGCTGTGTCATTTCCATGGAGAATAGTGCATACGGAAAAACTGGTAATCAGGAAGGATTACATGCAAGCGCCGAAGCCAACTGTCTGCAGCTTGCAATAAAGAATTTTCTTGCTCGGATTCATGAGGTCCACCAGGACTCAAGATTGAGGTTTTCAGTTTGTATGTAGCAAGACCAAAGACTGGTAAAGAGATTCTTGAGCATGCATTTACATTTCCTAGAACTTTCCTACCGGTTGCACCATGATAGCGTGGGTGAACTGTGCTCAAAGCTGGGAAAGTGACAAATATTAGTTCAGAATAAGCACCGGAAAGTAGAAATCCACATGCATAAAACAAATACATATGTTGTCTGAGACTGGACAGGACATACCTCTTGATTGTGTGGACAAAGTATGAAAGGTTAGGAAAGAAGCATCCAGATCCCGCAATGTTGGACCCATGGGTATTCTATAAATTGGATACCTATAATAGACTGTGTCAGTTGCAAACTAAAATGCAAAACAAGAACTTCAAAGAACTTCAAATATCTTCATCATGTTACAGATTACTCTAGACTCCTACAGAATTTTCAACATACCAAGCTACAGAAATCCAACTAGAAGGCAGTAAATCAGCACTCCTGCAGGTCTTCAGCTCTGGAAATTGAGATGCCAAAAACGCTATCTGATAAAGAAAAGAAGAATGCAGAAAAAAATACACATTTAGGATAAAAATGTGGATTTTTTCTTATACACTAACAACTGATGTACCTTGTCAGCCAATGGTCTTCGATGATGTGGTTGCTCATGCTCCAAATACTCAAACATGAGTTGCCCAAGAGACTTAGAAAGTTCAGTTTCATCACTCGATGACACCATGACAGCCTTATCACTCAATGATAGTCTATTTAGTCGTTGAGCATTTAGATTTACAAGACTATGCTGGTTCCGCAGCCCATCAGAAGAGGATATGGACCGCCTCTCCACTTCACAGTCACTGCTTCCACCACTGCTGGTCTCCCTTGATGACTCAGCATCACCCTCTTCACCAGGCCTGCTGGACAAAACAGAAGGAGCACAAGATACAAGGTCGGATAGAAGTTAAATAGCCAGAAGCACCACATTCAAGTTAACTTTAGGTGAAAGAAAGAAATATCACCTAAAATATCAAATTAAATTTCACATTAACAATCATACAAGTAAAACAGACCGTTAACATGCAGCAATCAGTTCTTCCTTGGTTTACAGCTTAGTCATCCAGATAAGTACTAAAAGAACAAGTTTCAACATCATACATGGAAGATGTACCAAGTGCCAAGTTACTTTAGCACTTCAGTAGCTAAACAGGGTTTCTAAAGTTCGGAAGCTAACCTAGTTTCTCACTGAACCATTTTCAGGTGCTGATCCAGGTTCCAATCTCACAGGTATCAGTTATCACAATAAAATAAACCCCAGAACATTTGGAAAACTGCTAATTTGGCATGTGTGTTTCCTTACCATGGAATGGTAAAATCATGAAACAAATCATGAATCTCTAACAAAAAGCAATGCACTAGCCTATGGAAAGTACCAAACAGATAAAAAAAAATCCAAAGTTGTCAATACAAAATTTTGCCTTGAAACCGAAAAAATTAGTTTCATGAAAAGGATTAGCAGAATCAACATTAGTTGCAGAAGTTAGTTCAGAAACTTGTGAACTGCTGGGTGCCCTAAAAAAGTACATCCACCATTTACAAAGCAAGAATCGCCGAATAACCAATCCACGTAAGCCTGTAGGGTGAAGTCGGCCCCCATAACACAGCCTTTACAGATCAGAAAGATATTACTAGTAAAATGAGGAGAAAGAACCATGCATTTACTTTCAGAAACAAATATTAATCCAATCGAGCAAAAAAGGTTTTAAATGGTTAGCGAGATGACGTAGAATATACTAAAATGCAGCTATTAGTTCAATAATAATGAAGCTTAAAGGGCAATCTCAACAATGCTCAAGCAAGTCATGACAAATCTGATTAAAAAAACTTGTGTTGCAACAAAACGTGTTTATCATTTCATTATAACTTTTTAATATTAACAAGTATTGGCAGGAAAACAGAAAATAGTCAAATACAAACAACATACAAAGCTGACCACGAATTTATTCAAAGATCACATGGAACTTTGATTTGTACATGGAATGAGTTAGCTAAACACTGATATTACTAATGCTTGGGTACTTATAACTCTTGCAAGAACTTTTTCCACAAGCAAAGTTATGAGCAAATTTAATCATCCAGTCCACATTGAATCTGGCACTATTGGAACATACCTCAACTAGTGCAATATGACCATACTACCTACTATCTATTATTTTTTTAAACTATATTTCCTGATATTTGTTTCATTAAGAGCTTGAGGTAAGTATGATCAAGAGAGCAAGAAAATGAAACACTACTACTAGCTAGTTTGACTTCTGAGATATCTTTTCATACAGACAAGAATTCCTTTCGGGATAATTGAGGACCGGCAAACGCAAGTACTCAACAGCACATGAAGTGAAACATGAAGGTCTGCTGATGGAATATGAGTATTTTAACTAGTATTTAACTGTTTTTATTAGTACTAGTTTCTATGTACGTGCAAAGCACGTGAATCTTCAATTAATTATTTATGAACAAGCAACAACAACATAACCAGTGTAATCCCACAAAGCGAAGCCTGCGAAGGGTAGAGTATGCACAGACCTTACCACAACATTAGAGGATTTATGAATAAACAATAGATTACTATTATTAAAAGTTATATATAAGAAGAAAGTTTGTTTTACAATAATAATAAAGTTTATCCGCACTGGATATTTAGACCAAATCAATTCAACAACCATTAGAGGCAGGCCCAAGATATGACTATTACAGATGCAAAACTGCATCTAGCACAAATCGATCGCTGGTCATAAAGATGATAATAGCAAGTTTATATTATCAGGTTGATTTAAATAGTGCTATCCCAAGTTAGTCTATTTTTCGTAAGCAAAAAAGGTTTATTCATTAGGTTTTTTTCTCTCATTTTGACTGTATTGAATAATATTAAAAGAAAATGGTAGGGCTATTTTAAAAAAATTTAGAAGTGTTCGTATCAATAAGACAAGTTGGTGTAGAAGCACGGGTTTGTTCAATGTTCTTTTCATCTGATTGAATAGTTAAGGTTCTTTAATTAATTAGTTTGGGAATCAAAATTTAGAAGTAGAAATTGTTTAGAACTCTTAAGGCTATTTGGATTGCTCAGCATTGTTATTTGTGCTTCTTATAATAGTACAGATATTAACTCGTATGAGTATATTAGTGTTTTACTGATATAAGCTCCCATTTTGGAGAAGAACAGGAATAATAGATTCTTTTAAGAGCAAATTTGGAAGGCCAGTAACTAGATTTGGGCATAATTACACAATTTTGTCATAATTGATTGGTCAACATGTAATTGAAGGGGAGTAATTAAAATCTTTAGTTTGTTTGAACCTGGTCAACGTAGTTACGTCATAAATTTGCTTATTATATCATAAAGGAATAAGTCACTATTCAAAGCAAATTTATGATATAGCTATCGTTGCTTTGATTTGAAGACATCATTGGTAACAATGAGACATTCCCATAGATGGCTATCGAATGATAGCTATTGCCTTAAACTAAACTTCAAGTTCATAAAATCCATGATTCCATGTGAATCCAATTCCCTCTCAAGCTTCTTTTCAGCCTAATCATCTCAACACCCAATTTTTGGCATGCATAGTTATTAAATTCTCTTTCCTACTTCGACTGAACTTTTTGAGCCAAGGGTCTAACGGAAATAACCTCTCTATCCCACAAAAGAAAGGAGTAAGGTTTGTGTACATCCTAGCCTCCCCAAATCTCACTTGTGGGATTACGCTAGGTATGTTTTTTTTTTCAAGAAGTAAGCTGCTTCATTACCGGCATCACGAAGATGCAAAGCGTACAAAAGTAGATAGGCTAGCTCCATTACATGATAAGTTTAAGACCAGGGAGCCAGCCACAAAACTAAAAGAGGTTATGTTTGAGTGGATTACGACATAGAATCACAAGCTTTGATTTGAAATCAATTAAGTTAATTGTTTTTGTGGCTGACTCCCTCGTCTAAAATTTCTATCATTTAGATAGCATTTGGCAAGCAGAATAAACATAAAGAGAAATGGCAAATAATTATAGACTAATTAGAAAAAAAAACTAACACAAATAAAGAAAAAGAGCATCAAAAGTTGTCTTACCTGATGCGTGAAGATGGCTTTGACGGATCTACGTACAATTGGATGCCGGATAAGAAAGGTACATAATATTGAATGATTGGATCTTTCCCATTCAACAATATTGGTACACCCACACCATAGACGCTCCATTCACTAAAAGCTTCCCAAAGATCGCCAAGGCAATAATATATATATGGCTCTGCTTCCCTGGCTCTACGGCCTCTTACATTCACCTGTTCATCCAAAGTGTGATAAAAAGACAAATATTATTTACTTTGATGCTATCACATTCTTAGTACAACGAATAAATCACACAATTGAAGTATACCGTTCAAAAATGAAATTGCACTGGATTCCTAAATGTGAAAAAATGTGGAGAAAAAATATATTCTTTAAATCAAAATGAGGAATTTTAAGATCTTGCAAACAAAGCAAACAGCATTTGCTTCCTAAAAATGAGACTACAACCACTACCCTTCAATCTCAAACTAGTTCAATTCAGTTGATATAAATCCCCACTATCCATTCCGCTCCAATATGCAAGAGAAAGAGTAATGAAAAACAAGAACTCGAAATCTATAAGCAGCTCTCGCCTCATTTGATGATTGTTTAAGCATAGCAAAAAAGAAGAAAATGTTATTTTAAAAATCAATACCTCTCACTCATAGAATAATGTATAACCACTGAAATAACTCCAAAAAAAAAAACTCATATACCTCAGAGAAATGCTGGGCGGGCACAAAGGGAGTAACAGATTCCATCAAACGATCCAAATTGGTAACATTTATAGGAGGCCTTGGTGGTGAAGCCGAGCATACAGAGGACGTTTTCGACAATGTAGTAGTATTAGTCGAATCGTCTGAGTCAGTCCGGTTCCCCACCTCAGCTGCAACTACAGCCGCCTCAGCTTTAACTGCTCTCTGCACCGGCTGCCTCTGCTGCTGTTGCTGCTGCGATTGCTGTTGCTGTTGTTGCTGCTGTTTCTGTAACTGCTGCTGCCGGCGCATAGCCGGAGGGTTATAAAATCGGTCAGCGCCGTGGCTCCGCGACACCGCGAAGCTTCCAGAACCAGACATTTTTACTCCCAATTTGTGTGTGTGCGGTGAGGTTAAACTAAAAATCTATGAAATTGAAGAAATTCAGCAACTGAAAATGAAGAGATTTGTGAAATGAGATTCAAATTGAAGTAAGAAAAAATCAAAATCTGAAACTTCACTGATTAGGGTTTTTGAGGTTTTTGGAGGTTCGCATCAATGACTAGTTGATTTTTCGGAGTTTTTGAAGGCGGAACAATAAAAAAGGAAAAAAAGAAAATATATAGTACTATTTATACTTATTATAAATAAAAATGGAAAAAGAAAAAAAGAATTGTGGAGAGGAGAAAAGGGGTTTGAGCTTTCACTTCACTTTCAAGTGCAGTAGTTTCGTGACACGTGTTGCTTTAGCCAATCAGAGACACTGTAATGACTCCCTCGGGACTTGAATATTCCCATGTGCCCTTTTTAGTTCTTGATAATTTTTGCCATATTTGTATTTGGACATGCCATATAAAAGTCATAATTTCAAATTAATATTTTTTTTATTTGAATGATAAGATTATATATATAATAGCTAGAGAATTACATGGTTTTGAGACCTCCTGGCCTCTATATATTTTCCATAGTTAGCAATTCCAGTTAGATTACCAAAACATGTTAACTTACGATAAGTTTTTAAATTTATTAGCTATTACGCTTTGCTGGTTATCTTTTATTAGAGCTATAGCTTGCACCGGAGGTGTAGATAATATAGTATCATGGGTCGAAGGTGTTAGCTTGATACCTAGTTTTGATAAAAAGTCTGCAACTTTGTTTGCTTGTCGGAAACTATGCCGGACCAGCGGATTCCCAACCTCTTTATAAGCAACATGCAAAGATTGATATTAGTTGTATAAATAGGATGTGAAGCTTGTAATGCTTCAATTGTTTCAGTAGAGTCTAACTCTATTTCGATGGGGCCGGTGTAGAATTATATGGCTAATTTTAAACCATCTAGAAGAAATTCTATTTCAGCCATGGTATGGCTTTGGGCATTGGTGTTACTATAAAAATCTATTACTCAGTTTCCATTATGATCCCTAATGACACCTCCGATACCACCTTTGTTGCACTCCTCGAAAAACAGTCATTCGTGTTAAGTTTTAAGGTCCCTTCTTGAGGAGGGGTCCATTTTATACTAATGAGATCTGGGAGGATTGAAGGTTGTGGCGTTGGTATGTGTGTTGATGGTATTCCATCATATTGTTTTTCACTTTTCCCGGTGATAGAGAGAAATTCTTAGAGTTGAACGCATTATGGTTTCTATTTTTTCCATAAACTCTAAAGGCCGAAAGGGAAGAAATTCAGCAAGTTGTGAATGTTACTATCTTGCGGCGACTTAATGTTCTTCAAAAACTGAAGTCAGTGTATTTGGGAGGGAATATAGATTTGAGGAATACCTAAGTCTAGCCAGATTTTTTTTGCTATATGACAATGAAATAAATATGGGTTATAAATTCCTCCTCTTGTTTACAGATGGTGCATGTTTTATCAGGCACCATGTTTATATGATGCAGGAAAGAGTTAGTTGGAAGTTTATTGTGGAAAAATAACCAAAGAAAAAATTTGATTTTATTTGGAATATCTTTCTTCCAAATCCAGCTAAACTGGTAAGGTGAAGCAGGAGTTAATATAAGAGTTTGTTGGACAGATTTGGTAGAAAAATAACCATTAGAGTTTCCCGTCCAATAAGGTTTATCGCTATTTTAGGGATCAGGATTTAAGGTAATAGTATTAGCATTATATATAATATTTGGAGGGAGATACATATTCAGGACATCCCAATTCCAGTTATGGTTATTCCAGAGGAAATGGTAGCAATTTCATCTTTCCAAGTAAGGGGACCTTGAACTAGTTGTCTTAAGGGGGATTATTAGGTATCCATCTATGATACCAAAGGCTAATAGAATTACCATTTTTGGGGGACCAAGCAGTGTTATTTGTGCAAATTAAATTCCCCATGACAATATTTTGCCAAATAAAGGATATTTTATTAAAAGGTTTTCTTATTATATTTTCTATTCATAGTTTGTGCGCAAAGATTTGAGAAATTCGTAAGGAGTCTCCAAGCGAGACTAGCAAGCATAATTTTATTTTTTATATAAGTTGACTGGATCCCAAGGCCTCCATGCTCTTTAGGAGAGGCCACAAGTTTCCATGCTACATAGTGAATTGATTTGTGGAACCCTATATAAAATCCCTTTGGATTTTATCAATCATGTCATTATTTTTTTGGTAAGCAGAAATATTGTATCGAGTATGTTGGTATATCATTGAGAGTAGACTGAGCAAGTACTAAACGTCCAGCATGCGTTAAAAAATTAATCTTTCAAGAGGAAAGTTTTTTCTTCATATTATTTATAATATATTGAAAATTCGTGGCTTTGGTTTGTTATTCAGGATACGAAAATCGAGATACTTACCAAAGTGTACGGGAGAGATGTTGAAACACCGTTTGGTCAAGAGTTTAGTATCTTCATTACAATATTTTGAGAAGATTTAGATTTCATCGGGTTAATCTTTTGGCGAGACAGACGGGAAAAATTATTCATACACTTGTGCATGGTGTGAATGGAAATATCATCTGCCTGAGAGATAAGCATGAGATCATCTGCGAAGAAGAGGTGCGATAAGAGTAGGTCATTTTTACTAAGAGTTACAGGCTTCCACGACAAGATATCAACTCGGTAGCTAATATACGATGAGAGAAGTTCCATGCAAAAGATAAAGATATAAGGAGACTTTGGGTCACTTTGTCAGAAGTCTGTACGAGTACCATTAACCAGGACAGCTATGTTACTGCTGGAGATGCAACTCATAATGAGCTTAAATATTTTTGGTGGAAACTTGAAATGGTGAAGGGTTGTTTTAACAAATGATCATTAAGTCTATCAAAACCCTTTTCTGAGTCTAACTTAAGTATTAGGCAACCTTTATGATTCTTAGTATTCTTAATGTGAGTCATACTCTCTTGGACTAAGATCGCGCTATCGCAAGCTCTACGGCCTTTCAAAAAGCTAGTTTGATGGGGGCTAATTAGGTCATTAAGAAAAGGTGTGATTCTATTGGTGATAGTTTTAATAACTATTTTGTATATGGTATTGCATAACCCTATTGGTCTAATTTTTTTTAGAAGATTTGCATTTTTAAACTTGGGAATAAGACATAGAAAAGTCTTATTTGATTCTGCAGGCATTAATTGTGTTTTGAAGATATCATGACAACATTTGAGAATAGAATCTTTCACAGTATGCCAATGTTGCTGAATTTTTTTTTGGATATAGACCGTCCGGACCCGGGGCTTTAAAGGGTTTATAGGAGAAAAGGGCTTGGATTACTTCTAGGTTTGATAAGGGTTCGTCTAAAGGAGAAAGATCTAATTTATGGAAGCTGATAGTTGCTCTTTCAATATTTCCCTAATAAGTAGTTGAATGGTCTGTGGTAAAACAGAAATTGTAATAGGAGTAAGTATATTTTACAATTTTTTATGACTAGTAATCCATTCATCATTATCATCTTTAAAAAAAGAGATATTATTTCGCCTCCTCCTATTTAGCACCCAAAGGTGATAAAAATTAGTGTTTGCATCTCAGTCCCTTATCTAACTAATTCTAGATCGAAGTTTCCAATAATCTTTTTCTAATTTTAGGATGTTGTTATATTCTTTAAGGAACATCGTTTCTAAATTTTGAAGATGGTAACTAGTCTGATAGGAGAGGGAATTTTGAATACCTCTCCATCTGTCTATAATAGATCGTTTTTGTCTAAAAATATTACCAAAAGTATTTCTGCTCCAAAGTTGGGTTCTATCTCAAAGAGAGATGATGCACTACTAAAATCTTTATTAATCTAACATCGTTCTACTAAATTTTTGAAATATGGATGCTCTAGCTAGAATTTCTCTAGTCTAACTGATTTTCTAAGGACGGTTTAACAAGAGTTATAAGCAATGGGTTATGATTGGAATGGGTCTTGGGGAGGTGGGTGACTTACGCATTTGGATATTTGACAATCCATTCTCTATTAGCAAAAGCTCGATCAATTCTTTCAAGGATAAGGTCGTTTCTTCCTCTCCTATGGTTTGACCAAGTATATTTACAACCCTTAAACTCTAGGTTAATAAGGTTGCAATTATTTAGGCAGTTTCAAAAATAATTATATCTCCTAGAATTTATTTTTCGACCACCCCATTTATCTTGTTGACTTAGGATTTCATCAAAATCGTCCGCAACAAGCCAAGGGCTATTAAGGGAGAAATTCATATTTTCTAGATTATTCCACAGAATGTTTCTTTTATAGTTATTTGTACTTGCATTAATAGCCGAAAAGCACCAAGAAAAAATTGTAGGGAGTACCTGGATCATTGCATGCAGTTCCTGATCATCTTTTTCTTTCAAGGTTACATTTACCATGTTAGCAACCCACATTAGCACAATTCCTCCAGCTCTTCCTTGAGTAGGGACCTCAAGGTAGTCGTCAAAGTTAAATCACTTTTTAGGTTATTGTGATCATCCATCTTAGTCTCTAGTAATGCCACAAAAAAGGCGTTATGATTACGGATGAGTTCTCTAAAGTTTCTTTTAAAATTTCCATTATTCACTCCCCTAGTATTCCAGATCATGAAGTTAGTTTGCTAATTCATTGGATTGTGAGTTATCTGTGGGTTCTGGATCTCTCCATTCTCCAGTGTTGGTATTAGAAATGCCCTCATAGTTGGGATCATAATTGCTACATATTTCGCCAAGTCCTTGTTCAGTGGCGGCCTTAGAACGAATAAGCACTTCTTCAGAGCTAGTGACAATTGTGAATGTATCCTCATTTTCTAGAAAAACCATAAGGGTTGAGTGTGCGTGATTTGATATTTCGGTGAATGAAACCATTCTCCTTCGAATCTCGCTTGAACATTATTATAAGTAAGTTTTTTCTTGTTTTTATCGTTAGAGTTTGCTTGGTTGAAGTGAGGTAATGATTGAATATCTTTATAGGAAGATATTCTGAGAGAGTTATTGGTCAGGTCTTGCATAGAGGAGTTGGAGTAAATATTTTGAGTATTAGAATTGCAAAGATTATTAGTGAATTTATGAAAGGGGGCTGCCAGGTATTTTAAAGTACCAATGAATTGATTGGTGTCAATCTGTATGTCTTCTTTGCTTTTATTATCAAGGGTTTGATTGGAGGAAAATGAGTGGTAAGGGGCTTGATGGAATTTTACTTTATTTTTAGTAGGTCCCTAAGGATATTTTTGTCATTTTCGGTGTGAGGCTCAACAGTTTTAGAAGCTGGAAAGGTAGCTTCTTCTTGAGAATTGATATAACGAGCCGCCTTTAGAATTCTTTTGTCAGGAACATCAAAGTCAATTTCAGCATTCATAATAGAGCTTATGTTGGGGTCTTCCAAGGTTGATAGGATACTGTATTTATTTTTAATATTTTTAAAGGGTTCGTTATAAGTACTACAAGCAGTAGGGAACTTATTAGAATTATTAATATTAGCAGGATTATTTTGAATGCTAAGAGTCTTTGGGGCATGAGGGTCTAACTTTATTAATTTTGAAGTAGAATTTAGCGTCTGGGGTGATATAGATTTACTTGGGGCTGGTTCGTGAATATTTACCTCTATACTTGGTGTCGCTGCCTGCAATATTGGTTGTTCGTCCAGATCTTGATGCTTTTTCTTTAGTTTCAAGACTCGATTCTTTTTTTGGAAGTTTACTGTATGTCATTCATCTTCAAGATTTGTTTTTGGTTTCATTTGTGAAGTGTTAATGCAAGGATCTAATTGAATTTTTACCTGAGAGCATTTGTTCGCAGTATGCCCCAATCTTTCACAAGTTGTACTATAAAAAACCTTGTCCTTCGTACACAATAGGTTGTATGTGTTTTCCGATTTTGATAGAGCTTAGAACTGATTTTTCAAGAGGGATTTTGTACACATATTCTTGCATATCTACCTTTAAAGTGGAGCTAGTGCATTTGTCGATTTTTAGCAGTTTTCCAATAGAATTTTCTATTTTTTTTAAAAAAAAATCCCGTCATAAAATTATGTAGGTAGTTAAGGTAATCTAAGCTAGATCACAGAGTATGTCAGGGTTTCTTTTTTTGGAACAAAATTTGGTTTTCATCTCTGAACAGTAAGAAAATGGTTATTAATAAACCATGGTCCATTATTGAGTGTCTTGACAATGTTTTCCTCTTTGAGGAATTTCACAATATAGTAATCTTTCCCAAGGTCTACGAGGGAAAATATTCAGATGGTTTCCATAGTTGTGTGATTATGGTCTTTAAGTATTGATGAGCAATTCTCTTTGATAGGAGTTTGATGATAAGGACATACTTTCAAGGTATATATAATCTCTTGTTATCTTTTTCAGAGAGGAAGAAAGTTTTGATTTTTTTTAGTAATTTCTTCCGCTTGGCCTTCTCCTAGTGTCTCTTCCTCTTCACTTACTAGATGAGATGCATAATCTTCCATCTGTAGGTTCGTTATGCAATCATTTCACAACAAGGTTGCTTTAAAGTCTTGCTAGGAACATGCAGTCTTCTTTGTTCCATCTCCATCCACCAGATTTTTCTTATCAGGATTTTTCTGGAGTTGTACAATTAGGGGGAGGTGATGAATGTTCTTTGTTTTCGTTTTGCATATTCTAAAATTGTCTTATCTTTGAAATTATTTGATGGTCATAATATGGCTAGAGAGGTGAAAGGGGTATTTCAAATTAATGTTAAGATGTCATTTGAGATAATAATTTCACAATTTAAATTCTTCAACAACTAAAAACATGATTAAAGATTTCAAATAAAATTTCAAAGTAAATATATATTGGTTACATTTAATTTAATATCAATATCTTGATTTCATTGAGTCGTTGAGAATAAGACTCGTTTGGCCATTGATATACAATCATAATATAATATCATAATATGAAATTATGAGATGACATTAAAGCTTACTCACAAATTACATTCGTTGAATGAGTTTTATGTTTTATATTCTCAGATCTTTCTATTTAGGTATCTAAGAAGAAATTTTTCAAGTTCTCAACGACATGATTTTTTTTAAAAAATAAAATATTTATCTTTTCTTGATATTATCAAAGTAAGACAAAATAGTCTGGCGAACCCTTATACTTGTATAATTTGTATTGTGAACTCTTTTACTTAACATTTTGTCAGTTGAATCCTTAAACTCAATAAAATACAACATATCAAACCTCTCTGACCATTGGTCTTGTTTATATGACATTAATATAGATGAGTTGGCAAGAAAGTCTAACTACATGCATGTTAAGACAAGTGAACATGATAATTTAAATTATTAAAATAATAAAATAATAAATTAATAAATTTTAAATAAAAAAAATTCCATACTCTTCCACACACCACCTTCTTTTTCAGCCAACCCCACCTCACCCCACCCCACCCCACTCCATCGCCGCCCAACCTCATTTTTCTTTCTTCTCCACACCTTAGCTATCATTATCTTCTTTAGCAATCTCAGATTTGACACTTTATGACGTCAGATTTCATGGCATTATTTGTGGAGGAAGAGAGCAGCATTGGTTTCATGGTGGTGCTCGCCGGTTCGTAGTGGTCTAAGAGGGAAAGGGGCGAAATTTTTTCCTTTTCACTAGAATGGAGGTGATGTTGGTCCCTTTTCTGCCAGAAAAGAGCGGCGAGCTAGGAAGTTTGCTGGTACATCGAGAGGATGAAAAGAAGACCTCATTTCTGATGGTTCGAAGGTTCGTCAGTGGAGGGGAAAAAGGAAAATAGTAAAAGGGAAAAGGAGGCGGGAGATGACACGAGGAATGGTCATGGCGGTGAAAAGGTTTGTTGGACGGAGCTGGTGGAGTGGCCGCTTACTGCTACTTTCGTGAAGGTCATAGAAGATGAGTGATTATACTCTAAGAAATAAATTAAATTCGTTATTATTTTATCTTTAGTTTATTAAGTTTAGTTTATAATTTTTAAAAATAGCAATTTATAAAGATAATGATGATTTTATTAATTTTAATGACATGTCATCTATTTAAAGGAGAGTGAGCTACACACATGGTAGGAGGGGTATAAAAATCTTTTTTATATTGAGTTTAAGGGTTTAGTTGATAAAGGGTAAAATAGAAGGATTCATAATACAAACAGATACAAGTACAAGGGTGTACAAGACCATTTTGCCTAAAAGTAATAAAAGAAATAAATAAACATACTTGTAAAATAGTGGATAAATAAAATTAAACAGAAGGGTGATATAGTAATTTCTACAATAAATAAGACCGTATAGAATTTTACTCATAATTCGCATTCGATGAGTACGTTGTATGTCTTTCATTCTCAGCACTTTCAATTTACGTATATGAGAAGTGACATGACGTATTTTTAAAAGATAAAATATTTATCTTTTGATGATATATTATAAAAAAAAATATTATATATAAAAATAGTGAATTAATAAAAATTAAACGATAGGGGTAATACAATAATTTCAAAAATAAATAAGAAGATATGAATTTTTACTCATAAATTGCATTCGCTGAATGTGTTTATACCTTATATTCTCAGCTCTTTCTATTTAGATAAAGGTTTTTTAAAGTTTTCAATAATATGACGTTTTTAAAAAAAGAAATTCTTATCTTTTCTTGATATTATAAAAATAATAAATAAATATATTTTTTAAATAGTAGATAAATGAAATTAAACGGAATGATAATAAATTATCTCAACAGTAAATAACAAGACACAAATTTTAGTCAAAAATCGCATTCGATGAATGCATTTTGTGTCTTTCATTCCCAATTATTTATATTTAGATATCTGAGAAGGTTTTTTCAAATTTTCAACAACATTGCGTTTTTTAAAAAGATAGAGTATTTATCTTTTATTGATATTATGAAAGTAATAAATGAAATAAATCTATTTTAAAAATACTAGAAAAATAAAATTAAATGGAAGGGGTAATACAATAGATCAAAAGACACAGAATTTTACTCATAAATTGCATTCGTTGAATGCATTTTATGGCGCATCTCTCAGCTCTCTCTATTTATGCATTTGAGAAGGAACTTTTCAAGTTTTCAACGACATAACATTTTGCAAAATATAACATATTTATTTTTTCTTGATATTATAAAGTAATAAATGAAATAAATAAATATATTTTAAAAATAGTGGATAAATAAAATTAAATGAAAGGGGTAATATAGTATTTCAATAATATATAAGCAAAACAGAAAAATTTGCTCATAAATCGCATTCGTTGAATACGTTATATGCGGTATGCCTAATATTCTCAGCTCTTTCTTTTTAGATATTTGAAAAGAGTTTTTTTTCTTCAAGTTTTCAATAACACGACGTTTATCTAAAAGATAAAATATTTATCTTTTCTTGATATTATAAAAGTAATAAATGAAATAAATAAATATAATTTTAAATATAGTGGGCAATCAAAATTAAACGGAAGGGGTAATATAGTAATTTCAACAATAAATAAGAAGACACAAATTTTACTCATAAATCGCATTCGTTAAATGCGCGTTTTATGTCTTATATTATCAGTACATTCTATTAAGGTATCTAAAAAGAATTTTTTCAAGTTTTAAACAACATGAAACCTTTTTAAAAGATAAAATATTTATCTTTTCTTGATATTTTAAAAGTAATAAATAAAATAAAAATATATTTTAAAAATAGTGAACAAATAAAACTAAAAAGGGGTAATATAGTAATTTAAACAATATATAAGAAGACACAAAATTTTACTCATAACTCACATTCGTTGTATGTGTTTTATATCTTTCATTCTCAGTTCTTACTATTTAGGTACGTGAGAAGCATTTTTCAAATTTTCGACGACATCACCTTTTCTTAAAAATATAAAATATTATCTTATTATACAAGAAAATAAATGAAATAAATAAATAAATAAATTCTAAAAATAGTGGACAAAAAAAATTAAACGAATCGTATAATATAGTAATTTCAACAATAAGTATGAAGACACATAACTTTACTCATAAATCCATTCGTTGAAATCGTTTTATGTATTATATTCTCAGCTCTTTCTATTTAGGTATCTCAAATCAGTTATTCTCAAATTTTTAACAACGTGACTTTTTTTTTTTTAAATAAAATATTTTTCTTGATATTATAAAAGTAATAAATGAAAAAAATGAATATATTTTAAAAATAGTGGACAAATAAAATTAAATGAGCGGGATAATATAGTAATTTTAACAATAAATAAGAAAATATAGAACTTTACTCATAAATCGCATTCGTTGAATGCATTTGATGTCGTATATTTTCAGCTCTTTCTATATAGGTATGTGAGATTATTTGACAATAGTGGACAAATAAAATTAAACGAAAGGGGTAATATCGTAATTTTAACAATAAATAAGAGGATACAAAGTTTTACTCATAAATCGTATTCGTTCAATGCTTTTTCTGTCTTTCATTTTTAGTTTTTTCTATTTAGATATATGAGGAGGTGTTTTTTTTTCTTCAAATTTTCAACGACATGACACTTTTTAAAAGATAAAATATTTTTCTTTTCTTGATTTTATAAAAGTAGTAAATGAAATAAATAAATATATTTTAAAAACAATTGACTAGTTAAATTAAACGGAAGGGGTAATATAATAATTTCAACAATAATAAGAAGATATAGAATTTTACTCATAATTCGCATTCACTAATTGTGTTATATGCCTTTCATTATCACCACTTTCTATTTAGGTATTTGAGAAACGTTTTTTCAAGTATTCAACGACATGACATTTTTAAATGATAAAATATTTACCTTTTCATGATATTATAAATGTAAATAAATATATTTTTATAATAGTGAACAAATAAAATTAAACGATAGGGGCAATATAATAATTTCAACAATAAACAAGAAGAGACAAAATTGTACTCATAAATCGCATTTTCTGAATGCGTTTTATATGGTATATTTTCAGCTTTTGACGACATGACTTTTTTTAAAAGATAAAATATTTATCTTTTCTTGATATTATAAAAGTAATAAATAAATAAATTTAAAAATATTGGAGAAATAAAATTAAATGTAAGGGGTAATATAGTAATTTTAATAATAAATAACAAGAAAATAAAATTTTACTCATAAATTCGTGGAATGTTTTTTGTGCTTTTCATTCTGAGCTCCTTATATTTAGATATCTGAGAAGTTTTTTTTTTTTCCAGTTTTCAACGAAATTGCATTTTTTAAAAATATAGAACATTTATCTTTTCTTGATATTACAAAAGTAATAAATGAAATTTAAAATAATGGACAAATAAAATTAAATGGAAGGAGTAGTATAGTAATTTCAACAATAAATAAGAAGATAAAAAAATTTAATTACAAATTACATTCGCTAAATGCGTTTTATGCCTTGTAATCTCAGCTCTTTCAATTTAGATATTTGAGAAGAGTTTTTTAAGCTTTCAACAACATAATGTTTTCTAAAAGAAAATATATTTATCTTTTCTTGACATTATAAAAGTAATAATTAAATAAATAAATAAATATATTTTTAATAATAGTCGACAAATAAATTTAAACAGAAAGAGTAATATAGTAATTTCAACAATAAATAAGAAAACACAAAATTTTACTCATAAATCGCATTTGTGAGTGTGAATGATATTGACTAACAATTGACTCAAAGTAACAAATGTCGTTTAAGCAACAAGGGTTGTGGTGGAGTGGTAAGTAATATTTCATCCTTAACCAATAGATCTCAGGTCTAAGTCCCATTGGTACGGAGTTGCTCTTGTTAAGGAGTGCTTTACTCCCCAATATGGGACTTTCCCGAGCGAATCCAGATTTAGTCGGGTTCTAATGTGATTATCGGACATCGGGTGGGAAGCAAAAAAAAAAAGCCAATGTTGGTTAGTCTTCTCGATCGATATGATTGAGAAATGTTAGTTACGTTCTACGTGAGAAGATACTATGTACTATGTGGAGGAGTTATATTAAATACAAGTACACTACCATATATGTTCAATTAACATTTCTCATTGACTTTTGTATGATCAATTAAAGTTAGTTGAAACAGTTTATTAAGCAGATAACAAATAACTTTGTAATAATTTATTATGTTATTTAATAATTTTTTGTTTATTTGATAAGATTGAATAAATAATTGGAGTTATTTTAATAATTTTACAACTTATGAGATTATTATCTTTATGAGAAAATATACAACACAAAAAATACAGATTGCATATTCATACAAATTTTCAACTTCATGTTATGATATTATATCATAATTTCATATCGCATAGCAAAACAAACCCTTACATACCTATTTAATGACAATTGTGGAAAATTAGAAATCACTTTTATTTTAACAGTTATATAAATGAATCTAATGAAATAGTTAGTAAGACTTTATTTGATTTTCATGAATATAATCACGTTTTGGTAACTTCATTGGCAACTAATATAACTAGTGAAATAGTGTCCATGAATAATGAATAGTTATTGGTAATTTGTGAGAAAATTTATCATTGTTGAAGTTAGTGTAGTGGATTTATATCAAGCAGGTTATGAAGAAGAAAATTCAAAAAAATAAAATATTTTTTATTAAATAATATTAATTATTATTCAATTAATGTTTTATTTTACTAAATAAGTAATTTAATCAAAATAATTAAGCCAAGCACAAGAAAAGGGTTCAGAAGTACAATTCTCTTATATATTTTGCTTTACATAGAACAAAAAGTTAATTTTGTGTGTTGTATTTTGTTCTATATAAAACAAAAGGTTAGTCAAAGATATAATCATTATTAGACAAATCATTAGTTGAATAATGTATTTAAACTTCTTTTTAATTGCATGGACATGATATTCTGTATTGATCTGAGACCATCAATATAATATTTTTATTTATATTAATCGTATGAAGTTGTGCAATAAATCATATCAAGTAGTCAATATGCAAATTTGATTTCTTGTCTAATAAGATAAAGAGTGTTAGATGAAGATTTTTAAAAGAATTAAACACTAGTACGGTTATGGAAATTAATCATAATAATTTATAAAATTATGTATAATTTTATTATTTATTATCATCTTTATTTAAAAATAAATGTCATCATATCGAGAATTGTGTATTTTACTGTACTTTTCATATTTAATAAATATATCTGAAAATTGAATATTATTAAGATAGTACTTATTTTAATGTATTCATTTATTTTACTAAAATGACATTTGATTTATAACAAGGACTTCTTAATCACATAATATTGTTGTAAGTGTATCTTTCTTTATATAATTATTGGTTCAACTATTATTAAGTTTAACAATCTCATTCGAAATAGACGTTACTTTAACTACTTGTTTGTGACATATTATTAATTGGTATAGACAATATTGTATTATTAGTCACATAAATAATGATTTTATCCTTTTAATGTCATGGTGCATTTTAAAATAAGATATATTGATAATATTGCTTCATTTTTTCTTAGATAAGACGGTGATATAGTACTTCTGTATATATATATACAGATATCTCTCGGTTCTCATCTGTCACTCTCGTACGCTTGAAATGTCTTGTTAAGCAATATATAATTTTTATTATTTCTTGTGATAATTCAAATAAATAATTAACTTTATTTGTTGATCTTTCATGCATATTCATATGTTCACTTTATATAGAATTCCACATGACACACAAACCTTTTGCTATAACTTCAAACTAGGTCATGTTTATAACAATATTTTGTTTAGCCAAGTATATTATTTTTTCTTTCTTATTTTAGGTTCAAGTTTATCGTAAAATAATCATATAAAAAAGAAAAAAGAAACCTAAATAATTTTGATATTTCGTGATAAATATTATCATTATACCAATAATAAAATTGTGTCATCGTTATTTATGTGTATATAGAACCTTAATATCTAAAATACCAAAATAAGATAAATTTAAAATACATTTAAAGTGAAATATGATATTCATAGATAAAAAGTTAACTTATTTCTTAATTTGGCTAAATTTTATGTCAATATAACATGAAATATTTTAATTTATCTTAACTTCAAATAATCATCCTTTTTCCCATTATAACCAAATACTTGTCCAAGTTGTAACTACTTAAATCAAAGGATCCTGAAGTGAAAATGACAAAAAGGTCCATTATCTTTATAATAGATTTAAAAAATAGTCCCTTGAAATCAATTGAATAATTTTGATCCTTTCAAAAATAAACATTTTCAATCTTCATCGGTTATTTATCAAATTTCAATTTTTAAATTTATCCAAAATTATACTAAAAAAATTAAATAAAATTTTAGAATCGCAATATCAAAATTACAAATACAAAAAAATCACTTCAAAAAGTTACACCAAACTCTTGAAATAGATCAAAAATAGCATAAGTTCCAAAATTTGCCATTTAATATTTTTCTATTTTTATTATTCTAGTTAAATTTCCACATTTGACAAACTTATAAAGATTTTTAGGGAAAATTTGAAATTACTATATAATGAAATTGAAGTCACCTTGGTTGGTAGGCAGACAATAAAGTGAAAGAAAATAATCTGTGTTTTGCTTATCCCAATGAAGTAATACTTTGGAGGACCCATCAGTGTGATTTTTGTGGTTGATGACACTTCAAGCGTGCGAAGGAGGTGGGTACTTATATGAAGCTCAATTTCTAATCTTTATCTCTCCTTCAAATAGCTGCCCAAATTGACGATTTTTTTCGATTCTTGATCTGATCGAACAAACCCCTTTTCAAAAAAATCGAATCTTGAATTGCCCCTTTAGTTGTGATTCGAAGAAAAAACTGTTTTGGGGCAATTCAATCTTGAATTTGGGTTATTGGGGTTGTTGAATTTGCTTATTTGGAGTTATACCCACTGGCCATGCGACTGTGGTTTTGTGTGATCGCCCTCTCAAGAGAGGACCCTAAGAATCAAGTTCGAGTCTTTGATATCTTTGCAGCTGTTTTCTTTAGATTTAGCAATGGCTGCTGATAGACCTACTCCCAAAGGGGTACTTTGTAATGCTGGTGCTGGTGCCGCTGCTGGTAAGATTTTTAAAAGGGTTTATTTTTATTTTTTTTACTTTCTCAGGAAGATCTATAACCTCCTTTTTCCTCTTTTATCTATATGCTTAAATGTATATATGGACATGATCCAAGGGTTTGCTCTGATTTGGGAAATTAATATGTTGCAGGAGTAATTGCTGCTACTTTTGTGTGCCCTTTAGATGTTATTAAGACTAGGCTGCAGGTTCATGGGCTGCCGAAGCTAGGAAATGCTAATGTTAGAGGTAATGCCTTGTTCTATTTCCATTAATTTGTAGAAATGATTCTTGATGTTGTTGAGGTTCTTAAATCTCCCACCAAGCTGCTTTCTATTTGATTGTGCTGTCTACATGCCACACACTATTTGGATTTTTAACCCACTACGTCGCGGCTATAGGTGTAGATTCAGTGCAAGTGTATATTTTACTAAATGGTTATAGTAATATGTAGTTTGATGGAAAGCGTTCGTTGCTGACATAGTAAATCCACTACTGACACTTACTCATGCATGCTTATATTGGGACTGATAATTATCTATCATCAAGTTACACTTGAACATATGAAAAAATGAGTTGAGAAGCAAAATTTTCCATGGTGAGTATATCAACGGTAGCTGATTTTGTTTCTTCTTCTAATCAGGTAGTCTTATAGTTGGGAATTTGGAGCATATATTTCAAAAAGAGGGGTTGCGTGGAATGTACAGAGGGCTTTCCCCAACAGTGCTAGCATTACTTCCGAACTGGGCGGTGAGTCAGATTATTTTACAATTCTAACTTTATCATCACACTGACTTCTGGTTATGTAGTCTCTTTATTCTGTTATCTGGATAGATCAAAGGCTGTTTACTATGCGGCTCGTGCTAAAGAATCTGATTGTTATGGATAGCTACAGGGATAATTGTTACCTTATCAAAAAAATTTAATGGATAGCTACAAGGATGGGGCAGTTTGTAAAGATGAAAATATACAACCTAATGGAAATTACTAGCTTTTGTTCCATCTCCTTGTTGCTAATATAGACTAAATTTTCTCTTAGCTTCTGCGCTTTAACTTCTTCTTGTTATTTCTTGTAGTAATTGTTTGATGAGGGCGTTAGTTTACTGGACTCTGATTATCCTGTTCTTAGGTCATAATCGTCCTGTTCCAGGTTCATGCTTGGTGATCTTGCCTGTTTTTGCCAGCACATTTGAATCATGTCATTTGCAATAATCCCCACTTCCAAAAAAAAAAAGAAGATGCTTACATGTCATTGATAAGCTAATAATTTATCTATGTGCACTTTGGGCATGACTATATACCCAGTCTATTTTCTTTAGTCTTTACCTTCTTTATATGGTTGAAGTGTGTGACCATCTCATTTTAAAGCTTAAGCTGTTAGAGAGCACACTTTTATAGTTAATTATATTCTCAGCAATGGGTAGTTAGGCACCCGCTTACCCCCACAAGCAGTTAAATTAAAAAATAATCTTTTAAACCTTTTATGAAATACGTAGGAATCATGAATTTTAACAAAAATCTCAAATAGGAAGTAGCCTTAACTTAATCTCAAATCCATAATCTAGTAACAAATGAATTCAACTTAGCTAATTTAATCAATGAGGTTCCACCCATCCTAATTCTTGTATTTAATGGACTTAAAATTATCATAAATATCACGCCAAATCAGGATAATCAACACCGAGTCAAGTATTCTATCATCTTCCCCATTCTCCCGACAAACTTCATTAATGGTCGAACTTAGGGTTTATATATTTCAACCCCTCCACCACAAAGCTTATCTACATTCATAAATGGAGTAGAGTTGGTGGAATTATCTCAGTAGGTTCTAATCTTGAAAATCAATAATTTTGTGTCTTTGATTGGTAGGATTGAAGTGGTAAAATGAATACTCATAAATAATTACCTTAAGGTGGCTGGTGATTGGGTCAAAAATTTTCTTCCATTCTCTATTTTCTCAGTTCTGATCCCTGTTCGCTGGCTTCACTTGAAGGGTGAAGCTACTTGTGTTCGATAAAGCTTTCTTTTGAAGCATATAGGGAGTGTAATTGATGAACTTCATCCCATTGCATCCTTCTTCTTTTCTGGACCAAATTATTTTTTTTTTACTCTTTCACTTTCAATTTCCTTTTCTTTTCTCTCTGTCCAAAAACGCCTCAAAAAATGATTGGGCTACTAACATTCCTGTTAGTTCCATGCTTCACTTTTGTGATAGTAAATGAAGCCCATCTCACTTAACAACTATTGGAAAAAAGGTACGTAGAACGGTAGAAGCCATGTGTGTAAGGAGATGAAGACAATACGCACCTCCGCTCGCTGTGCCTGTTTGCAACTCAACTCTGTAACCTGTTTTTAGACAATTTCAGGAAGACATGGATAATATGACAGATCACCAAAGTAGTATTTTGGGCCTTGATAGGATATGAGATGAAAAAGGAACTAATGAAAATTTGTAGAAATATTCCATACATTGATGTGGAAAGAAAGGAACTAATGATGCTTCGAGGGTAAAGCGACATCATGCTGTTTTAGTAGCTTATCAATGTTCTGGTGAACTTTACAAAATGTCTATGAACAGGATACTGTGATATATTTCAATAGTTCGTTTTGACCTTTCACAGACTATGTTTAGTAGGAGAAAGTGATTTGCACGTCAGTATTGGCAGGCCTCCCCCGTTTGGCCATAAATTTTGCAAGTCAAACTTGGGAAAAAACTTGGCAAATTTTGTTTGTCCATACACTTTTTTATTATTTGGCAAATTTTTTTGGCAAATTTTCCAAATTCCCAAATACTAGAATTTTGTAGTATTTGGGCCAAATTTCATTATTTGGAAAGTTTTAGAAATTCAATTTTTACCCTTAACTTGATTTTACAAAAATAATATATTTATTGACACCAACCAATATTTTTTTACGTGAACATCAAAGTAGTGATGGAATATTCAATGAATATGAAATTGATGATATGGTTGTTGATGAAAGTGACGAAGTATTGGCTAGGTAACAACATCGCTTCATCTTCTCGATCATCTGATTCTGAAATGCAAGCTCATCGAGAAGAGATTGATCATAAAATGTGGGAAGATTATATTAAATAATAGGTTGAACTCTTTCAGATGAGAAAGCATAGGTTTTTCAGTGATTGCAATATTTATTTCCTTTTGTTTTCTTCTCGTTTTTTTTCCCGAATTTATATTAGTTGTATTTTCATTATCATGATTTATACCAAGACCTTTTCACTATAAGAATATTTACTGTAATGATTTTTGTTGATTTGTTGCGGAAGTCATAAATCTTGCTACGTGAGATTTCTGTTGTGCTATGTAATACAAATTTATGGTTAGTTTGATAGTTTTAAAAACTTATGGGTATAAATCATATTTCTTAAAAAAATGAAAGATGTTTCTCAAATTCTATGGCCAAACACATGGTAAAATTTCACCCAAATTTTCATCCAAATAATATTTGCCAAAAATATTTGAATATCTATGGCCAAACGCTAGCTTAAGCATAGCTGTATCCAACACTATCTTAGTGATTGGGCTTTTATAAGTAAATTTTTTGCTTACTTATAGGTGAAGTTCTCTAGAAGATTCAGATTGCTGATTAACTATATTGAGTTGATTGACTGGATTGATTTACTTACAAAAGCACAGGCTGTACCAACATCTAGTGTAAATTAAGTGCATTATACTTCTGGTTAAAAAGCCTATCCAAAATGAAATTGTTTTTCTCTAAATTATTGCTGTTAATGCTACTTACACTAAAGTCCCAGAAATTAGACTTAAGTTGCAAAAACAGTGGAGAGACGTTGAAGTAGGAGGGGGATGCGGAAGTAGGAAAAAAGGATCAAACTGTTTTCACAGAAAGGTGACTTATAAGCAATGATGGTAGTTTTGTCATTTCAGATTCTTTTGCTTCTACTTATAATCTTTGTCCCATTCATTTTGTTCGTATGGGAAAATGGTTTAGGTAAGGTAATTCGAACATTCTCACAATGCGTCTGAATCTCCCGAGTTCTATTTAGTTCCATAGAGAAGATCTTTCTGAAAGTTTTCCTGTATTCCTTGCGTATCAGCATATCATTTAGCTGACTCTTTAAGTGTTGGCCGCACATGGCGACAAAGGGAAGCTTACTGTTAGTCAGTTACTGTCTCTCTTCCTCTAATCAAAGTTGAAGTTGCGTGCTTCAGTTCCTATTACATTATCGTGTTTATGCGTTTAGTTTTAAATATTTGATCACGACTTCCTCGATTTGACAGAGGAGCAATTAAGTTTATATAAAGAGTGATCTCACACATATTTTCCTCTTCTGCAGGTGTATTTTACTATATATGATCAGCTGAAAAGATTTCTTGGCTCTGATGGTCAGTAGATGACCTTCTTTCCTAAAAGATGTTATTCCATTGACTGATTAGCGTTTCAAATTAATTGTTAATAAACTACATTGCACTTAGTCTTAAATACTTCCCATTTGGTGGTTGTTGTAGATGGAAGTCATCAACTCACGATAGGTGCAAACATGTTAGCTGCTTCTGGTGCCGGAGCTGCAACCACAATTGCAACAAATCCTCTCTGGGTTGTGAAGACACGTCTTCAGGTGTGTTCCATGAATCCAAAGTTTAATATTTAGCTTGATTTATTATCTTCTTGATCCTAAATGATACCATTCCTTCCATTTCAGAAAAAAATATTTAGCTTGATTTGTTATTTGTGTGGCTCCGGTAAAGAGCTAAAGATGCGTAAACGAAAGCTGGGTCTGACATTAGAGTGATTTTACTACAGTGTTTGGTATTGACTTTGTGGTATGGAGTGGAACAATATGTTGTCAAAAGTTACAAACAATAAAGCAGCTGGAAGGGCCTTCTGATTTCTTGTAATAACTATAGAATTGGTCAGGTGGGGGTTTTTGGGGGGGGGGGGATTTTTGGAGAAAGGCATGTACCATGTGACTTTCCCTTATCCTACTAGAGGAAAACGGAAAGTTTTGAAGAGTTTTCACAAGAAAGTGTGAGTGTGTCCTGTATCTACTTGTGTTTTAGTAACCAACTGAAAGAGGAGTGTGATTTCAGCTTTTATGGCTCACTTTTTTAACCATGTGATCTTGGGGGTGGCTCTTGCAAGATTGTCGCTGGCTAAAAACAGAGTAGATGGATGCAATAAAATGTTGTTCTATCTCAGTCGAGATCTAATTGCTTTGGTCCATTCCAGTTCTATATTCTACTTTTGGGCATTTCTTAGAATTTGATCTTATGGTCTGTACTTACTCATCTGCTTCTGAATGGTTGTGATCCACTTGTTTTATTTTGTTTTGTTTTTTACTATTAAAGTTTCCTTACTTTGATTGTTGTGTGCGTGCTTTGGTTTTTGTAAGATTTGTTAATTGAGTTCTAAGTCAGCCTAATTGTCACTGCTCATTTGTGGTTTAGTAGGCGTGATGTGCTGAGGTTGAAATTGGTTAAGAAGTGCGAGATTTGAACTTCAATGGAAAAGAATTTGGTGAAAGTTATAGATCCGTGAGTGAGACATTTCACTTGAAAACACATTAAAACCAAATCTCTGTTTCAAAATTTTACTTGTAGACTTGTAGTTCAAATAGTGAAAATATTATTTCATGCCCAAATGGATCTTTTTAGTTCTAAGCAGGCTACCTTTGCTGTAAAGTAAGAAATTGTAAATGTGCGGGTGGTGGGGGTTGGGGTGGGGGTGGATTGAGAGTGTTCACAGGAGGACAGGTTAGGCATTCAGGGCGGGGGGGCTATTGCTAGCTAAGCTAACTTCTCACCTGCTTGGCCTAGTCGCATTTTCATGCTTAAGTTGGAGAGCTGATATTAATAAGTTTTAACAATCCATGTTAAATGTTTCTATTATTTTGTGGGGGAATATGTAGCTAATGTAGTAGTGGTGAGAATTGTTACACCATTTAATTGATTAATTAATATCTATGTACTTCTGGTGTAAAAAAACTTGGTAAAGAATCTCTCTTTAGCTGGACCAGCACTGTCAAATCACAAATGTCATTTGGTTATGTTATGTTTACCAAAGATATGCTTCTATATGCACTCCACCAAACAAAGCATTAATCATTTTCTCACCCTTACCCATTTGTCTTAAACTTCTGTAGACTCAAGGAATGAGAACAGGCTTTGAGCCTTACAGGGGTACATTATCTGCTTTAAGGAGAATAGCATATGAAGAGGGTATTCGTGGGTTGTACAGGTCAGTGTTTGTTTTTTTCATGAAATTTGTCGCTCTTAGTGTTTCAAATTGCTTGTCTACCAGTTTTTGCTGATTTAAATTACTTTGTGGTGGACAGCGGTCTGGTGCCTGCTTTGGCTGGTGTTAGTCATGTTGCTATCCAATTTCCGACTTATGAGAAAATTAAGATTTACTTGGCCAAGCGAGGTGATTACTCACTTCTGGTCAAAATGTTTCCTTTCACTTCTAGTTAGTTCAGTATCTTTAGATTTGTTTTCCCACCTATTGGAAAGGATGACATCGTTTCTGAATTTGCTGGCTTGTTGTGATGATGTCAGCTAACACTTCAACGGATAAACTTGGGGCCCCTGATGTTGCCGTTGCATCATCAGTCTCCAAAATATTTGCTTCTACATTGACATATCCACATGAGGTATGTTATTTCGTTGGTTGCGTTGTTAATTTACTTTAAATTGCTAACTGAGACATAAAGTGGTATACCCTATGACGTCTTGGTCCAAAATTTTACAGAAATAATGCAATTCAAGTTCTTCCTATGTCTTTTTTTTTTTAATTGGGATATTTAGTGCACCTGTGTTCTCACATCTGTTGTCCTTCTCGGGCTTCTTTTGTTTTTGGTGAATTCATGATTGAAACACTTCACTAGATTTTGCATGTGTTGGAAAGCTTAGGGAATCGAGTTTATGACAAGCATACTTTCACCAAATCATTCTTTGGAATTTTCGTTGTAGGTTGTACGTTCAAGGCTTCAAGAGCAGGGGCGCCATTCTGAAAAACGGTACTCTGGTGTAGTTGACTGCATTAAGAAAGTCTTTCATCAAGAAGGCATCGCTGGCTTTTACCGTGGTTGTGCAACCAACCTAATCCGAACTACCCCTGCAGCTGTTATCACATTTACCAGTTTTGAGATGATTCACCGCTTCCTTGTAACCATGTTCCCCCCTGATCCTCATCCTCACACATTGTAGGATGGCAGGGATTGATTCATCATAGAAGAGGCAGTTTAGTTCATCAAGTCCTTGAGCAAAGGCGACTGATTCGTCTGCATCAATTTCCTCATCGATTGTGTATCTTGTTTCTTATTAGCTGTCATAGCATCATAGAAAAGCCATTTTGGCCATTGTGATACAGATTTAGTATACCATTTATATACTGAAATTGATGATGATGATGATGATAAAAGGAGCTGAAATGTAGGAACACTAGAAACTATACTGAGGTTTGAAAAATTGAATATTAATCGAACTTTTGAGGCGTTTACTCTTTGGGCTTTCCAGCTTATATATCGTGCTAGTAAGTATTCCTTCATCCTGACAGGTGCAGCACATATTATTTGCACATTTTTTTCATTTCGAAAGAGTTTAACTTATATACATCATTGTCGTCAGTATTTTATGAAGTGCAGGCCCTGAGAAATTGGATGAGAACATGTCTCAGGACTTTCTAAAAGCAAGAGGAATCTACCTATTTGGAAAAGGAAAAATTATATCTCAAGGAACAAATATCTCTAATATTTAAATAACTGTTAGCATCAAGAGAACTCCAATAGATGATTGGTTGCTACTTGCTAGGTGCAAAGTCTTATTATTCTTGAAATAATCTTTCAACTTTCTATGAAATGTCACTTTTATTTACATTTGAAAAAGGCAAATAAGAAATCAAATTTAGAGTAGAAAGTTAATAGGTATCTGAGTGTTGATTTAAGTTTTCTACTACTAGGACATGACTTTAGATAAAAGAGTATGAAGGACAGCGACGTAGGGTAGAAGGTTAATAGGCATTTCCGCATTTGAGCGTTGTCTAGTTTTTCTTACTATTATCTTTTTCTTCTATTTTATTACATGTTGTTTTCTTTGCATCATTTACGTCTTGTTTGACGTTTTGCTATGCTCTTCTCTTTTATCTTTATTCATTACTGTATTTTCTTTCAAAACTTGAGTTGAAAGTTTATCAAAAGTAACTTTCTACCTTCACAAGATATGAATCAGATAAAACTCTATACACAAGACTTGTTGTTATTATTGTTGCATATATTATAAAACTACTTATATATATAATATAAAATAGAAGTAGGATTAATCTTGCTTTCTTCTAAAGTTGGGTATCCTAGAATAGAGATAATCTTTTGTTTTTCAACTTCACCAAATTGTAGTTGAGATAGTTCATCTTTTGCTTCAAGTCTTATTATCCAATTTCTTAATTCATTTTTGCCCTTAACAAATCACCCTTTGTTTACTCAAACAACTTTTCATTTGTTCTACCAAAATAGTCCCTTGATGGATTTTTTTTTTTATAAAAAAAACTCTTTATATTATTTATATTCTTAACCTATTGAAATAAAATCACAGATCAACAAATAATATGATAAAGGTTTTGGATTTTTCCAACAATTATTAGCATTAAATTTTTGGCCATGATAAGTCATTGTAATACCTCTATGATTTAAAGAAAAAGAAGGATAATGTGGGGAATTGCTTTTCAAACTCCTCATGAAGTCTGGTCGGTGGCAAATTTAAAGTAACAAATAATAACAAAAGTGAAGGGAAAAAATGTTAGGAGTGCTATGGCTTTCATGATATTATTGGAAAATGGACCATTTTACCCTTATGATATTTTTAAAAAAAATAATCATACCATAACATAGTTAATTAAGAAAAAATCAAATAAAATAGTAATGATGACAAGACAAATAGTGATACTATGAATTGAATTGTGACCTCTTTAATTACAATGTACAAACACACACAAAAAAAAATATATGTATTTGAGTTTATTAGAGAATATTACAATACTAATTAGACTCTTTAAGTATAAATTAGTTTAATTATATTTTCACTTTTTGTATTCAACTTTTGCTCTGGCATTCCCTTAAGTTGGGCCAATTCTAAAGCAAAGCATTATTACTATGATGGGAAAGCTCTATATTACTAACACTTCCTTTTGTCTATCTTAAGGTATGAATAATATTTTTATTTTTTCCTTCCATTTAATTGCTACAACTTGTGTTCACAAGCTTGTTCTATAAATCTTATTAAACGCGAAGAGGATTTCTCCTCGCCTATTTGAGTTTGATAGACAAAATTATCAGATATCTATGTCGAAGTGAGGTACTGATTAGATAATATTAGGTATCTCATAAAATTAATTAAGGTGCATAATATGACTCAGACAACTATAATGAATTTTTGTTTTTTGTGAGAATTTTATCATGATTTTTTTTTATTATTCTAAAAGAATAAAAAGAGAGAAAAAAAGATAATGGGAGTGGTTAAAGGGGGGAAGTAATAATATGGTTAAGAGAGCATAATCCACCAGCAGATTTGACAGAAGCATATAATTACTATTAAATTATATAAGTCAAATTATGATTTATAATTAGTTGATTCACTTTTAGGGCACCAATGGAAAACCTTGGGGTGGGGTGGTTAATTCATTCAAAATGTATTTAGAACTAATAAATATAATAATTTTTTATTTTTTACTACGATGTGAATAAATTCATGTAGTGATATAGCGTCAAAAAAAAATCTCTATGACAACGTCATAAAAGTTGGTTGAAAAAAAACTTGAATGTTATAATAAAAATTGCTATAAATTAAAACGGAAATCATAGAATTGTATTTAGTTAGAGAGTTTTAATTATTGTCAAATTAAATCCCGTGATTGCCTAAATGTGAAAAGTATAAATGCCATAAAAAAAACACTGTTATTCAGTCCGTGAGACTTTAAAAGACTACAAATAATAAAATGAGGGGTTGGTAAAAATACATTTTAATTATTTTAGTATTTTTTTATTATAATTAATAATATATATATATATATATATATATATATATATATATATATATTTGTTGTGAATCTTGTGATAAAGATAATGTATAGTTTATATATGGTCAATTTTAGCTCATGTATACTCTAAAAATATTCCTAATAATAACTATACCTATATGAAAAATAATATTACTACGCATAAACTAATCAACAAAGCTCATAATACCTACTATACCAAAAAAAAATCATTAATATTTAATATGTATCTCATGGATATCTTAATAAATTAAATTTGTATATTATTGTGAATATTATCGTACATATAGCCTAAATAAGTGAACATGACATAATAATATTGACTACTAACAATATTTATGGCTCGAGTGAAGCCATCATTATAATATATCAATAGTTTATTTTCTATATTTTTAAGAGCATTTTGATTCTAAGCAATATAATAACATTATATTTTTATTTATGAGCTTCGAATTTTTATTTTTCATAAATCTTTGTTACATAACATTCGTTACATATAATTATTATCGAATCTAAATCTAACGAGTTAAACCAAGACATGCATCTTTGACCCGACACAACTTTAACTTATTATTTTTCATATAAATAAAATTAACTTTGGTTTTTTTTATAAAAAAAATAAAATATTTTGGTTTAATAAATTTTGGCATTAAATCCAAAATCTACTTTGTGGGGGTGGAGTGTAAGGGGTTGTAGGTCAAGTGTACTTTTCTAACAGTCTAATTTAACGCCCCTACAAACGCGTGGACACCACATCCCAAGCTCCATCTGTACCTATCTCCTAACCTCTAGCTTCGGTTCCGAGCCACTTATTTGAATTTTCGAACGTTAGCTAAAAACTGGTATGCCTTTATTGGCTTTATTATTATTTTATTATTTACACAATTTTTAATTAATAAAATTTTCCAATAATCAATAAAGAACAAAAATAAACATCTCCAACTGGTTAATCAAATAACGAGTTTTTACCTGTTTTAGAAAATATACTATCAAATCGCCTAAATAATAACTATTCGTAAAATCAGCGTATATATAGATTAAATTCTTAAAATATTGGTTAATGATGTCGAGATAATGATGTTTTTTAGAGTGTTAATGATGCTTTGTTTCTAAGATATTTTTAAAAGGGAAAATTAATGAAATTTCAGTGCAGAGTTTGTTGAATTAAGCTTAGGTTAATTTTGTTATTGTGAATGATTAATTAATAGGTAACCGTCTAACAACAAATTTGATGGTTACCTTTAGCCTAACTGAGACGTGGCCCATTAATTAGTAAGTGGTGGCACAAATATTTAAGATTTAAATTTTGGAATTTCATTTGATTTATCGATCAAAATAATGAACTATAATAATAACAATAACTACACTTGAAATCAGTTAATTGGTGTAATACGTGATATTCTATAAGGAGGTCAGAGATCAATTTTCTTTATCACTAGCTGCTTAGTTGAGTTCATTGCACTGGACTTAACTCTTATAATTTACATAATTGAAGAAAAACAACAATAGTGACACAAAGAGGAAGTGCCTTAAAAGAAAAGGGGAAGCCGTAAAGAACCTAGGCTTAACGCTAGCTAGGAAAGAAGCCTTTGGGTAAACCGATAGAAATCGAAGGAGAAATATAGAGTCATTCCCTTTCCAATAATTAGCAGAGGATGTGAAAAATGAATTGTTGGTCAAATCACATCGATCATATGTTTATCGAAAAAAACTTATTTATGAATTCTATATTTCTAAAAAAATTAATGCTAGAGGTACACTTTATAACTTAGTAATAGGTTATGTATGGTAGTTCTTAATTAAATACATGAGTAAGTATGTATTTAAAATGAAAAAGAATTTGATATTCAACTTTGTACTAAAAAATAAATCTAGCCATTCATTTGGAGAGGATATTTTAAAGTAGTTGAATATGCAATAATAATAGAGCTTGACTAATTAGTATAGTAACAAAATTTTGAAATGTTTTTTTTTTTAATGTAGTTTGGGGGGGAATAAATTGTCAAATACTATAGTTGTATATATTTAGTTCATTTGTGGGCTAATAAATAGTGATATTAAGTTGTTATGAAGGTGACATTTTCATCGTTTTCTGATGGCCAATTTTTTAAATTTCAAATACCAATAATTTATTACTCCATTTTTTTATAATTTATATAAACTTGGATGTAGCTTCAAAAGATGAGAATTGTTTTTTGTTTTGTTTAGAATTGTAATAAATAATTATTGAGAAATAAAGGGATAAAACATTAATACTTTTTGAAAATGTAGCTGTTACTTGATGCTCTAGAAAATTATAAAAGACCCATTCCTGTCAGAATTGTGTTAACATATTTTTAATTTTTTGGAATTTCATTTAGGGTGTGTTTAGTATAGCTCAACTTTTCACATTTGATTGGTATTTTTTAAAAAATAAATAAATAAGTTTTTTAAAAATAAAAAAAAGGTTTTTCTCAGAGGAAATAGAGAAAATAAGTTTCATAAGTAGTATTTTATGTCGATTATCTCCCCAATATCTAACAATCAACCAAGAGCGGAGTCAAGTGGGAGCAAAGGGGTGAGTTTATCGGAACCTCTTCGCCAAAAAATTAATTAGTATATATAAGATAAGAATTATCTTTTTATGTGTATATAGTAGATGTTAAATCTTTTTTACTTCATGTATTGTTAAAGTAAATTTTATGCTTAATTATTAAATATAGGGAAAAGGCTCAAATATGCCATCGAACTTTCAAAAAAGGCTCATTTATGCCATCCGTTAAAAGTTTGGCTCATCCATGCCACTACCGTTTAAAAAAAGGCTCATTCATGCCATTTTTTTTAACGGTGGTTTTACAAAACCACTTTTTACACGTGTCAGATTAAAATTCGTCCACGTCATTTTTTATTTATACTAGGGAAAAGGCTCAAATATGCCATCGAACTTTCAAAAAAGGCTCATTTATGCCATCCGTTAAAAGTTTGGCTCATCCATGCCACTACCGTTTAAAAAAAGGCTCATTCATGCCATTTTTTTTTAACGGTCGTTTTACAAAACTACTTTTTACACGTGTCAGATTAAAATTCGTCCACGTCATTTTTTATTTATAATAAAAAATCAAAAATCTGAAAAATTATTAAATATAAAACCCTATATGTACACCCAAATTATTATATTTTAAATTATTTTTATTATATTTGGCATAAATGAAGATTTTAAAGTTCGATGATATATTTAGTTGCTAAATTATTTTTAAAAAAAGTTATTTAATGTAGGTGATTTTTTTACCAAAATAATCAAAATCAGCATTTTTACAAAAAAAGTTTTTTCTTTTAAATTAAAAAATCTGTTTCTAGAAATTTTTTCTTTATAAAAATATCGTCGCCAATTATTTTTTAAAAAAAGTCATATTAAATATTGGTGATTTTTTTTTATTTTGATAAAAATAAAAATCGCATTATAATTTTAAGTGTTTTTTTTATTTAAAATCACTGCAATTGCAGCATATGTATATTAAGAATTTTTTTTCTTGGCTGTTACTTTCTTGATTTTTTAAAATTAAAGATCGCAACTTGGTGGAATTTTTTTTAATTAAAAATCAGTGACAATTTTTGTAAAAAATCGTTGAATTATTTTTTTTAAAAAAACTTCATCAACATTTAATATGATTTACTTAAAAAAATTGGCAGCGATAATTTAATTAAAATTTGTTAACTAAAGTAGCTGCCAAGATTTAAAAAGAAAAAAGAAAAGAAATTCACATAAATCGCTTTCTTGGCAGCGATTTTTTTAATTTGGGTGGGTCTTTATTTGGGTGGGTTTTTATTTAATAATTTTTCAAATTTTTGATTTTTTATTATAAATAAAAAATGACGTGGACGAATTTTAATCTGACACGTGTAAAAAGTAGTTTTGTAAAACGACCGTTAAAAAAAAATGGCATGAATGAGCCTTTTTTTAAACGGTAGTGGCATGGATGAGCCAAACTTTTAACGGATGGCATAAATGAGCCTTTTTTGAAAGTTCGATGGCATATTTGAGCCTTTTCCCTAGTATAAATAAAAAATGACGTGGACGAATTTTAATCTGACACGTGTAAAAAGTGGTTTTGTAAAACCACCGTTAAAAAAAAATGGCATGAATGAGCCTTTTTTTAAACGGTAGTGGCATGGATGAGCCAAACTTTTAACGGATGGCATAAATGAGCCTTTTTTGAAAGTTCGATGGCATATTTGAGCCTTTTCCCTTAAATATATAAAAGAAAATTATAAGTAGAAAAAAATCATATACTTTTCAGATTTCTATGAATTTGATACGAAAGAAATCAGTTTTGTCACGTTGTTAGTTGATCAAAATATCATGAAAAATACTTTTTTTAGAAAATAAGTAATATAACATACAAAAATTTTACTAAATGACATTTTAAGTTCATTGTGTTTGCTCAGTGAACTCTTACCCCTTGACCATCCCAACTCACACCCCACACCCAAAACTTCACTCTCCGTGTCATTCTATTTTTATAATATTTTACTAGATTATATATAAAGATAATTTAAAATAATATTTTATAATTACTTAATAATGTTATTTATTTTTTAAAAAATATTTTCCTTACTTTTGCCTCCTCTATTGACACATTGGATTCTTTACATTGTGGTGAGAATCAATCTATTCAAGAAAACATTCCTTTCCTTGATTTAACTTTTGAAATCACATAATTCACCTTTAATTATTGTCAGACAAAATTTAATTTATTTATTTGTGCAAACAAAGCTAGATTATTATTTTTACTACATTGAATTACCTGTAGAAAACTACACTTGTAATCTCCAGTAACAACTTTCAAAACTAAACTTGCGAAAAAAAACTTAAAAGGTTCAATTAAACTAAGTACTCAGCAATTTGAATAGGCAACATTTATAGTTAATCACATAAGAGAAATATATTCTACGGAATGCATGATTCTTTATTTGGTTTGCGATATTAACTAGATAATACGTTTGTGATAGATAAATTAAGAGATTACAATACTTATTTTAACAATACGAGAATTGACTAGTTAGAGAGGATATGAAATTACAATACATATTTTGGCAATACAAGAATGAACTATTTAGAGACAAAAATACTTTTTAAATAAGTAATTTCCTTATTATTATTATTATTACTATTATTATTTAATTTTTACCCTAATATCTAATATTTTTTTGGATCCGATTAAATTTACAAATCCAAAATCTCCTATTAAAAACTAACAAATAGTTATCACTTCACCATAATTTTTCCTTCATTCTAATTTGACACAATTTTAAAAAATAAAAATGATTTTTAAATCTTATGATCTTAAATAAAGACATGTAAAATGAACCAAAATGTCTTATTGTGTTTTAAAATATGTCATATAAAAAGTTAAAACAAAAAGTAGCAAATCATTTTTTTCCTGGAATGAATTTAAAAGGAATAATACGACAAACAAATTAGAATAGATTACTAACAGATAGGCGTAAATCCAGAGGTAATATACAAGTTAATGAAATCCCACTAACTTTCACTCGAATCTTATATATGTAATACAATATGTGCTACCCAACACCAAATATTTATACCTCTACAAGAAAGATAAGATCAACATACACTTTATCCTTACCAGGTCTTACAAGTGAATTTTCACTGATATGTTAAATATTCAATCGTAAACTTAATTATTATTTGTATATTAAAATGAAATCATCACAAAAATTTATGAACTTCAATTTTTGAATCCGCGTACTCCAATCAGGATAATGCTTTCAATTTCTATTTTATTATATATATATATATATATATATTTAAAAATAATATTATTTATGTATATAATATGTCGAACCCTATTTGATTACTGTGTCTATTTTTACAAATTCTGAACCCTCTTATTAAAAATTATAACTCCGCCTCTAAAAAAAAAAATACTCCGCCTCTCTCCTATATTTCTACTCCCAAATACTTAACCACCTGCTCGACAAAAGAGTCGTACAACGCGCTGAGAGAGATTTTTTATTTTTTATTTTTGTTTCAAATGGGGTTCGGTATTAGGCTCGGAAATACGTGCCTTCTAAAATTCTACAAAATTCAATTCAAAGCAGCAGTTTTTTCTTTCTCTCTTTTGTTGTTGTTTGTATAAAGCAAATAAAGCGCTTTTCTTGCATTTCGTGGGGAGAGAGAGGTGAGTTGAGTTTGAGGGGTAGGTGAAAAAAGCAGAGGAAAAGGAATCAAGCAAGCCAAAAACTGAAGTCTACAACACATTACAAGTACTTTGTAGTGTAATTTTTATTTGGTGAATGAGTTAGTAGTGTGTACAACAAGAATATTACAGAGAAAAAGATTGAATCTTTATTACTTGGGTGTCTTTTCTGAGCTTTGTTAATCAGTTTAGATCTTGTTTTGAGTTCTGAATTCTTAATCTTGACTTCTTTTGGAGAATTTACTACTTGGGGTTTTGTTGGTTGTTGAGAATTTGATGCCTGACTTATCGTTCTTGGGTTTTTGAGATAATTTGCTACTTGGGGTTTTGTTGGTTTTGGGGGATTTGATGTCTGACCTTTCATTCTTGGGTTCTTTCAGATAATTTGCTGATTGGGGTTCTGGTGATTTTTAGGGAACTTTGATGTTTAGGTATTCAATAGTATTATTATCAAGATAAAGGTGGTTTCTTTAGCTGTTTGAACTAAAAAAAAATGGCGGCTGACGGAGCATTGTCTTTCTCGGTGACGTCTGTGGTAGAGGATGTTCTTCAGCAGCATGGAAACAATAGCCGATCAAGAAATCTTGATTTGGATGCCCGTAAAGCAGAAGAAGCTGGTAAATTTACTGTTCTTTCCTGTTACTGATTTTTAGTTTTATGTATTTTGTGTCTTTTACTTTGTGGCTGATCATTAGTGATTAGGCTGTTGATTCAATGTAATTACTAGCATGTTCATGTGATTTTAAGAAGCATAAGTTGGAAAGTTGTATTATCATTTCCAAATCATTGATGTTGAGTGATCTGATGATCCTTTGTTTGAATTGTAGCAAGAAGGAGGTACGATGCAGCCGCGTGGATAAGAAAGATAGTTGGAATTGTGGGAGCTAAATGTTTGCCAGCTGAACCATCTGAGGAAGAGTTCAGGCTTGGTTTAAGGAGTGGAATGATCCTTTGCAATGTACTTAATAAAATTCAACCTGGAGCTGTGCCCAAGGTAATCAATCCAACCCCATCTACTATAATAAAGGAAATCAACTAATAAATCATCTATCCCTCAATCCAATACTGGTAGAATTGATTCACTCGAAAAGGAAAATTGCAAGTTGAAGATTAAAGAAGATTCTTGATAATGGACCTATTTGTTGGCAGAATTGTTGTTTTTTCATTTCAGAGATTGACCTTTATCAATGATCAACTACTACAGGTTGTTGAGAGTGACTCTGCAATTACCTCAGATGGACCTGCCTTGTCTGCATACCAGTACTTTGAGAATGTCAGAAACTTTTTAGTTGCTGTGCAAGAATTGGGGATTCCTTTATTCGAGGCATCTGATCTGGAGCAGGTAACTATTAAGTGCATTTGATGGGGGTCCAAAGTAGTTTATTATCACAATTGGACTCTTAGTAATTGAGTCCTAGTGTTGTTGTATAGACATTCTCATGATTGTTATTGGAACTGCTATAGAAGTATGGAGTCATTGAATGATAGAGCTGCATTCTTGACAATTATCAGGGAGGAAAATCATCAAGGATTGTGAATTGTGTGTTGGGACTTAAATCCTACAGTGATTGGAAGCAAGAAGGTAATACCGGAGTCTGGAAATTTGGTGGAAATATAAAATCAAATGCATCAGTAAAACAAACTGTGCGGAAAAATTCTGAGCCATTCACAAATTCATTGTCAAGGAGTATGTATGAGAAACCTATAAATGGTGCATGCATTGAAGCTGAAAAAAACAAAACGGTAGGTAACCTCTGCTTGACTGAGAAAAGCATTACATTCATTGAGAATAATGAATTTAATAGACGAATCATTAATCAACTCTTATCCTTACAGTCCAGCTCTTCCTTGAGCATGCTTGTTCGTGCAATTCTAACTGATAGGAAGCCAGAAGAGGTTCCTAATGTAAGTTGAAATTCATTAAGCTTGATAAAATCTCCTTTTACATTTTTTGTAGTACAAAGTGGAAGCAATGCTGTGAAAGCTACAATCATTTCACTTGTTCCTACACTTCCGTTCAAATTACTTGCACTTGTTCAATCTTTTCAGCTGAAGTAGGGAGTGTCAAGCAAGCAGTAAAGAACTTAGACATGTAGAAAAGAAATCAAGTGAACTTAGACTAGTTGGACATTGTTTAACATTGTACTAGCCTGAGATTTAATTTCTCATGAAATGTTATTTCCTGGCGTTGGATTTTCTTTTTGAGTGAATTATGGAAAATTATCCTCTGTCGGGGAAATTGGAGCTGAGAAGTTAATTTACAAATGAAGTGTATAAACGACCTAGTTGTCTGGTGGAATATCTCTGGACCTTGTAGTCCTTGGAACCCCTTGTTTGCTCAGGTTATTCCCTGATAGCTTGACAGTTAAAAAATATTTCTAAATTCTTGATTTTACTGTAATTTACGTGTATTTTCAATTCACAAGTTCAATGTCGTTTGGTTCCTTGTCACCAGAAGTATTGACCTTCTGTATTTAAAGTAATTTACACGATTAGCTCTTCAGATATGGTTGATGTCCTTGCTGATGACTTTAAAATTCTTTTGTCTGGTATTGTCATAACAACTCATGACATCAAATCCTGCATCATAATTTCTTTCTCATACATGTTAACTAGAAAAACATTTCCCACAATCATTTACTTTAAAGATATGATTCTTTGTTTGACCTAACCTATGATATGCATGTGATGGTAGAACTTCCTGCAGACTCCTACAGTTCACCACCTGGAAACTGCTCGAGAGTTATTAGCTATTATCTTGATTTTATTTGGTATCTAGTGCCATTTGTTCTAAACTCCAGAAATGTTGTGCATGCTATAGCTTGTGGAGTCGGTGTTAAACAAGGTTGTTCAGGAATTTGAGCATCGCGTTGCAAGCAAAATTGAACTGGTAGGTTTATTTATACTCACCTATCTTCTCAATTACTAGATCATTCATTGTTGAAGTTGGATTCTAATTTCCCTTGTAGTCACTATTGATTCAGTGCTCTCAGTTTTCTCTTTCCATTCTATTGACTCCAGCCTTTGATTCCTTCTTACAATATCTACACAAACAAGAAAAAGTAGAATAATTACTCTACTTTTTTTAATGTTATTTACATGTGTCATCTTATGCTCTGACAAACCATGTAACATCCTTCCATCAGAGTAAAGCAACTACAGATGATTCAACTGGTTCTTGTGATAACAAATCCCTCATGAGACAGATTTGTGATAGTACAAAGGTGAGGTATCTAATTCATAATATCCTTCTGTTTTAATTAGAGAAGTACAATTTCATGTCAAAAGACATGATCCCTCATATTTGCAATTTTTTCTTCCTTCTAAATCAGGTTGACCAGAGGAATGTGACCCTTGAGAAGAAAGTGGACTCCTTGCAGGATGAAGAACGTGAAAGAAGATATGTGAAACAATACACCATAGTTGACCAACAGCAAAAAGACATTAAGGTAAGCATTGAAGATCGCTAAGCATGACTAGACCCTCAAAGATGAAAATTTCAAATTCTCCTCTATGTTCTCATGAGCCTTACTGTCCTATTGTAGAACCTGAAGCAAACTCTTTTGACTACCAAAGCGGGTATGCAGTTCATGCAGATGAAGTTTCATGAGGAAATGCATAGTATTGGTAGGAATGCACAATTCATTAATTTTTTTTTGGTTATGTGGTGTGGGGATCTCATTGATTTATGTATATTCCTTGATTGAGCATTTCCACCTAATTATATTGTAGGCATGCACATAAATGGCCTAGCTCATGCAGCTTCTGGTTATCATAGAGTTCTTGAAGAAAATCGCAAGCTTTATAATCAAGTTCAGGACCTTAAAGGTAACATTCTTATGTGGTAGACCATGTCACTGTGTCTTTCTTCATCTCTTACTCAGCCTTTGAACTGAAGGTTGTCTGTTTCTGCTCAATTAGGAAGCATAAGGGTTTACTGTCGAGTAAGACCCTTTTTGCCTGGGCAATCTAATTCTGCTAGTTCTGTGGATCACATAGAAGATGGTACCATCACAATTAGTATTCCATCAAAGAATGGCAGAGGACGAAAGTCTTTCAACTTCAATAAAGTATTTGGATCTTGCTCAACTCAAGGTAAATGTCAAATATAAAAGAGTATATAATGTTGGTAAAATGGTATTTAGGTTTAACTTTTATAAAGATTGGAATCTTGACTTTTGATTATGTTACACCTCAGCTTTCTTCAGTGGTTTCCACTTCTTAGTTCTTACTTTTCTGGCAGGCGAAGTATTTTCTGATACGCAACCACTGATAAGATCAGTTCTTGATGGCTATAATGTCTGCATTTTTGCTTATGGCCAAACAGGGTCAGGAAAAACCTACACAATGGTTAGTTAGAGAAAAATATCTCCATCACAAGTAAATCTTATTCTCTCTGTTGTATGTGCTAAGAAGCTCCTTTGCTGTATTCAGACGGGACCTAACAATCTCACAGAACAAAGTCAAGGAGTAAACTACAGGGCTTTAGGTGATCTATTCCTTCTCGCAGAACAAAGAAAGGACACCATCCACTATGATGTGTCTGTACAGATGATTGAGATATACAATGAGCAAGTTAGGGATCTCCTAGTTTCTGATGGTGTAAGCAAAAGATATCCTTCTCAATATCTCATCATTTACATTTTAATGATCTTTACTATTCTTCTTCTGGATATGTTGAATGTTTGGCACCAAAAATTGTTATATTATAACTTTAAGTGACATTAAGCTATGTGTTTTTACACAATGTGTTGATCTCAACCTGTCGTGCTTAAAGCCTTAATCCTCCTGCATTCCTTAACCCAGAATTACGTTAGAAATCCGTAGTGCTTCTCAAGGACTAACTGTTCCAGATGCAAGCTTGGTTCGTGTAGCTTCAACTTGTGATGTTATTGATCTGATGAATTTAGGGCAAAAGAATCGTTCAGTGGGTGCAACAGCGCTCAACGACCGCAGTAGCCGCTCCCACAGGTCTGAATGCAGAATCTTTTCTTTCTCTTAATTTGAATTGTAGGGCTTTGTAAGAAACTTATAGTGGAGATGCTAATTCTTTCTGGTCTTGAATGTGCAGTTGCCTAACAGTTCATGTTCAGGGTAGAGATGTGGCTTCTGGAGCTATTCTTCGTGGTTGTATGCATTTGGTTGATCTTGCAGGAAGTGAGAGAGTGAACAAATCTGAAGTAACAGGAGATAGACTTAAAGAGGCTCAGCACATTAACAAGTCTCTTTCAGCTTTGGGTGATGTTATCTCTGCTCTTGCCCAAAAGAATGCACATGTCCCATACCGTAACAGCAAACTTACACAGCTTCTACAAGACTCACTTGGTAGGATATAAGCTAAATGATGAAACTCGATTGTTCTAATGACTCTTTTCTTCCTGTATAGTAATTGGTTTTTGGTACATGACTTTCTTGTAGGAGGGCAAGCCAAAACTTTGATGTTCGTTCACATAAGCCCTGAGCCTGAAGCAGTAGGAGAAACAATTAGCACACTTAAATTTGCAGAACGTGTTTCTACTGTTGAACTAGGCGCTGCACGAGTAAATAAAGACTCTACAGATGTCAAAGAGCTCAAAGAACAGGTTTTCTTTTCTTCTTTTTTTCATTTTAATTGCCTTTTCTTTCTAGTATAAAAAGTATTCCTGGTATAGATTGGTTTTTCTGAAGGACAATATCTTTGTTTTGTCAGATTGCATCTTTGAAAGCAGCACTAGCAAAAAAGGAAGAGTCAGTTCCCATGAAGCATAAGGAAATGAGCAGTCCATGTGGAATGCAGCCATCACCCATTCAATCTAACCCACAGAAAAGAGAAATTCTAGGCGATTCAAATGTCCAGAGGAGACCAATGGACGATGTTGGCAACATAGAGGTAGAGTCTCTAGACTTGATTATCTCTTAAAGTGCAATTATTTATTACACAATACAAACTCTTCTATTGAAGAATAATTTATCGAAGTTTTTTAGTGTTTAGTGGTGTTTTAGCTGAAACAATAAATAGATGCAGCAATACTTGGAAGAGCACTAAACTTGAATAAGCTTATACCAAAACTAGAGCATAACATACCATTAGTCAAGTCTTACAACATACCCAGTGTAGTCCCATAAGTGGAGTTTGGGGAGGGTAGAATGTATACAGACATTTGTGAGGTAGCGAGGTTGTTTCTGATAGACCCTCGGCTCAAAAGAAGTGTAATTGATTGAGAGGAAAATATAGCAATATAGCAAAATAAACAGAGCACGGTTGAAGAATAAGATATTACATGAATACTAACTAATATGACTAAATAAGGAGAAGAAGAGAAGTGGAGATAACTACCTGCCTCTCCCACGTAAAAGTACGAAACGTTAGAGAAGTTTCCTATTAGTACCCATTTTGATGTACGTGGTTGTAATCTGCAAGACCTTGCTTTGACATCTACTTATGTGCAGATATCCAGTAATTCTGCATTCAGACAAAAGAAGCCAAGCTATGATCTTGATGAGTTACTTGGAAATTCTCCTCCATGGCCACCAGTCAACAGTCCATGTGAAAACTACGTGGGATATGATAAAGACACGGGCACAGGTGAGTGGGTAGACAAAGTAATGGTGAACAAACAGGACACTATCCATGGCGTGGGGAAGCCATTTGGATATTGGGAATCTGAAAATGGCATGTCTGATGCCTTAGCTCAGAAATATCTTTCAGAATCATCTAAATTAAGCCAAGAAAAATCAAGTAAGCTTATCCCATTGGGTGAACACTTTGACATCACTCCTGCTGATGAGCTGGAAGAATTTGATGCCACGACCAGTGATTCATCTGAGCCTGATTTGCTTTGGCAATTCAATAATTCCAAACTAAACAGTTTGACTAGTGGGAATGAGTCAAGGATCCAGAGATCAAATCCAAAGCATGCAAAGAGCCCAGAAACAAGGTAATCTCTCATACATTCACCTATTTATAAACACTTGAAGAGTTGATCAATAATAGTAGTTGATCAATCAATCAACTACATTTCAATCTCCAAACTAGTAAGGGTCGGTTTGTTCTACTCTATTCGGGCTCATTTCATGTTTAACATTTCATTTAACTGATTGTTGCAGGAACATGCCTTACAAAGTAGGGCCTTCACCATCACGAAAGACAAATGGAATTGGCCATACACCTCTACGGAATGGGAGGCATGCCATGCCAACTGAAATTAAGCGAAAAGCAGGAAACAGGAAGTAGTAAGGGGATGTATTATGGCCAAGCTGTTTCCAATTCTTTTATTTTTTTGGTTATTATTTCGGAGGGGTGTATGAGAGAGTTGTTTTTGCTTTACTAACAGAGTCTCTCTCTGGCCTATTTGATCATTCCCTTCAAAATTTGTATTTTGATTTATCTGAAAAGGCAATAATTCCGTTGCGTGTAATCTTTACATCATTAGATATGTAAAATTCAAGTTCTTTTGGTAGAGAGCAGTGTGAAGATCTTCAAAGGTTGTACTTCCATATAACATTTTGTGTCATAGTTGAGGATTTGACATGTACATTTTGCACATATTCAATTTATTTTGGTTGTGCTTTATAGTAAAAAAAAACCATAAGTTGATTATGAAACTATTAATTTCTCTGATTCTTGGTTTTATTGATGTCCTGGCTATTACAGATTATGATCACATAATGAGAAACAATGTTGTCCCAGGTATGTTCAATGATGAAAAGTGAAATCACTGAAGGCAAAAGGTATTCTGAATATAGTTGATCCTTAGACAAGAAAAACCCTAAAGGTAAGGTGTAGGGGTAGAAGAGAAGTGGGTTGAAAATTATTCAAAAATAAGCAATTGGAGTGTGTAGGTGGATTTTTCATGAGTTTCTATTCAAATTATAGCGACAACAAAAAATGTTAGGTGGTTTTTTTCATCCATGCAATTTTTGTGGACATTGTTATTGAATATTTGTGCTAGCGAAAGAGAGCAACAATAATATATACAAGTGTAATTCCACAAGTGAGGTTCAGTGATGGCATTGTGTATGAAGCCTTAACCCCTACCTTGTGAAGGTACTAACGTTGTATCCCATAGATCCTTGAATCAAGTAAAGCATATAAAAAAAATATATATGTCAAACAAATATATAAGAGAGAAAAAATTATGTTCGCGATAGAAGAAAAGAGAACAGTAACTAAAACAAATGAAACATGAGGTAATACTAAAATCTACAGTAAAAAAGTAACATAACAATACTAAAAATGGTAGACAACACTCGACTTACTAACCTTCTATCCTAATCTTCGATCTTCATATTTTTCTATTTAAGATCATATCCTTAATTAGTTACGTGTAAGTCATATCAAGTCTATTCATCTCTTTTCAAGACTTTTAGTGTCTACGTCTACCTATCCTTATATAGTCAATCTCTCACTAATCACTATTTTCCACCAAAGTTCTTGCCCTTTTTCTAATTCATAGTGTTGTCCTAATATTTATACAAAATAATATATAACATTCGTTTATGAATAATTTTAACTTTTGCTTAATTTTAACTAGTTATCAAACGATATGTAACCATCGACAAGGAAAATTGTAAAGATGCAAGAAATTTCTAGAAGGAAGACAGTGACCACATAGTACATCCCTCATAGGAACACCACACACATTTTCCTCAACTTACACAAGTTGTGGGTATAACAAGAAATCCAAACAGTTCCTAAAAGTAGTACTCCCTCCATTTTATTTTATATGTCAATATTTTATTTGATACGGAGTTCAAAAATAATGAAAATTTTGAAATATTTTATTAAATTATCCTTTAAATTAATAAATTTACTTTTCTCTCTCCTCATAAATATATTAAAGTATTATATAAAAAATGTGACATTCTTTTTTAGACTGAAAAAAATAAAATATTGCCACGTAAAATAAAACGAAGAAAGTAGTAAAAATCTAGAACTTTCTTATGAATAAATCTCCCTTCTAGAATCATGTGATATTTGTGGTTATTATTAAATTCATTTCTTGCACCTACCAAAACCTTAAACAAATTAACAACTTTTTTCCTTGTACACTAAAACCAAGTGAGCAATATATTAGTATTATATTCACCAAATAAAATAAAATAAAATTTCTCCCCTTTTTTTGGGGGTTCAAGAAAATGGAATTTGTGTCCAACAATAATGGAGTCTCTTGCTACTATGATGTTCTTGGAATTTGTAAACAAGCCTCACATTCAGAAATTCGTTGTGCTTACAGAAAGCTTGCTCTGGTAGTTTTTTATTCAATTTAAGCGTCTTATTTTTTATTAAATTTATTTTAAAATATATTTTTATTTATTTAAAATTTATAATTGATATCAAGTTTTTAAAATATATTTTTAATCAAAGATTTTTGGAGCATATTTAAAAAAAGTTGAACATATTGTTTGTTCATGAAATTAGGTCAAATATACAAGTTTCAGAAACTGGCCTAAACCAATTATCGAGTAAATTTCACTTTCACTCATAAAACTTAAACTTTAAGAAAAAAATCCAAAAAGTATGTTGAGGTACAATTTGAAGAATTATTTTTAACACAATTTGAAACTCGGTTCTTTTTCAAATTTATGATTAAACGCAAATTTACTACATATATAAAGGGTTCAGATAAAAACTATTGAATTTTTATGAGCTAATATAAAGAACGTCTAGATTTGATTGATAACTAAATTTTACCTGACTTGTTTAATATCACGAGACTTATGTTTCATTTTTAGTGTTGTGCTCTATTTTACTTATATCTTTTGATTTATAATTTATTTTATGTGTTTGATTGAAGAAGTGGCACCCAGATAGATGGATGAAGAAGGATCCTTGCATTATGGGAGAAGCTAAACATAGATTTCAACAAGTTCAAGAAGCTTATTCTGGTATGTGAATTTACCTTCTTAACCCCATTAATACATGTCACCACGAAAACCACACACATATCTGTTTTTGAATTTTCGTTTTAACCTAACAGACATTACATATTTATTTTTTAGACCATAAGTTTAAAAGCATATTAATAAGCAAGGGGTTTAATGAATTACCTATCGATTAAATTTATCAAATTAAAATTCTGATTCTGCTTCGATTTCATATAACCATATATGTTTGTATTGACCATATTTATCTATCAATTTGCAGTTCTCTCAGACAAGAGGAAAAAATCACTATATGACACTAAGTTGCTTCAACTCATGGGAGATGATTCTGATGATGATAAAGTCAGTTTCTATCTTCTTCTGACTTCGATAATAATTTCTCCGTTCATTTTTGCTTGTCAGTTATATTTTTCTTTTAAAAAAAAAATCAATTTCTACTTGCTCACTTTTAACATAACAGGAATTTTGTGAGTTTATGCAAGAAATGATAACAATGATGAAAGATGAGAAATCTAAGGTAATTTGCCTTCAGTACATTTTTTTTTTTAATTTTTTGGTTTCATGTATTATTTAGTAATTGTAATAAGTTTGTGATTGAAATTTTTTAAATTTGTTAACAGGGAGAAAACACATTGGAGGAACTTCAAAAGCAGTTTTTAGACATGACAAGTGAATTTGATAAATTTTCAGAATTTAGTTTCTCCTTTGATGAATCTCTTAATGGCAACATGCCGAAAAAGAGACGTCTATATCAACCTTGATTATGTACATTTATTTTCTTATTGATTCTAAAGTTGCTAAAATTCCCATATCATATGAAGTCAAGATGTTTCGTCAATGCACATAGCATTTCACGTTAGCAGGGTTCAGGTGGGCGTCACACCTAAAGGAGTATGACGTAGACAATCTAACCTATTGCATTGATGATTGTTTCAACAGCTCAACTTGTGACCTATTGGTTGCACCGAGCAGCTCACATTAGCAGGGTTCAAGGAAAGACTATTTCTAAAGGAGTATGATATAGTCGGTCAAACTTAATGCAAGCATTAATGACTGTTTTCATAGCTCTTGTGACCTATAGGTCACATATAGACAATTTACTGTTGCCAATAATTCATTGTTTAGTTTGAGAATAGTGCTCAAGGAAAGGCCATTGCACAGATCATTTCACGTTAGCAGGGTTCAAAGGAAAGATGTGTCGTACCTGTAGGTAGAGGTATGATGTAAACAATCTAACCTAATGCAAACATTATTGCTAATAAGTCATTGTATAGTTTGAGAATAGTGCGCTCAAGGAAAGGCCGTTGCACAGAGCATTTCACATTAAAAGGGTTCAAGGAAAGGCCACACCTGTAGGTAGGAGAATGATGTAGACAGTCTAACCTAATGTACGCATTAGTGATTGTTTCCATAGCTCGAAACTGTGACCTATAGATCATATGGAGACGATTCACTGTTGCCAATAATTCATTATATAGTTTGAGAATAGTGCTCAAATCATGTTTCCTCTCAAGTTAGCTGCAGTATTTCAACATTCTTCTGGATTACCTTTGCAGCAACAATCAGCAATGGCTACAAGCCTACAAGCTTACTGGATACAAACAGGACCTTAACTTTCTTAAATTAAAGGAATGAAAATGTCAACTTGTTCTGCATTACAAACTGTTTCCTCATGATCTTCAAATGTTTCTCTAACCAAAAAGGAAGAATAGGCTTTGTATGTTTAAATGAAATGGCTAGAACTTTTATTGCAACAATGACAATCAACAATAACACCCCTTCAACCATATAAGCATTAACCAATCTTACTGCAGTCTCCATAAACCCAATTTACAAATGTAAGACAATTTCGTAAAAGAAAAAAGAAAAAATCAAATGAAGAATGACACGACAAGGAACAATGTATCTGAATTTACTGAACTACCAAAACTTTTCTTACACATGAATAAAAGAAACTGATGCTGTACACAGGAACGATCTGCTGCTGCGTTGAAGAGAATGCTCACCAGAGTTTTTTGACGGTGACTTGGTAAACCATGAGACTGAATATTCTGACTTGCATCTTATTGGAGGATTGTACACCAGAACCAGAACAAGATATGTGCCTCGTTGTTCAGGTTCAATGAATGAATAGTAGTACCAATCGGGGTAGGATTATAAAACTGCAACTTCAGTGTATGGGTTTGGAAGAGCAAAGCAACTGGAAAATGATCCTTGAAGCTCGGGACATGGTTCAGGAGACACATTTTTAGAAGAGCCTGATATATTAGAGCATAGCCATGGTGTAGAAGGGTCGGATGAAATGGAGATAGAGATATTTGATAGGCATATAGAAGTGAAGGGAGATTCAGATAGCCCGGTGAAATTCCCTGCTATAGAGATATTTGTGCCAACAATGTCCTTAAAGGTGATTCCACTAACTGTAGGTAACGAAGAAGGATCATATTTCTCATCTGGATGCGTATCAGAGTAACCAGTGGCCTTGATTCCGACTTGCAAATTATCCATAACAACATTTGAAATGAGAATATCTTTGATGTAACCGCCTCTTCCTCTTGCTGTCTTCAGCTCAATCCCGGAAAGGGAGTCATGCAGCGAACTAAGCTCTACTAGCACATCGGAGATACCACCAGACATCTCGCTACCAAAAGCCACACCAGCACCTGCAGCGGACTGTAACCTCACCCGTCTAATGTGGACATTTGAGGTAGGTTTCCCGTAGGAAATCCCATACTCATCCCAACCACTTTTAAGAACGATAGCATCGTAACCCATGCTAATGTTGCTGTTTTCAATGCAGACATGCTCAGAAGAATCTGAAAAGTGGATATGAGGTTGCATGTCAGGTCTAGAGTAACCAATCCTTCTTTTGTTGAATAAAAAAAAGAAAAATAAGGAGAACAATATACATGCTTTCGGAACATCAGGCCTCACTATTTCACATCGTCTTAACTACAAATCTATTCTGGGGTCATGTATTAATCATGAGAACATTTACTCAGGGACGAGGAAAACAGCTAGTACTTCATATTGCCCAACTAAAATCTAGAGCAATGTGTGTCTATGATACTAAAGAAAAATCGTGTGATCAGAAATCAGGTTTTAGCAGTATTTGGAGAGCTAGCATTTAATCTTTATGAACAGCTAAATTTTTAATCCTAAAAATGTTGTTTTCCGTTGCTTGAGGAAGCTTTGTGATGTCAGATAAATCAAAGCTATATTTGAAGACCTGTGAACATTTAACTGGTGAAGGTCTAAGGTTACAGATATTTATTAGCTTTGGACGTTTAAAAAAAAATAAGATTAATGATTTCTTTTAACCAACCTGGGACAATCCCATTGGTGAATGGGGAGTCTTGTGGAGTATAAACCGTTAAGTTCTGAATGACCACATTACTGCAAGACATGAAATTTTCTCAAAGATTAGATACTCGGATCTTACCACAAGCAAAAGTAGATGAAATATTGAACTCCTTATACAGATAAATTGAGTTACCTGCAATATGCTGGACGGATGTTCCAACCAGGAGCATTTAATAAGGTCAAGTTTGAAATAACAACATTGCTGGAGCTAACAAACTCTACTAGGTGAGGTCGAGTATAATTTAAGGAATGGGAATTGAACTTCTCCCACCAAATAGAGCCCTGGCCATCGATAGTACCATTGTTACCTGCAGAATTGTTAAGAAATAAGCAGGTTGCATAAAGGTAAAATAAAGAGGAACATAAACTAATAAAACCACTCAATGAAGGATTCCCTGCCTGTTATTACAACATCAGTTAAATTATTTCCAGAGATCAAGCTGCGGTATCTTCCATACTGTGCTTCAATAGATCGGCCATAAGATGGTAAAGCTTCAACTACATCCCAATGATCGCAATCCTGAATAGTTAATGCACAAATTATTTACCGCGACATGCATTAAAATGCTTAGAGATCTAAGTTAATGGATAAAAATTGAAGCACTTATCAAAACCATCATCAACAAAATTTGAGTTATTGCAGTCGTGACAACATATTAGTTAACCTCTCTATTGGAGTTACCATGTATATGTCAAGAATTTCATTTTATTTGTGAAATAGTAATCCATGGATCCTAATTCCAAAGTGCCAATGTATCTCATCCTTGAAACCAATGGTTGACAACCCTATTACACGATGCTGAAATTGTTTTAGCATTGTAACTAGGCTAGTCTTCTGTTTTAAACACAAAAGAGATGATAAGAAATGCAACATGGACACTAAGACAAAGTTCAGAGGCTAACCTCAGATGCTAGAATAACAGCATCTTTTTCCAGGAACAGTGTTAGGTGGCTAGTAAGATTGATGCTTCTAGTCAGCCACTTTCCAGCAGGAACATAGAGCTGCGCTCCACCCTTGTCAGCAAAGGACTTGAGATAAAAAATAGCATTCTGAAACGCGACAGTATTAATAGTTTTTCCATCACCCACAGCCCCAAAGTCCAATACTGACACACTGTGAGGTCTAGGTTTCAAATGCTTATTGAACTTGCATTCTCCTTCAAACTCAGCTTCACTCTGTACTATACAATGACTGAACACCAACAGCAAAAGTAGCACTGCCTGGATACAAAATCAAAGAGAAAAGGTAAATCATCCAGCATTTTACTGAATTCAGTATCATGTAAGCTAATAAAATCTATGTCGCGGCATAATGTATTTGCAAGTTCCCTAATCAGCATCACGGAGATACATTGTCTCGGTTCTTCCTGAACATATTTTGGCATTATTTCACTGTTTGCAGATCTCACAGAGAGAAAATTCAAGTTTTTTGGCTGCTGCTTTATTTTCTTTTCACATTCAAATCAAACATGGAGAAAGAAGATAGCCACATTGAAAAAGTTTAATCTTTACCCACATTCAACACAGAAAAATGCTGAGAAGAACCAACTACAAAAAAAAGCTGATGTGACAAAGGAACAGGAAACACCAGTAGAATGAACACAAGTAGATATTCTTTTCCTTTTATAGAAAAAGCTCTCAACTTGATTAGTAACCTATAGATAGAGACTTCATTTGGAGCACAAAACACTGAGAAATTACAGTACCTGATAAGTGTTAACTTCAAATGAGAATGAAAAGAGAAAAAGTGTATTTATAACTTAGTCAGCTTTCATAATTTATATCACACTTCATCAAGTCATTGTACACCATTAGTAGTTTCCCAATCAGATCCCTTCTACCAGGATTGATGTGCTAGAAGACAAAACAAAATTTCACTATAAAAATCAAAACTTTATGATTGCAAAGACCATCCAAACAAATCTTGAATCCACCAAATCCTTATCTTGAAAAATACAATGTAGACAAAAACATTAGGCATCTCAGTTAGATAATAAAAGAGATCAAGCAAATCTCTACAAAACCCTGTTAGTAAATCCAATTCAAAGCACAAATACTAAGTTCTAAGCCCCCCACTCCAGCCCCACCCCCTAGCAAGGAAAAGAAGTGAAACCAATTGAACCAAGAATCAATTTTTAACCACAAATATCACAATCTAGCAAATACCCACTAATTTTTCAAGTGAAAATATCAGATTAAAGACATGAAAATCAAGATTTAGTCAAAAAAAAACAAGACACCCTCAGTTTAAAATTACAAGAACACAAAAATGAAAAAAAAATAAAATAAACCAACGTACTTACTAGCCTCTTCATGATTGTGTTCTTCTCTGACATAGTGACATTCACAAATCTTGAACCACCCACCCCCTCTTCTCCAAAAAAGCTTAAAACTTTCATAACCAAAATGAGAAGAGGGAGGATGAAGAAGGGAAGGTAGAGAAGAGAAGAGAAGAGGGTGTGTGTAATTTGTATGATAGATGAGAGAGTGGCAATTAAGGAGAAAAAAATATATATAATCCTTCCGTCTCAATTTATTTATCTAATTTTAACTCGATATTAAAACCCTTATTTCAAGAGTTTTCAAACCGAAATAACTTTTAATCAATTTTGAAACTTTTGAATAAAATAAAAATACTTATAAGCAACTCTGCTTTTAAGCCAAAAAAAAAAAAAAAAACTTATTCGCATAGAATATTTACATTAAGCTAACACAATTTTTATTAATATATAATATAATAAAATAAAATAAACAATAAAATTTCTAATTTAAGATTTTTGACAAAATAAATTAAAAATTACAAGGTGGAATTCTAGTTTAAGATTTTTAGCTTGTAAGTCCTAAATCAAAAATTAGTCCAAACAGACTCAAAATTTAAGGAAAAAATAATGACTTTTAAATACCATGGCCAACAATCTTTAATCATGTCGAGTTAAAAATAATTAAGATAAATAAATATTTTAAATGTGAAATTTATACTCTTAATAATTTACACATAAAATTAAAAAAAAAAAATTTAGATCTATTTTTGACTAAATTAAATGGAAAACTATTAATACAATACTATGGCTACCAATAGAAAAAGAAAAAACGGATGGTAAGAGAAAGGGACAGCGAAGAATTAGAAAAAGACAGCTCTTCATCTACACATATTATTATTAATATTATTATTTAAAACTAATAAAATAAAACAAAATGAATGTGAACAATATTAATTGGGTTCATTTTTGTATACATCGTCTTATATGGAAATAATGGAAAAGAAAGAAAAAAAAACGTACAGAATAATTAATATTTAATTAATGTAATTATTAGACATTAATCACTCTGTAATTTTGTTTTTATTTTTCTTAACGGACATTGCCGACACTCAATCAACAGAACAACAAACGGCTGGAGAGTAGTACGAGGCATTGACTGAGTAACTACTACAGTTACAGTTATATAGACGCATGACTTTTAGTCATAATACTAAGCAATTAATAGGTTCCTAACTCCTATCCTTCACAAAATTAATCGTTACGTTCATTTTTAATCGTTTATTTTGTATATATAATCGTAATATTGTTTCATTTTAATACTATACAAAAATAATTTTTAACGACAATAAATATTAACATTAATAGAAAGTAGTACAGTTTTTATCGGTATTCGTTAAGTGTCATTAGAATCAATGTTACTAAAGATTTTAGAGATATATACAAAAGTGTTAATTGTCGATAAAAATATATATTTAGTGGCGATTAATTTTTAATTGCTATTAATAATTATTTTTTATATAGTGTAAACTAGATGTTTTGGTTTGAGTTCTGATTTTGGAAAAAATCTTGTTATGGACCTCACATTATGCTATTCAGATTTAATCGGGGTTGCAAGATAAGTTACAAACATCGAGTGAGATTTTTTTTAAAAAAAAAAAGATTGATATACTATCTTAGGTCTTAGAAAATGAACGGGTAATCAATGTTGATGATAAAATAAGAGGAAAATAATTATTTTTTTGATATGCTGATATGTGAATTTATTTTTGACATAATAAACGAGTTAAAAGTGAGCGAGATTTAAAAAATAACTATTTTTTTCTAAGAGGATAGCTTAATGGTAAATAATTATTCAGATTTATTTTATTAATATGTGTAAATACTGACAAATCAAACCTGATTAAAGTGAGAAAAAAATTATGGTGAAAATGACTATACATTTTGGAGACATTTTGTTACATGAATTAGGTGTTTGCTGTGGGTATTAACTAAATTCAGGATCTGAGGGCTTTTATTATATTTTCCATATAAAAATTTGAGATAATCTTATTCTTAATCAAGCAATTTTTATTGATGTAGTATAAATTCTATATGTGAATGTATTTATTTTTCGTTAGAATAATATTGTTAAAAAACTCAATTACATCTATTTTGGAGAAAAAAAATCATCTCCATTTTCACTCTTAATCGAAAAATTTCAAGTCATAGTAAATTTTCAATGTTACAAATGACTCAAAATTATCTAATTGAGTCAATGAATTTCAGACATGAAATTTAACTTGTTATAACTAGTTTTGTCCTCTTAATATTTTATTTTTTTTGGTTAATAATGCTAGTCAAGTTGGTTTTTTCAACGTGTTATTTCAGTTATTTGATCAAATATTTATTACTTAAAGAGTCATTTGATTTTCCTACTAAATTGTTTTATGAAATTACTGTTTCTTGATTAATTTATATATAATTTGCATAAATCTCATAGTGCTGAGAGGTAAATTACATTATTTTTCTAATTTTTTTTTCAAATTACAAAAAATTCCTTAAAATATATAGATTTTGAATACTACATAAAGTCTTCGGTTCGAGCGAGAATTCAAACAGGTGAGGCGAGAAGATCTTGATCGAAAGCTTCACTATTCTGAATAGTGAAAAAGAAATCCAGAATATCACCAGACTTCTGAATACATACATCAACAAGCATCCGAATACACACGAGATGAATATATCAGAGAGGAGATACGACATTCATATACATAAGAGAACAGAGAGTGATATCTGATATTTTATTCAGAAAGGAGATAGCGATTATAATAAAATAAGATGTATATTTTATTCCATTTCACCAAAAAAAGGAGATAAAAACAATCTCAATTTTGATTTAGATATAATGATGAATGAAATATAATGCAAAATAATTTCCAAACCAAAAAAAATATCTTATCTTATTCTACGTATCAAACGATATATAGAATAAGTATTATAATTGGGGTCCTTATGAATGGGATTGCATGTGGTTGATGAGAAAAATAGTAGTGAGCCCACATGAATGATGTGTGGGAAATGCAAGGCTGGCATTAGTGAGGGTGCCAGATCATATGGCTCTAAGTGGGCCCTTTGTCTTCTTCTTCACTAATTAGTAAATGACATTTATACCCTCCTCTTCTGGTCCTCCTTGTCTCTTCTGCTCCCTTCAACTCAATCTAACAATTATTCCCACTTTTTTTATTCTTTTTTATATTATTATTATTATTATTATTATAAATATATACTATAATTATTATTCTTTGTGCTTTTCCAGTTAGTCTTATTTTGTTAGTATCCCCTTTTTTTAAACTTAACACTACTAATTGCCTCCTAAAAGTCTTTAAGGTGTTTCTTACAAGTTTTCTTTTCTTTTTGCAAAAAAAAAAGTATTTGTTTCAAAATGAGATTTTTGGAAAAATTTAAAATTAAGTAAAACACGCTTGATCGAAAACAATTTTTCTATCTTTCATATAAAAATAGAATCACCTACATATACTTTTTGAATTTTATAAGGAAAATGTACAAGTATCCCCTTAACCTATGCCCAAAATTTCAGAGAAACATTTATACTATACTAAGGTCCTATTACCCTCCGAACTTATTTTATTAATAATTTTCTACCCATTTTCTGCCTACGTGGCACTAGCTTGAAAAAAAAAAGTCACCAAGAGTCCACAAGATAGTGTCACGTAGGCCGAAAAGGGGTAGAAAATTACTTATAAAATAAGTTCAGGGGGTAATAGGACTTTACTATAGTATAAGTGTGTCTGTGAAATTTTGGATATAGATTGAGTGGGTACTTATGCATTATCCCAATTTTATATGTAAAGATATGTTTGATATATTATAAGTAATTAAATGAAGTTCAATTACATGCTAATAATACAAAATCGATTATTAAAAAACGTTATATGTAAGCTCATACATGTTATAGAAAATTATTCACTAGTTTTATAGAAAATTCTTCTCAACAACTTCACTTGATTAAGAGGTCATAAGCTGATTATTATTATTATTATTATTGTTTTAATTGGAGAAGAACTATTGAGGAGTTTATTTTTTAGATTTATTTTTTATTGTAATTTGACGTATATAATGATTAGGAGAGTCATATTAGTTGTGTCAACTTATTTTTATTATTATACGTGAATAACACAGATCTAATTCCTAAAAATTACCTCCATCCACACGTTAAAAATTTTAAAAATTCACTCCTACATATTTTTTTTTTGTCAAGAATAAAATCAAATAAATACTTTTAACAAGAACGTGAAAAAAAAAATCTAACTCAAGTTTTTGCAAAAGGTGAAACAAAAGTTTTACCTTATTTTATTTTCCAACATAGGTTTGTGAGTTGAAAATATATAGTATCTCAAATATATGCATCAAGATTAGTTAATTCAACTTCAGGAGTCAATGCTAAATAATAAAAAAAAAATTCTATATAGGTAATCTATAAGTTTATATAAAATTTTTAGGTGTTAGTTTTAATAACATCCATTGTTATTTATTTTCCCCTGATCAATGATGCAATATTTTATAAATTTATCGACTTGGTACATGTCAAAAGTGTACAAGTATTGGGTTACAACAGTTAATTAATTAATACTAGTAAAAAATATTAAATTAAGACCAACAAACTATCCTTCTGGGAAACAAAAATAGTTAAATTATCCATCATTCTCTCGGTTAAATTAAACAATAAAGGATTTTCAATAGGATAAAAGAATAGTTTATGACTAAATATAATTTATAATAATAATATATTTAGTGTAATCTCATAAGTTAGTTTTGAATGGAATGGAATGGAATGTACGTGGACTTCACTTCTACCTTTATGTAATAGAGATGTTATTTCTGATAAGACCATATGTCGGGAAAAAAAAAAATCAAAGTAATTTTATTTTTTTTGAAAAAATACAACAGCAAATTAACAAGATATAGTAAGCTAGTAAATTAATAAATCAACAGATAGTAGCGAAAATTAAAGAATAAGATATTACAAGACTATTAAGTAATACTAATGAATAAGAAGAAGATGAGAAGAAGTTGCATCTCCCACGTAAAAGTATGACAACACTTTACTATCTATTGAATCCCTTGTTCCTAATCCTCAACCTCTATATTGTTTTACACATGATCATGCCTTGAGTAAAATCGAAGATATGTCGTATCTTGTTCAGCTAATCAAATCACCTCCCTCAACCCTTTTTCGATGTACCTCTACATCAACCAAAACTTGTTATAATAGCCTCTCACATATACATCCGTATTGATCCATCTGTGTACCTCTCTTCACATGTCTAAACCATCTCAGTCTCATTGTTCACATCTTATTTGTTACAAAAATATCTTCTAGAATTCCACCATATCTTTGTTATAAATGATAAATATAAATTAATTTTTAAAAATTTTCCTTGATCCTTTGATTTTTTTTTAAAAAAAACAAAGATATTACCGTACAAAAATTCATAATGACTTGTTTATGATGGATATTGGAAAAGGTTAAACAAGAGAGGGCACACAACATGTTACACTTTAGTTGAGCATATTTTTTTTTTTAATTTTTTTTACATAAAATGCATATTTCGAAACCCTAAAAAGGTTTCCTCGGAGAAACTTAGGTGACCACATTGTATACCATGGATTAAAAAAAGTGCTTGGAACAAATATTGCAAAGAAAGGGAGGATTTAGAATTTATATGAAATATTATTTTATACATTTTTCCTTTTTTTTTTTGCAAAATAAACGGCTTTAAATATATAATTAAAATTTGGAGATGTACTTATTTGTTATGGACTAGGAATACAATATCATTTGTTTCGTAAATTTTATATCTAATCAAATGATATCATACATGGATTTGTATATCGCCAAGTTCGAAGCTAAAGAAGGAGGCTTTGAAGCAGATACAGGTTAATCTCACTCAGTGGCGTGGCCACATGGTGGTCAGGATGTCTAATTGGACACCTTTCGTTGGATAAAAATATTGTATATATACAAGTAAAATATATACGAAATTATTAATTAATATATTTTGGATATCCTTAGAATAATAAGTTGTTATAGCCCGATGATTTCACCTCTTTAAAATAAGGAAGTGCTCGTGTGTTTGAATCTTATTAATTGTACTTTTTTCAAAAAGGCTTTTGTTGAGCTATTTCTAGACACACTTTATGAAATTCGTAGCTTCGTCACTGATCTCACGATTGGCTTCTCGAATTTATCTTTTAATTATTGTGGTGAGTTGCATAGTTTAATGATTTTACTATAGATTTGTGATCTTAGTATATAATACAAATAGTTATCACTATTATAAAAAAAAAATACTGTATAGTTTTGTCATTTTAATTTAGTGTTAGAAAGAGTAATAATCATTGGTTAAATTAAAGAATACTTCTTTTTCAGACTATTAAAAGAGATTGTAATCTTCTTCTTCTTTTCATCACACGTTAATTATCAAATTTGATTACATGCCTAAGTTGATTAACGTTGTCCCCTTGTCTTAGCAAAAAATAATAATATCTTAAGGACTTTCTTATCGAACATGATAATTAAGATAAAGAGATTTTTTTAATTGCTTCCTTAATGGCCTTCAATTAATCAAAGTTCGATTTCTTTGTTTTCTCCTAATTAAATAATTTTAACCACGAAACAAAATATTCAAAAACAGGGTTAATCATTTATATAATGAAATTTGAACAAAATTTGTGCATATCATATTTTCTCATATTATATTTATGAAATAACATTGATATATTATTTTATAGCACCATATATTAAGTTCGAATTAAACCTTCATCCTCGATAAAAATTAGGAGTAAGCTTCTCACCGTACTATGGAATCAATTTTAATTTACTCTGTTTGTATAATTAATTATGATTTAAAATTAAGTTAATACTGGAACAAGTAGCGTAATGAGAATTTTCATGATGAGAACTTAAAATATAAAAAAAAAAAATATATACGAAGGAACTAAAATCGGAATTCAGTATCATCTAATGGTGAATTTACACATGTTATTAGAAGGCTAAATAGTTTATTTACCTAGTTAGAGGTTAGAGATCAATCATATTCTAGGTTTCCTAACTAGTTTTAATTACCTTTAATAATATTAACTTTATATACGTAAAAAAAATAAACTAAATTCATATATACAAACGAAATAAATCTTGTTACACTTATCACTCTGCTCATATTTAATACGTACTTCGTTACAAATTAAATATAATAAACGAACTTTTTTCCCAAACGCAAGATAATATTAGATCAAAAGTCTAAAATGTGTTTGACCATCATAGTACATGAATTTTTATTTTTATTTTTGTTCTTTTTTGGGTTGAAAAGTATGTTTAGAATTGAATTATGTCCTGCATTTGCGGCATTTGAAAAGATCCTAACGGGAGAGTTTTACCTACCATATATGATATATATCCTCATCCACATGCATGCACCAATATTTTCTTTTGTCCCTAGTGAATTCGTGATATAGTGATCAGTGTTTAATATTTATTTTAAATTTAGCTAATTTAATTTTACGTTAGAAAAATGTTAAATTCTATTATATTATTAAAAAGGCCAAATACATAAATAAACTTTTAAATTTGTTGGGTTTTTTCCCTCAGGTACCTCAACTACGTCATTTTTCTATTGTAAATGTCTTCAATTGTGTTCGAATTGTAATAATTTTGATTGAAAGAATGAAGACAAACCGTGTTAGTCTCAATTGTTTTCTAATGTGTTCAAATGACTTAAGTAAAACACAATTATTCTCAAACATTTTCACTATAAATTGGACTAATGATTTGTGGAACAACATATGTATCCTCTATCAATACCCCTCACAAATCTGATTCCACATCAGACAACGGTGTTTGTTTAAACGAAACAAATTATGGGGGTTCAATTATTCAATAGGAAAAATGACGTAGTTTTAGGTACCTGCGGGAAAAAACCCAACAAGTTTAAGGATCTGCTTATGTATTTGGCCTGTTAAAAATGACTCTATATTCAATAAGATCATAACTCTTGTTGGTCACTGAAATTTTGTTTCAATCATATTCGGTGTTTGACATTTATTTTGAAAGTTTGATTAATTTAAATTCGCATAAAAAAATTACATTTTTGGGAGGATCATATCAAATGTAATTTTGTACAATTGGAGCTTCAATTCAAAATCTCTTATTAAGATTGATGAGAAGTACACTTACCACTCTATAATAATATAGACATCGAGAATTGGAATGTTTGATAATGCTTATTTTTAAAATAATAATTGATAGGCCAAATTTGGTTAGAAGAACATGGAAGATTGTAATGAATTTAGCTAATATGTCAAAATAAATATTATTTTTTCGAAATATTTTGTCCATACATTATATATGATATAATTAGGCATGGACAAAAGCTAACTTACACAATATATTACTAACATAAAAAAATTATAATAAATTTTGGGGCATTTTCTTTTGAGATATATACCCACTAATTAATTATTTACTATTTTCTCTAACAAATTTAAGCTAATATATTATTATCAAAAAGTCATGCCACTGTTCATACCACCATGTTAGTAGTAATCAATTAAATGTTGAAAATTAGGTCTAAAATAGTGCAAAAGGGCCTTTGATTATTGAAAGCTTAACAATCATTTGCTTACTTTGACAGTTGACAAGAGAGGCATATAAATGATAATATAATTAAATAGATATTTTAACAGATAATTAATATATATATATATATATATAATGAATAAATTGTACATTAATTAGATGATTAAAATCAATTGAAAGGAACGATTCAACATATATACTGTGCCATATTCTTCTTGTTTATCGATCTTGTACAAGACATATGTTTTAGAATAAAATGGTTTTTATTTTTATTTTTCATGTTTTGGTTAAAAAAAATTAATTTTTTTTCTAGAACAAAATTTGAGGATAATGACTTTTGAAATAGGGAAAAGAAATTGTGATATTCCATATTAATTATGTCACGGTTAGAAATAGAGATTTTTCGTTGTAAATCAACAAAATTTTCTATTATAAAAAAATGTGATTTTTCATCTATTTCCTGCTAAATCAATTAACTGAAAAAACACATGATGAAAAATAAATTCTTTAAAGGCTGATAAGCTTCCTAATTTTTCGATACGAAGAACATTAGAACTATTCTTAATTCTTTAATATATTTTACTTACGTATCATATATAATAACAAATAAGAAACCACTTATTTCTCTATTAAACACAATTTTAATTTTTCAAAATGCACACATATAGAGCTAAAAGTTATAGCAGCTGGGGAAAATGAAAGGTTGGTGACTGGTGGGTCAACAATGAAGAGATAAGGACGATATTCAGACTCTTATGAAAAAATGGCATTAAATTAAAAATGTAGAAAAAAATAAAACTTCACAAATAAAAAGAAAATTTAAAATGAGATACTAAAAAGGGAAATTTCGTTGTTATAAACTTAATTAGGCTTCTTAGCTATATTTACATATTTATGGATTTATAGTTGTAGCTTACTCGTTTATATAATTCAAATTTCATTTGTGTAATTCACGCGTATTTATACAATTAAGTTATTTTCGTCCATATTTGATATAAATATGATAAAATTCAAAATATAACAAATTTATATAAACACAAATATCTGAACTTTAACAAATTATACAAAAGTTATATAAATTTCAAAAACTGCATACATACTTTTACACAAACTTTAAAAGTTATACAATTTTTTTTTTTGAATGTATCTGATGATAAAACTGAAAAAACAAAAGAAATAATTGACATATACAAATACAAATCAAATGAAGAATTATTAGTGATGAACTGTATAAATCTGAACCACAATCCACGTAGGTAACTCTTAATGTTAGTAGTGAATTGTAAATTAGATAAATTATAACTTATTTTAACTAATTAACTAATATATATTTGATTATTCAGGAAAAAAAAATCACAATTCACAAATATGTTAACCAAAATGGCCCTGTAAATGTACATTCTCATAGCCAATGGGTTATGGGCCTTGCATCACTCTTCCAACCCAATATCCAGTCCACATATCTGTGGTCTTTAATTTTTAGTTTTTTATTCTTTTTTCCTTATTGTTTGTTTAATAAGAATTTGAGGACCAAAAGGAGAAATTACATAATCACAATACTTTTTGTTTCACTTATTTTCATTATATTCTATTATTTTAAAAAGTTTTCAAAATTTCTTATTAATGTATTGAAGTTGCATATTAATATATTAGAACTAATATTTAGTATATTCGAACCAATATTTAATGTATTCGAGCTAGTTTATAATGTATCTGAGCTATATATTAATATATTGAAGACAATATTTAATGAATCTGAACTACATATTAATGTCTTCAAGATAATATTTAATGTATCAAAGCTTCAATTATTGTATCTAGATTTTTTAATTATAAGGGATTAATGTAATTATAATAAACTTGTTAGGGTAGATTGTAATTTCATATTATAAGTAGAGAAAATTGTACATAATGACAAATTAATAATTCAAATTAAATGCTACAATCACACTTTGATGATTTAATTATGCCCTGTAGCATACTATTTTGTCAGTCATCTCTCTCCCTCAAACTCTCGCTCGTCACTCTCCCTCTGTCGCTCGCCTCTCTCGTTTTATACAATCAGAAATGTATAAATTGTGTTTCTGTTTGTACAAAGCGAGAGAAAATTGTATATACACATGCAAATACATATATTTTCGTCCTATACACTTATAATTATACAATGCAAATATTCTCTTGCCCATATTTATTTTGCTTTTCTCTCTTTCTCGTTTTATACAAAACAAATTATATAAATTAAAATACAATGCATATTTTATTTTATATAAAGTGAGAGAGAGAAAACGATACTTGATATACAAACGTTTTAGGATAATGACAGAAATTGTACAAATCTAAAGAGCAGTCAGCAAATTATACAATTGTTTCTTTTGTACGTATGTATAGCGAAATAACCTAACTTCTTTTGTATATATATGTATATAACGAAAATAATCATAGCATGTTTGCTATGGAACATAATTATGCAAACTATAATTATAGTATACAAAATTATAGTATACCATATGAATTTTACATTTGCTATATGTGAAAATTGCTACTATGATTTGTGTAATTTAGCTAAACTTATAGGAATTTCTCCCAATACTATTGAAAGGTGTGCCGTTACGAAATAGCCCATACTATGGCCCTTTTTGACAATTGGGATTCGATTTGTTGGTTTCATTCAACTTCCTAAAAATCAGCTCTGCTGACTGCTGCTACGCTCTCTCTCTCTCAGACTCAGCAATCAGCATCAACATTCGCATACAGGCGGCGGCGCATTGACTGCTGGTTTGTTTTCTTAGATCATATCTACATAGTTTTCACTTACAAATAGAGACGGATGCACTTGTAATATCTGCCATTTTTCGTATTAGTTTAGCATTTATTGGAACTTTGATTTGATCTGCAGAGATATGGCGATGTTATATGCGGCTCGTCGATTATCAGCTGGATCAGCTTTATCAGTTTCACTGCGTTATACTTCTTCTTCCTGGAGGTTTTTCTCTACGTCTTTCAGGGAGGAAAGAGATACATTTGGTCCTATTCTCGTTCCATCGGACAAGTTGGTGCTATTTTCCCTTTATTTTTCCATTTTCGCATGTTTAATATTTTGCCTTAACTATTTTACCATGTTTTTTTTTTGTGTTAAAGTGGAATTCTTTTGGATAGCATAGTCTGATTGATACCGAATGTAGAATTAGTTGACGTTTTTTATTTGTTAGTACAAAAATTAATCATATTGTGAAGAATCTTGTAATGAATGGATGTAGAGGATTCATAAAGCCAGCCAGTTAATTTAGGATTTAGGTATAAGTGATTGTGTTTTAAAGTTCTTTTGAATTTTATGTTGTTGTAAGGATTTGTGCATGTTTCTAAAATGAAAGTAGGTTGTCGAAGTGATGAGACATAACTACTTCTCTCGTATGTCAAGTCAGCTTGCGCGCACCTCAATTATATACTCATCCCACCAGCGCAAACACGAGTAATTTTGTCCGTGAAGACTTGGACAAATGGGATAGAATTCACCTAACCTTTTTTCATTGTATTGGGATTTAAACTCTAGCTTACCATTATCCATTCCATCTTCACTAACAACTAGGCAACAAGCAATAACTATTTCATTTAACTAGAAGATTTATGTTGTTAGTGGATTTGAATGCACCTTGCTGTTATTTTTGCCTTATGGATGTGTTTCTCTTCTGTTCTGTGCTTCATCAGTCTTTAACAATCAGCTGTCCTCGTCGTAGATATGATCAGAAGTGTTCCGACTCCCTTCGTAACCAATTAAAACTCTAGTCAAGTGAGTACCGAAATGCCTGGGTACAGAACAATCATATATTTCTGGACTGACAATTCAGCAGCAATCAATTAAGTATACCTTCGTGTCTTGCAATTCCATCAATCTATTGCTGTTTCTGGAATTTTGTGCTGCCTCACTAATCAAGAATGTTACTAGAAAGGGATACATTTAATTTATATTTCCTCATTTTGGCGTAAACAATGTTTCAAGACATATCTATGGCAAGTTGGATGGTCTGGTTCCACTTAGTAGCCCGAATCTGCGCAACCGAGAAGGTGAGAATATATTCGTGCACGCGCACTAACCCCTAAAGCAGGTCTGGAAGACTATGAGTCCCACCTTCTGTGCTAGCTGAAGGAAATAGGTGCACAACAGTACTTTGTGCTACAACCCTCTCCTTTTTATAGGTTCTACTGACCGATGCCTGCTGCTTCATCTGGGAGAAAAGAATCATAGTTGTCTTTAGGAATTGGTAGAGCAAGAAGCGTAACTAGAAGATGACTTTCTTTGTGGCTTGTGCAATTATTCTTCTTGTTTTGGGGTGACAGCGGCATCCATTATCTTTATGATTTCTCTGATAGACAAATCGTAGAGTACAATAACCTATTAAATTTGTTGAGTTCACTCCTTAATTTGGAAATATAATTCTGAAGGCAACAATCCTTTTTATTAAGAAGACTTGTTTTGCAATGGATGTCATTAAATTTTGCGATTTTAAGTGTTTTTGGGTGGTGGTAGTGTATGTGTGTGTGTGGGTGGGTGGGTTGGGGGGGGGTACCTAGGGTGCATCAATGTCTCTTTATGTTCAAAGTGGTTGGTTCGCTTCTCTGCTATATCTGTGCATTAAACGTTGATGAGCTAGAGACCTAGTTGTAGGTGTGAAATTTCAGGTGGGTCTTGAAATTCTTTTCTAAGTTTACCATATCCCGAGTTTCCTTCTAATTGTGCTTCCTCTTTTCTTCTTGTCGGTCTTTTTTGTATCTCCTTCAGGTTATGGGGGGCTCAAACTCAAAGATCATTGCAGAATTTTGAAATAGGGGGTGATCGTGAAAGAATGCCTGAGCCAATCATACGTGCATTCGGTATTATTAAAAAGTGTGCAGCCAAGGTTGGTATATGTAATGTTGTTCCATTCTTAATTTTATCAAAATTTTGGTATATTAGCTGTAAGCATGTTGCAATGCTTGACAGCAGTTGTTTTGAAGTCTTATTTTAACTGTGCAGTTATTATATTGCAGGTGAACATGGACTATGGCCTTGACCAATCTATTGGAAAAGCAATAATGCAAGCAGCTGAAGAAGTTGCAGAAGGAAAATTAAATGACCATTTTCCTTTGGTGGTTTGGCAGACTGGCAGTGGCACTCAAAGTAACATGAATGCTAACGAGGTAATTAAAAGTTCATGAATGTGCAGGTCCTTTTCTTGTTCTAGGCTTGATCCTTATTATCTGCTTCAAGCAGGTCGAGGAATAACCTAAATGCTTAAAGGCCATTCAAAAGAATGATGATTTTGTTTGACAAAATAATTCAGATGCTCTTATTTATAATTTATCCATTTTTTGTGATTGAGCATGTCTCCTCCTCCTATAGAACTTCTCATCTTGCTGTTTCTTTAACGGTAGTGCACACCTAGCTTGCACCTTGACCATTCGGTAGTGCATACCTAGTTTACACCTTGACCATTTTACCGGCTACCTGCACAGGTACTGGTAACTCTAGCCCTATGATTTAGGCAAATGGGAAAAAATCACCTAGTGTATTTTGCCTTTACTTGAATTTGAAAATGAGATTTCATGATTCTCTTCCCACTTCTCCAATGCAATTAGTTGTCCTATCCCATATACTACTAGCATCCTACTACTCACCAAAGCCCCCATCGCCATCAACTTTTCCCCCATCTTCTGACCTCTAGTAGTAGTCAAGCCACCCACTTGATCCTCGATAGAACCCTCTTCTTCCTCTTCATTGCCAAGAGTTTATGTTAGGTTGTAAGATACTCACTTGGGATGACTTCGCAGTCCTTACGTGAACTTCTACAACACTTCCTAAGGAGTAAGTAATCTATTTAAACCTTAACCCCCATACCACGGAAGCTCACCTAGTAATCCTCCCTCGGGAAACTCAAATTAGCCATCACCAAATCATAAGCTCTTGCAAAGTCCAAAGTGAAATTCCTCATTTGTTTCTATCCCCCAAAACCAAAATCTTCATGGACATTGTAATAACCCATTGAATTTGTTCCAATGGGGCCATTGAAATCTCCTCCTATGAAAAGTTTCTTGGTGTGCATATTACCCCTCAGAACCTCGTCCAAATTCTCCCAAAACCGCTTTTACCTTCCTTATCCAAGCCCATTTGCGGTGCGTAAGGTAAGTCCTCCAATGACTAGCTTAATCACCATCATCGTGTCGTTCATCCTCCTAACCTCTACTACTAGATCCCTAAGTTCCCTATCTATTAAAATGCCTACTCCATTCCTATTCCTCGAGCCTCCTGAGTACCGCAATTTAAATTCATCATCATCTCCTTAGTGCTGAAGAATACACCATTACCATTTTCAAAAAAAAAAAAAACAATTCACCAACATCTCAAGCCTTAGTACCCACACATTTGGTCTCCTGGACACAAGCTATATTGGTTCTCCTCTTGAGCATATACACCAACTCTATAGACTTCTCCGTCAAAGTTCCTATGTTTCAAGACCTAATATTGAGCCTAGTGGCTCCATTGACACCTCTTTGACCCCAGCATGAATGTGTATTCCACCTGTTGGAATATTCAGTGCATTTACTGGTTAGCTTCAGGTGGTTTAGGGAAGATTGAAAACTTTACTTCCTTTTTGGGGTTTTCCTGTGATTGCACCAGAAATTACTGGCTTTTTCTGAAGTTGGCTATCACCAAGATAATTCAACTACCGTGCTTCAGAATTGGATTTCATTTGCTATATGTATTTAGTGTTTCTCAGGTAGCTAAAATATTTTAGACTATAAATAGCTTGCCAATTTTGTCTTCTGAACATTTCGAGGAAGACTGGAACAATTTCATACTGTTTCTTCTTATCATCATCCTTAACTTACTGGGTTGTTAAAAAATGATTTTTGATGGACTCGTGTATTTTCCCCCCTTATGATTTATATCATATATCTTCAGGTTATTGCAAATCGAGCAGCTGAAATTCTTGGCTATAACCGCGGAGACAAACATGTGCATCCAAATGACCATGTAAATAAATCGCAATCTTCAAATGATACATTTCCTACGGTAAGCCATCTTTAGTGTTACTTTTGTTGCAAGGCATGTTGCTATTCTACAAAATTATGCTGAGTTCTTAGTGATGTTTCTTTTTCATGTGTAGGTGATGCACATTGCTGCAGCTATGGAGCTAAATAAAAGATTAGTACCAAACTTGAAACAGTTGCATACTTCACTAAATTCAAAGGTTGAGTGTTAAGTTATGTTTTCACTCGTATAGTTTTTAAATACAGTGTACTATACTTAAAAGAAAAGGAAACAGTTGGTTCCATACACTTTCCAAGCAGATTATGCAGCATTATGTGTTTTTTATATTCTGCAATATTGCCTGCGTGTTTACATAAATGCTAGATCCAGATTCTTTGTAATGGTTGTATTTATGGTGAGTGGTTTGCTGCCAATGCATCTATCTTAGGTTGTTTTAACCATGTTCTCTGTTACTTGTAATGATACAAAATTACAAATTTAGGACATGGTTAATCAGAGTTTACTTTATTGGCGATTGAATTGGTGCATAATGTTGCAACTCTTGCCTATTCGGTCATTAATGCTCAAAACAGAGCAACTTGCCCTTTTGAATTGCAGGTGCAAATTGGTATAGTTAGTTGAGCATTATGATGGCGAAGAATAAGAAAAGTCAAAGATGCTAAAAAAAGTGAATTAGATCATAGCATTATGGTGTATACTGTATCCATATTCAGTTGTCTTCTGGATTTTTTTTATGTTTTCTATTACGTTATGGTACAATACCATATAACCAATACAAAAGTGCAGCTCAAACTTTTGGAATACTTTTACAGGACAACATGTTGATATTCTTTCTACAAAATTATATTGACTTCTCTCTCTTTGCTTAGCACATTAATTATCTTCTAGTCAATGTTGTTTGCCACAATCCTCAACAAATTTCTATCCCTTTAAATCTGATTCTGTCATTGCAGCCTATTTTTCTCAATTGGAAAACTAATTTGATCTTCAAGGCCAATGCTAATATTGTCTGAGCTGTAGTCATACAATGTTTGGAGTCATTTGCTCTTTTAATTCAAAATCTGCTCCTTGCCTTAGCATCTAGTACAATATGCTCACACGAAATCTTCTCAGTTTTCATACTTCCGTAATATCACCAGTAATTCCTTTGGTTAACTTAGCCGCTTCACTGTCCAATTGCTTTTACCAGTCAGTCGAATTCAAGGACATTATCAAGATTGGGCGAACCCACACACAAGATGCAACACCTTTGACTCTTGGACAAGAGTTTAGTGGCTATGCAACTCAAGTAAGCACTGTTGACATTCAGCATTTTCAAATGCTAAAGTTGTAACTATAAGTAGAGCAGAAGTGTTTGTCCTTAAAGGGTTCTTTGCCGTTGTAGGTGAAATATGGAATCGATAGAGTCTTAGGCACCCTTCCACGCATGTATCAGGTTATTTCATAACCCTTTAATTTCCTTGTTCCTCTTTTTGCCCTGTTTTAACTGATAACAGCTTCATTGAGCAGCTCGCACAAGGGGGCACAGCAGTAGGAACAGGATTGAATACAAAGAAAGGGTAAGTGCTCCATTAAGGTCGGATTGTGGTCAATTTGAGCAACCTGATCCACCATTATTGGTGTGTAAAGGCAGAGTGGACATAGTAGCTGCCCATCCCTAATCCCTTGAATAAAATCTCTTGCTGTTTCATCTTTTCATGTGTACTATTTCAGCCATGCGATATGTTTTGAATCGTGGTTATATTATGTTGATTCTCCATAGGTTTGACATAAAAATTGCTGCAGCAGTTGCAGAGGAAACAAATTTGCCATTTGTTACAGCTGAAAACAAGTTTGAAGCATTGGTAATATCTTGATCCTTGAGTGTATTGCTAGTGAATTGAAGATTATGGTTGCTTGCTCATTGCTTTTGATAGAATACGAGAATCAGGACAAGTATTTAGTGTTTAAGGATTCTGGCATATGCAGGCTGCTCATGATGCATTTGCTGAAACTAGTGGAGCCTTAAATACCGTGGCTGCTTCCCTTATGAAGATTGGGAATGATATACGCTTCTTGGGAAGGTATGGTTTTCATATGTATTTATTATTTCCACCATAGGTTGCTATCTTTTGAGGATTTCAGAGCTTAGAAGGATGTGTGTTCCACCAGTTATATGATTTTATCATAGTTTTTTCATTTTGTTGAGTTCACATCCTTTCTTATTCAGTGGTCCCCGCTGCGGTCTTGGCGAGCTCAGTCTTCCTGAAAATGAACCTGGAAGCAGTATAATGCCTGTAACTTCATTTCCCTTAAACCTGTTTGAAAGAATATGTATGCATACTCTTGTCATGTTTAGCCCTTTTTTCTCAATCTTACCATAAATGACTTCCATTGCAGGGCAAGGTAAATCCTACTCAGTGTGAGGCTCTCACCATGGTCTGTGCTCAGGTAACATTTCTGTCCGATGGATGATGTAATCAAATTGTCTCGAAGCTTTAATTTGACTTTGAGTTATGGCACGTTGAGTTCCAAGAGAGGACATTTATATGGTTGGGTAATTTACCCAAGTTCTTTGTTTTCAAGTTAAACATTTGAACCTTTCATGAACGGCAGGTTATTGGGAATCATGTGGCTGTTACTGTTGGTGCATCAAATGGCCATTTTGAGCTGAATGTCTTCAAGCCGATGATTGCTAATGCTCTCCTACATGTACTCTCTCTTTTATTTTCGTTTTCTGTTAACGCTAAATCAGATTATGGTGTGCATTTTCAAGTTAAGCTGTAGTAAGAGAGAAGCATGTGGGGTGGAATGAAGTCCAAGTTTTTTTCATCTCTTCTTCTGAGTAATTTGTGGTTTATTAACCTTTTCATTCTTCATTTGGATTATAAGGCATTTGTGTTCGTCATTGTTTTAGTACCATTGACGGTTTAAATGGACCATATCTGCGGTGGTAAGAGCTAGGAATTTGCAGGAGGGGATCCAAAAAAAAAACAAGAACGTCACACTTGGGATGTGTACCTATGACCTAAAAAACTTTTTGGGCCCCCCTTTGTCACTTCACTGTGATTTTTCCTTTTTGTCAATGTAACTCAACAAGCTAATATACCCAAAAAGAAATTCCATTTCTTCGCTATTTAAACAGTATAAGGGGATTCATTTGAACCCCCTTTCTTAAACTTAGCTCTACTCTTCATATGTATGATGATAGAGTCTGAAGAACCCCTCTCTTTTTTTGAGGGGGGGTGGGGGGTGGGGGTGGGTGCTGGGTTGGGTCGACAAATGTAATCTGTTGATCTTTGTTACCTGCTGCTGCTTTTTATTTACCAAGACTGACATACCTCTCCTTTTTGTCATGTCCAGTCAGTAAGATTGCTAGGCGATGCATCTGCTTCCTTTGAAAAGAATTGTGTGAGGGATATCCAAGCTAACAGAGACAGAATTGCTAAATTGTTGCACGAGGTCAGTGTGCATCTAAAAAATTACAAACTTTAGTGCCCTCTTCTACAATACATTACAAGCTTTATCTTATTGATCACATTTCTTGCTTAACTTTGCAGTCACTCATGCTCGTCACATGCTTGAACCCAGTAAGTATTCTATCAACATATCTAGAGTTCATGCTATTTCTAGCTATTTTTACTAGTACTCTTTTCCTACATAGTTAGTGGCTGAACTGACAAGAAGTTTTGTGAAACTGAAGAAATTTGACTGATTGTGGATATTCTTGCTGTCAATTTCAGAAAATTGGTTATGATAATGCTGCTGCAGTTGCCAAGAAAGCGCACAAGGAGGGAACCAGTTTGAAGGTAACAGTATCCATCAATTATGTTTATGGGATCAACTCTCTCATTTGATGCTAAACAATGTCGTATACTGAAATCTGCAGGAAGCTGCTCTCAATCTAGCAGTCCTCACCAGTGAAGAGTTTGATCAACTCGTAGTCCCTGAGAAAATGATTGGTCCAACTGACTGATCTGATTCATTAGCTCTTCGAAATGAGTAAGAGGACCATGGCTAGCTTCTTCTGTCCATCAAATTCGACGAGGGAAATAAACATTTGACACAATTCTTGAGGTTTTCTCATTCCTATTAATTTATCAGTGTTTTTTGACTGTGAGAAATGCCTCCATTTTTTGTAATGAGTCCCTGAGCAATATCCGAGTAAATAATGAACTGAATTATTTTTTATGAGTTGAGCCGTGAATAACAAAGGAGAAGATTTATCTTTTGTGAAATGGAAACCTTACCGTTTAGTAACACAGGTTGGAAGTTGAAATTCACTTGAGCTTAGCTGTGTCATTTCTTTTTCCCAGCCAGACAGGGTTGAAGTTAAGGGCGCAAGGGTTCATCCAATTTTTTCATCGTAAAATTATATTGTATTAATAAAATTAGATTTTTTATTTTGAATTATTTTAGTGAAAATTTGAAATATACCACTTTAGTGCCTTTGACCAGGTGGGTTGAGACATTAACAACAACTTTGTGGGTGGAAAATGTAGTCTGAAGGGTGGTGGCAGGTTCTTTGCATTTGAGAAATCACTATCAGTTCATGTGATGGTGATAGGTGAATGAACCTCATCATTGATTCTTCTTTCCTAGGACAAGGGACCCCATTACATTGTATAATTATTTTTGGCATGGAGAAAAATATTTTTTTAATTTTTAAAACATGGTAAAATAAAATTGAAATAATAGTTTCTCTAAAGTTTTGAAAATATTAGAAAATAAATTTTATAACCGAATTTTTATATTGATTATGTTTTTCTCACTATATTCATTGTTTGATGTTGAAACTTTGAGTTTACTGCAGAGCTTATTTCGGAAAGACTCTCCTGATAAGATTTTTTTTTTCTGTACGCTATCCTCACATTCAATACCTCTGATAGTCAAAGATAAAACAATTTCACCGTAACATTGATAGTTTTGACAAATTCCTTCATGCATCTCTTGCATTATAATTTATATCTAGTTGATTTAATTTATTTCTTGTGATCATTTTGTTTGACCTACATTGTTTTTTATGTAATTATTTTTTGTGTTATAATTATGTTTTGATATGTGATTGGAAATCCTTTTTTAACCCCCAACTCCCCCACACCCATTACGCGACCCAAAAAAGGGTGAATAATATTTTTGAACCCTTCGTGTATAAGAAATTCTAATTTTAGTCTTGTAATATACGATTAAATATATTTAATCTTTAATTATTTCAAACATGCCCTTTTAATTCTTTACTTAAAATATACATGATTTTTCCAGAGTTATTAGTTGTTTGAACTTGCTAAAATTTGCTTGTTACTTCGTATTTAAGGGCAATATACTTCTAACAAGCAATAACATAAAGAGTATTTACTCTTATTTTTATGAAGTATAGAAGTTATTTCTATAGATCTCTGACTCAAGAAAAACGTTTTTAAATTAAATTTGAAAAATACAAGATTAAAACGTTATGATGAAAAATATATTTTGAATATTAAGATAACAACAATAATACAAATATAGTAATGTATTTCTGAAAATACATTAAATACAATATATTTCCTACATAATGGATCAAAACACACGACTTAAGTAATTGGATTGTTGTATAGTAAAAATGATGAAAATCCAAATGTTTGATAAGCTGCAGATGAATTATGATAGGTGTAATATATATTTTTTTCAAAAAATAAATCTATTTCTATCTCTTTTTGTACTCAGTATTTCTTACTCTTCTTCACGTTAGTATTTAATATTTATACGTTTTCTTTTCACAATACTCATATTTGGATGAATTAAAAATATTAAATCATATACGAGTAAATTTAGAATAAAATTAGAATCGAAAATCAATCAAAAGTTAAGCGATTAAAATTGGCTATGAAAATTAATTTAAAAATGTGGAAAGAATTTGATATACTCCTCAATTTTGTCATTTAGAACTGATAATCATCATTATGAAAGTAACACATCTATACCCATACTGTTATACAACTGACTCACATACACCCTTTTCTCTAACGGGAGTGAAAATTTTTATATTAGTTTTATTTTTTAATATTTTTTTTAAAACAAAATATAATCCCGTTTCTCTAACTGGAGTGAATTTTTTTTGTATTAGTTTAATTTTTTAATAATTTTTTTAAACAAAATATAATCTCATATAAGTATACTTAATCCTCCTCAAACATATACTTTTGACTTCTTTTTTTTTTTCAATGACTAGTTTTGATGGTCTTATGTTTCACTAATATTCTTGTAAAATTTATCATAGACCATCAATTTTTTTTCTAAATACAAAAACTCAATTATAATATAGGCAAAAAATAGTTTTAAATTATAGTATAGACACAAAAAAATTGTTTTAAATATTTTTCTTACTTTAAGGAATAAAAAAAATAAGAAAGTCAAACAATGATAACTAAAGAAGTCAAAAAATAATTTATGTATGAAAAGGATTAAAATATACTTTGAACTTTGCTAGAAGGGTCATACATACCTCTAAATGATTTTTAAAAAAATTAATGGTTAAATATATAAATTTAAAATTAAATTTTTTCACTCCTGTTAAATGAAGGATATATGTGAACTCATTTTATAACAGTAAAAGTATATATAAGCCGTTTATATAACGATAAAGGTATAGATAAATCACTTTTATAACAAGAGTTTCCATATCAACTCTAAATAGCAAAAAAAAAAAATATATCAAACTTTTTTCCCTTAAAAAACTTAACAAATGGTATTAATGTCTAATCTCTATCTTATTCTATTAAAAAAATAATAATAAAGTCTAATAAGGGGAAGTAAATGGACCCCCTTCAACCCCTAAAAAAAGAATTAAAGAATTCCAATTAATTCCAAATCCAGGTAAGGGGAGATGTATGTAATATTAGGCTTCTAACCTGTCGAGTGCCAACCTTGTATATACGTATCGAAAGATGTGATACAGTTGATATAAAAATATTACGATACAAAGCTTTTTTTATAAATAGTTTCAGCAAAATATTAATTTAAATAATTAAATTTCAATACAAATATTATCTTTTTTCTATATATTGTTTCAATAAAATATTAATTTAAATAATTAAATTTCAATATAAATATTGTGTATTCAATGAAAAAAAAAAGCCGATGCATACCACTTTTATTTTCAATCCTTTTTTACTAAGGCAAATGATCATTTATTCCTTGTAAGTTTATAAAAATAGGGATATATAATAGGGCTGATACAATAAAAAGATGGTGGATATATTATATATTTTCTGTCAATTTTTGTATTTGTTTTATTTTTTGTCATATTTTTATATCCGCCTTATTTTTATATTTTTGTATTCGTCTCATTTTTTTTTACATATTTATATCCGTCTCATTTTTTATCACATTTTTATGTTCGTCTTATTTTTTGTAATAATTCTTTTTAAAACTAAAAAGGAATAAGAATAATAAGTGAACTTAAGCAAAAGAATTTTTATATTTTTTCTTTTATAATTGTACTTTTGTTTTCTCAATTTTTACCTAAAAAAGTAATTGAAAAGAAAAAGATTTCTAACGCGACGCGTGGCTAAATTAATCGATTAATAACAAATTAGATGACACTTACGTATGCCGACTCAAATTAACATTTTTTAAGCATGATTTTTAACTTGGATTATATTCCTTAATAGCTATAGTTTTTCACGAGTAAAATAAAAAATTAATGCTTTAAATTTGAATTTTGAATTTCATCTCCATTAGCTTTATGTTTATTTTTTTTTTAAAAATACCTTTTATATATCCATATAATTTCTTGCTGAATTAACCCCTCTCTCTACACTCTAGGTTTGTCCCTGATCACCTTCTAACATTTTCATTAGGAAGACAATCCATGAATAATAGAGTTATAAAGAATTTAATATAGAATTTCATTAAGTTTAGCTAAAAGGGGGATTAGTTCCTGTTTTAAATTTAATTACTGTATCCAAAAGTTTAAGTAAATAGGTTTAATATCAAAGCAAATTGAATTAATCTTGTTAGGGTACTATGTCATGTTCCGTCACTTCACGTTCAAATAACAAATAAGAAAGAAGAATCTAGGATCGTGGGGAGGTTAGTGAAAGACACTAGAATTCTCTAAGTCTTTCCTCGGAAGACTCTAGAATACCTTAGATATTTTCTAGAAAAGTTTTGGAAAATTCTAGAATGTGTAGAGAATTCTAGAGAGGGATCAAAGTGTAAATATTATATGAACTTGTGTAGTAATTTTTATCTATACTTAGACTCCTAAAAAGTAATATAAATAGAGACACTCTCATTCAAAATCACCGAATAAAGTTGTAAGCAATATTTCAAGCTTAATACAAAACATTCTTTCAAACTTCCAAATCTTTCTAAACAGTCTAGTTTCAAAGAACTTACTTAAGCTTACAAGATCATAAAAGCACGAAATATTAGTAAGACTCTAAGTTTGTGATACTTTAAGTCATCAAATTTAATTGAAGGGCTTATTAATTAAACTTGACATCCCTAGGATTAAACAAAATCAATAATATAATTGGCTCATGTGGTTGTGAATTGGCATTATTGTTGAACCACAAATTAACATGGATAATGATACTTTGAATTATATATGGATAAATATGCTATGACTAAGGAAAAAATGACAATTAAAATTAATTTGATTAGATGTTTATTTTTTTTAGAACTTTATGATAATATTTTGCTGTTGTTATAATATTTGTCTGATCTTCCAAATATTTTTACATAATAGTTAGTATGCATATTCCTAATCATACTTCTTTACCTTTAGAGTAAACACTATGTGATAAAAACTTTAAGAAATAAATGTTGATCAAAAACTATGATTATATGTTATCGATCATGATATTCATGATTATTAGCTTTTGCTTCGTCCATATGTTTGTTTTATCAATGTTTACGTAAAAGATAATGTTTAATTCTTAATTCGTATATAATTTTACATTCATTTAATTTCAAAATGATAACCCTATAAGTTTCTACTAAAATTCCGATAAAAATGGTAAGTTTAATCAATCAATTAATGTTCCTTTTTCAAATTAAAACATTAATCAATAGAGTTGTAAGTAACCATACCTCTTAAAACTTTGGGCTTGGAATGAGAAAATGAGGTAGCTTAGAAAATGTATTTGGTGTTTTAAAGTTGTAATTTTTCTAATCAATAAAATAGATAGTCTTTAAATTAATTGAATGAAAATGCTACATGTTCGGAATTTAAAGAAAATTGTAAATATAATTGAAGAAAATAATATTAATGATGAAATTGAAGACATTATAATACATATAAGAAAACACTAATCAAACTTTTCATAATTTTTCAGTGTTGTTTCAAAAGACAAACACTAAACTTGAAAGTAACAAAAAAAAATTTATAATGAATTTTAACTAGAATTAAGTTTTCACAAAAAAACAAAATATTACATTTGTATTTCATTAAATTGTCTAAAATATTTTTATCGTATTAAAAGAAATAGTTAAGTTATCTGGAAGAATTTCTTAATTCAATAATATTAATTGAGTTACTAATATTTTCGGCGATCATAAATATGACCACCAACTAAAAAAAAATGTTAACACATGTATGAAGCTCTTCACTGTAGCAGCGTGATTCCAGTGAGTAGTTTAAGGCTTTTTTTTTTCCTCTTAATTACTTCCCTCCACTTTTAGTTGGGGAGCTTTTCTCGATAATCGCCGAATTTCCATAAATTCAAATCAGTATATCATCGAAGAACACGACGAAAATCCGATGGCCACAAGCAAAACGACAGTTCAAATTCACGGAGATTGTGAAAATGATAAAGTGAAGTTACGTGGAGTAGTAGTTCAGTGAAGTAGTAGATACTGAGATCGCATTCTCCGTCGTCATTTTTCACATCGAAACAGTAATCTCTTTCTCAGATTTGTACTTTTTTTTTTGAGTTTCTCGTTGTTTTCTCCGCTTGAATTGATACTGATCTGATTTTCATGTTTTAGGTCGTGTAAAAAAAATGAAAAATTTGCTGCGAGACAGGTATGTGTCGCAGCAGGAAATAGCATCTTAAAGGAAGGAAGGAAGGAAACTCGAAGTTGCTGAAATTTTTTGGTAATTAGTTGCTATGCCTGAAGTATTTAAGTTTCGGTTTGGCTGTAGATTTTTGAAGTTGAAACGTAAAAATTTGAGTTTTTGGAGTTGTGATTTATGGAATTTGAAGTTGTGTTTAGGTATGGATTTTATTTGGAAAAAAATTGAAGTTTTGTGAGTATAAGTACCCAAAAAATTGAAAATATTTGAAGATTGGATTTTCAAAATTTGATCAAATACATATATGAAGATAGATTTAAAAAATCTGTGGCAAAATGCTAGCTAAATTATCTGTTATTTATGTTTCTCTATGGTGTAACTTCTTCTTCTTCTTTTGTTAAATGGAATTTGATTTTGAACTGTAAATTGTAGCTTTATTTTCGATGTCCAAGGGTTTTTCAATTTGCAGATGATAAAAAGAGTGAATTTGATTCTACTATGGTTTTGCTCTTAGTGCATAATTTCCTTCCAAGTTGCTATTTTGATTGGGGAGAAGGATATGTTTGCTTGTCTATTACTTAGAGGAAAATTAAATTGAGTGTGAATTTGAATTGGCATGGATCCATAACCTTTTAGATGCATAATCTTGTAGCCTCATGGAGGTTGAAAACCCAGAGTTGCCATCTAATAGATTAATCATCAGAAAACAAGCAGGTATACCTTTTGGTAAGTTCAGGAGATAAAAAGGTAGTTTCTTGCCTTGTTTTTCTTTTCGGCGTGGTAGTTGAGATGTTTAACGATGGAAATGAATGTAAATTGTACCATAATTATGTAGGAGCATTCCCTCTGGAGAAATTCTATAATAGGGCAAACACCAAAAATAGCTTGGAGTTGGAGAAACACCATGCTCTACTTGATTTCTTGTTATTCATTCTTTCCATATTACTACGAAAGCTTGGATATTGTAGACAGAGAATTCAAGTAAACTATTCCTTCTGTTGGAAGATCAAGAAATTGCTACTCCCTCCGTTTCATTATACTTGGCACCTATTCTAGAAATGAATTTTTCTTTTTACTAGTCCATTTTAGCAAACCAAGAGAATTTTATTGTTTTCTTTCCATACTACCCTTAGAACTCTCTCTAGTCCATATTGAGTGAAATTTTAGGGGTAATTGTTCAAAGTTCAACATAATTTTTAAATTAATGAGGTTCTTAGCTATACTTTATATTTTCTAGGATATAAATTGCACTATTTACAAAGTTGTATTTACGATTTCACATTGAATCATAAATATAACTTTGTAAGTAGTGCAATTTATCTCCTAGAAAATGTAAATATAGCTAAGAACCTCATTAAGGGAAAGGACAAATATAGAAAAAAGTTTCAACAATTATCTTGAACTTTGTATAGTTTCACTATACTGAACTATGAAAAAAATCCCAAATATTTCACTTAATATGGACTAGAGAGAATACCACTTTATAAATTTCATTTTTTCAATCTATATTTGAAATCGAAAAGTGAATTAAGAGTGTTAAGATTTCATGTATCTTGATGTTGAAGACACTGCTAAAATAGTTCACTACTTTGATGTTGAAGACTCTGTTGATGCTGTAGAAATTTTCTGGTTGAATTTTGAGGTTCATTGTTGTGCTGAAATTTTCAATTTAAATGTTTGGCTCCAATTGTAACTTTTCATCATGAAACTAATGTCAATCGCTTCAATACAAAACCAAAAGTTTGATGTCATGCAGTGTAAAAATTTTTACGTCGGGATTTCAAATTGCTTCCTTAACTTCTACGAGTAATTATCATAATCAAATCACTAAACCTTTTAGGTAATGACTCTTTCTACTTTTAAGAATAGTTTGGGAATAAGCAAAAGGGCAATAATGGAAAGTAGACTTTGAACTATGTTCTTGAATGTGTTTCCTTAGGGGTGTGCCAAATCCAAAAATTTTGCTCAATATGAATTAAAGGAAGTATTAAATAACCACAAATTGTAGTAGTAGTCAAATTTAAAATTTCAACTGTCATCTAAGTTTAGTTTTAAATACAACCCTGTAAAAGCTTTCTTAAGGGTTGTGCCTAATCAACATGGGTCAAGTAAAATGAAACAAAGGAAATATTATTTTAGAATAACTGTGACAGCGTAGGAAGCTTCTAATTTCTTTCCTTAAACTGCTAACTAGTGGTAATATTAAAGACACAGATCAGTTTTTTGGTTCCAATGATCAGGAACACTTGCATAAACGTAAAAACAATAACTAACAAATGTATGTCCACTAACGTTTATTTATGTCTCTTCATTCATTATTTTTTCCCTCGAACTGCGATAAACAAATGTGTGCACTGCACGACAAAGATGTCGTGGACAATGGTGTATGCATTTTTTGTCGTATCTTTATTGTCTGTTTTACTATTTGTGAAGACCATTCCTCATTCTGTCTTTTTCAGATTCTTTGGGACAAAACGAGATAATGGAATCCTGTGATTGCATTGAGGCTTTACTGCCAACTGGTGACCTGCTGGTTAAATACCAATACCTCTCAGATTTCTTCATTGCTGTAGCCTACTTTTCCATCCCGTTGGAGCTTATTTATTTTGTCCACAAATCTGCATGCTTCCCATACAGATGGGTTCTCATGCAATTTGGTGCTTTTATTGTTCTCTGTGGAGCAACACACTTTATTAGCTTATGGACCTTCTTTATGCACTCTAAGACGGTCGCTGTGGTTATGACCATATCAAAAATGTTGACAGCTGCCGTCTCCTGTATCACAGCTTTGATGCTTGTTCACATTATTCCTGATTTGCTAAGTGTTAAAACGCGAGAGTTGTTCTTGAAAACTCGAGCTGAAGAGCTTGACAAGGAAATGGGCCTAATAATAAGACAAGAAGAAACTGGCAGACATGTCAGGATGCTGACTCATGAGATAAGAAGCACACTCGACAGACACACAATCTTGAAGACTACTCTTGTGGAGCTAGGTAGGACCTTAGACCTGGCAGAATGTGCTTTGTGGATGCCATGCCAAGGAGGCCTGACTTTGCAACTTTCCCATAATTTGAACAATCTAATACCTCTGGGATCTACTGTGCCAATTAATCTTCCTATTATCAATGAGATTTTTAGTAGCCCTGAAGCAATACAAATTCCACATACGAATCCTTTGGCAAGGATGAGGAATACTGTTGGTAGATATATTCCACCAGAAGTAGTTGCTGTTCGTGTACCTCTTTTACACCTCTCAAATTTTACTAATGACTGGGCTGAATTGTCTACTAGAAGTTATGCGGTTATGGTTCTGGTTCTCCCGATGAATGGCTTAAGAAAGTGGCGTGAACATGAGTTAGAACTTGTGCAAGTTGTCGCAGATCAGGTTAAATTGCTAACTTCCTTTATCTTATTATTCACTGGTTAGAAGTAGGTCAGTGATGTGTATAAAGTTCAGCATAGTCTAAAAAAAATGTATTTCATGCATTAGTTTTTAGCAAATGAAAGTTCTCATTCAATTTTCCCGAATCAAGACAAAAAGACCACATAAAATGGGAAATGATGAAGGTTTTGCACAACTACTTTATTTTACCCTTAAGTGTTGTACTTTATTCACCGAGCATCTATTCCCATTTTTGATACGCCTATCCACACTATCTCTAATGTATTCACTTGCTTAGGCTATATTATCCTTGTCTTAATGGGTGCGATGAACTTATAATGCTAGATGAACAATGTCGGTAGCTACTACTTTCCAATGAGAGCAATGCCGGTAGCTACTACTTTCCAATGAGAGCACATGGACTATGTTTTGCTTCTTGATTAGCTGCGTGATTTTCACCTTTCCAATTCTTTGTCCAGAATTCTTTTGGTATGGTTATGTCCTATGTTGCTCAGACTCTGGTGTCGGTATCTGATATAGGTACAGATCTAGAAGTCAGATTCTTTATTAAATAAATTTTAGGATTCAGGGTTATTGATACGGGGTGCTATGATATGGTCAATAATTGTATATCATGACATATAAAGTATAAATTTGATTAATTAAAGTTATTGAACTAAAAATAACAAAATTTAATTCTTTATAAACACCTGATATATTCATAAGATATCTCGTGTAATAGCGAAGCCTTTTCATACTTTATATAACCATATATATGACATAAACCCAAAAATCAAACCAAATAGCCAATCAATCTGTACACCTCGATCATAGATGTAGTCAAAGCACCCAAAGTAAGTTTGCCAACTCCTGTGTCAATCCCACAATGACATGGGTGCGGTCGGGACTTTAAAGATTCTGATCAACATAAATATGTCAATTAATTCTAATGTTGGAAGCCTTATGTCTTGAAACATATTGCTGAAGCATCCATTAAATGAATAGGTAATGCATACAGTGAACATGCATTCCACCCTCCAATTTATTGAAAATTTACCAATAAGAAGTTTCTTCAGTAGAACACCCCCCACCCCAAGTAAATGTTTAAGGAGTGGATAATGTTGCCTGTAGATAAATCATTAAAGATAGTCACATAATATCGTCATGGTTTCTGCTAGAGAGAGTGATTAGAAGGAGAAAGAAGACAGAACTAATAGATAAGTTATATGGGAGATGAGTTTTCGTTCTTTTACTTACCTCATTTAATTTACTTGGAACTGAAAGGAACATTGGTGCACAGAATTGCAACTTAAGAATAATTATTTCTCTTTGTAATCATCATGGGCAATTTTTATCTACAGATAAATGCATTAATTGCAGTGCGGGTAAGGATGTTTAGGTGCGTTAATAGCTGCTCTCTTTTGTCAATTGGATTCTACTCCATTCTTAAATGGTTTTCTGTCCAATCTTTGCCCTTGCTTTCTGTTTTGCTCTCTGAAGTTACTTTGTATTACCAACCCTAACAGAACAAGGCTGCTACGTGTTGTTTAGTCCATGACACAAATTAGAACTTGTCCATATCAGTTTTGAATTAGAATTCTGTCATTTTAAAGTGCAATCCTGTAATAGTAACAGAACAAGGCTGCTACATGTCATTATCTGAAGAACAGAAATTAGAACTTCTGAATTCGATTTCTTATTAGCATTGTCATTTAAGTAAGTGTTATTGCTTATCAGGTTGCTGTCGCTCTTTCACATGCTGCAATTTTAGAAGATTCCATGCGAGCCCATGATCAGCTCATGGAACAGAATATTGCTTTGGATGTAGCTCGACAAGAAGCAGAGATGGCCATCCGTGCACGTAACGACTTCCTTGCTGTGATGAACCATGAAATGAGAACACCCATGCATGCAGTTATTGCTCTGTGCTCTCTGCTTTTAGAAACAGACTTAACTCCAGAGCAGAGAGTTATGATTGAGACCATATTGAAGAGCAGCAATCTTCTTGCAACACTGATAAATGATGTTCTAGATCTTTCTAGACTTGAAGATGGTATTCTTGAACTAGAAAATGGAACATTCAATCTTCATGGCATCTTAAGAGAGGTATATGACGACAAACCTATGCTATATATAGCATACACTGGTAATATGTTGATTTTCTCTAGTAAACAGGTAGCATGAATTCATTCTTTACATTGATTTGCAGGCCGTTAATTTGATAAAGCCAATTGCATCTTTGAAGAAATTATCTATAACTCTTGCTTTGGCTCTGGATTTACCTATTCTTGCTGTGGGTGATGCAAAACGTCTTATCCAAACTCTCTTAAACGTGGCGGGAAATGCTGTGAAGTTCACTAAAGAAGGACATATTTCAATTGAGGCTTCAGTTGCCAAACCAGAGTATGCGAGAGATTGTCATCCTCCTGAAATGTTCCCCATGCCAAGTGATGGCCAGTTTTATTTGCGTGTCCAGGTTGAGCATTTCTATCCTCTTATCATGGCTTAGTGGTTGTACTGTGTTTCTTCATGAAATGAGTTTGCATACAAATGCATGCAGTTCTAAGAGCTGTTTGTTGGCTCGTTCAGGGAAAAAGTGTCATTTGTTCCAAAGCCAGCAAAGAATCAGGATACAAATTGAAACCCTCTTTGAATGCTAAATTTTTTTTATTAAATGTGAAGATTTATGTTTTCCTCTTCCCTTCAGATTGTCCGTGTATTGCAGAACAGAATCTCCTTTTGTTTTCAGTTACTTTTATCGTTGTAGGAGGTTTACTTTGCAGTTCTGGATTGTTTATTTCGTCTCAAGTTGAATATCATTCAGAAAGGAGATCCCAAACATGAAAATTAATCCTGTTCAGATTATGTTCTTGCAGGTTAGAGATACTGGGTGTGGAATTAGCCCACAAGATATACCACTAGTATTCACCAAATTTGCAGAGTCACGGCCTACGTCAAATCGAAGTACTGGAGGGGAAGGTCTAGGGCTTGCCATTTGCAGACGGTATGTTTAAAATTATTAATTCGAGATCATTATTTTTTCCTAGTTGTCCATATTATAAAGGCTTCTACAAGACATCCTCTTTTTACCTTGCCTTACTCGTATGTTGCTTTGTACCTTGGTTATCATTGTTTGTACTCATTTGACATTTGAGACGGATGGATGCAGATTTATTCAACTTATGAAAGGTAACATTTGGATTGAGAGTGAGGGCCCTGGAAAGGGAACCACTGTCACATTTGTAGTGAAACTCGGAATCTGTCACCATCCAAATGCATTACCTATGCCTCCCAGAGGCAGATTGAACAAAGGTAGCGATGATCTCTTCAGGTATAGACAGTTCCGTGGAGATGATGGTGGGATGTCTGTGAATGCTCAACGCTATCAAAGAAGTCTGTAAATGACAAAAGGACATTGGTGTGACAAAGAACATTAAATCATGACTAGTGAATTTGAGATCTCTTCACTGTTCTGTACACTCCAAACGGCACAGTTTCTTGTAACTAACTTAATTCAATGCTCGTAAAGTGAGTACTGGAGTATCTTGAAAATGTAACTATCGAATTTATACATCGAGCTTTTGACAACTATGTGTTAGGCCTAAAAAATGCAGAAAATTATACGGTTGTGTTCCTATGCAGCGGAACAATCCCTTTGTTGTCTAGTCCTGTTTGTGAAGTAATGTCTCTTGCCATTGAGTTTACAAGGTTATGTAAGCATCAAACTAGTTTTCGTTCTTCAAACATCAAGGTGACCGATGAACGTTGTAAAGTTTGCACTACTTAATAAGTTCACAAAATCATGTTATTTGAAAATCATAATTGTCTAAAAAGCACTATGGATAAAACTTAATTCATTGTTAATCGCGTATATATTAGCCAAAAAGGGATTTAAGTTGTTATAAATATTTCATTGTTAATCGGGTATATACTAGACATTTATTTTCATTCTTACCAAACACAATTCAAACATGATGATCTAAGATCGCTTGCTTCCTTAGCACAGTGGACCACAAAGCTTCAACCTTCAATCAAGCGTTCTAAGACGCACCGATAATTAGACTACTTCTGAGAACTCAATGCAGAGCACGATCAATTGACTTATTTCAAGTGCTTTTAAACACTTGATCCTAAGTTAAAATAACAAAATAACATCAATCCAGACAGGCTCAACTAGAGCATGAGTGAGCAACAGAGCAGAGCAGAATTTGCCTGCAAAACTATCTGAAGTCACCTTGAGTACTCTATCTGATGCAAAGTAATAATGACCAAAGGTAAGCGCAAAAATGAATACAACACAAGAATAAAGTATCAAAACTTCCAAGCATCTATTCAACTTCATGTAGGTAAAAAATTGATTCTTAAAGTACATGAACCAAATAGGGAACATATAAAAGATACTAAACTGGCATAATAACAAAAAACAGATATAAAGCCAACCCTCCTTAAAGTACGCCATCCTCACTTCTTTGACTTCTTAGATCCTCCCCTGCAACAAGGACAGCATTCATCAAATTTTGTTTCAAGGTACTTGATAAACTAAAAGCAAGTTTGTGATAACTTACTGAGCAGTCTTGGCTGGGGGTGCTGTTGCTGCTGGTGCCGGGGCTGGCGCTGCAGGTTGTACTGGCTTCTCTCCTGGTCCCTGTGAATAAGGAAAAAAATGTCTCAATTCTATTGGGTGTTATTGTAAATAGTCGAAATGTGCTACTGACAACTAGTTAGGGTGCTCATCAGTAAGCAGTCTCAGGCGATGAACCTTAATTACCTGAGCCAAACGTTCCTCCCTCCTGGCGAACTTTCTTTCCCTGCTTGCCTTGTTCTTTGCCCTCCTGGCCTCAAATTGGTCAGACAAGGTCTTCTCTCTAGCCTTCTCAGCCTTGGTTTTGTGAATGTTCTCCATGAGAACACGCTTGTTCTTGAAGACATTACCCTTCACCTTCATGTACATATCATGGTACATGTGCTTGTCAATCTTCTTGGACTCCCTGTACTTGCGAAGCAAACGCCTGAGGACTCTAAGTCTCCTCATCCACAGCACCTTTGTGGGTAACCTAGCCTCCCTGGTACCCTTACGCTTACCTGAGAAAAGACTTGTATACTGAGAATCAACGGCATCCAAAAGAAAATCACTTTTCATGTTTTATGAATGCATCCAAAAGCAAATCTCTGCCATTTTTCAAGCTGCACTTACATTCCAAAATTTATTTTTGATTAATTCAGTTTGAAGTATCATGAAAACACAAACTAATGGAGTAAACTACACACATTAGAATGCATTACATTTATTCAAAGAAGCATTTCTACCATAAAACAGAAATTACTATTACTTAATCAAGTAACCAACGACACAGTATTAGGAGGTACCGTATCCAGAGTGACGGCCCTTCCTTTTGGCTTCCTTCATCCTGCGTGCACGAGATCGTGAGTGAATTTTGGTTGGTTTCCTGATGATGAAACCATCCTTCACCAACTTTCTGATGTTTTGCCCTGCACTCAACACAAACAAGGAGCATTAAAAGCAACCAATACGTGTAGAGACAAACATAAAAAGCAAGCAAAAATGCATCCATTTGCTAGAGCTTTCTCAAGTCTGAGCAATCCGAATGTTAAAAAGGCTCAAACAACAGCTGAGCTCAAGCTATATGTTCAAGTTTTTCCTCGTGTTGAGACCATTACTTTTCGCCCATTACCACCAAAAAAGAAGCAAATAAGAAAATGAAACTCCCACTCCTTTGCAACTTTACCCTTTACAGCATTTACATAACCAAAACTCTAAATTAACAATCAATCTTCCAATTATGCTCAAACACATATCAACTGACATCAGCTACATAAATACTCTACATTCAGGTCCATTACATTTCACAACTAAACAATCTGTCATTAAGATGATTAATGATACTCTAAATCTATCCGCAGACGGTTAGCTAATTTGGCCTCAACTAGCTCAGATTGCCTCTATGAATCCTTTTTTTTTATTTGCTACAACTTTTAAAACCAGTATACATAAAAATACAAGTCTTGATCATGTAAAACATATACATATCTAACAATCACAAGAACTACACTCGATTAACATCAAATCCCAATAGTGAAAAAAGAACAAACAAAAAAGTAACAAAAATCAAAGAAAACATAAAGGGTATGCATAAAATAAACTAAAACAATCAAAATCATCAACAGATCTTTAAATAAACAAGAGTTCATAAGTAATCATACTTGAGTTAGCCATGGAGATTTCATTGCCTTCGTTAGGGTCAAGCCATACTTTTCCCCTCCCACACTTGAGAACACTGGCGGCGAGCCGCTTCTGAAGTTTCAGTGACACCATTTTTGTTTCCTCTCTCGGTCTCTCTCCCTCACGAACTCTCTTCTACAATGGAGAAAAAATGAAGTGGCTTCAGATAAGGCTTATATATTCAGCCACCAATGAGTGAAGCTAGGGTTTTTGATAGGGCTTAGTTTTTTTTGTTAAACAAAAATAATAAGAAAAAAATATTATGGCCCATGTTGATTGTATTGGGATTACAAACTCGAGTTTAAAATGGGCCTTGGAGATAGATTGGGCTAAGCCCATATTTCTTTTAGTACAAATTGAAAGGACCCAAGTGTCTAAAGAGAGTTTTTTCATCATTAGGCCCTTTCTTTTGAATACTTGTTTAGTAAAAGGCAACATTCAATATAGCAACAAAAAATTCATATTTGTATGCTATAGCAAAGTTTGCATAATTGTGCTCCATAGCAAACATAAAATTGTATAATTCGCTATACATATACAATTGTATAATTCGCTGGCCTAAATAATATAATTCGCTTGCCTATTTCACTGCAATTGTATAATTCGCTATCCTATTTCACTGCAATTGTAAAATGCACAATTGTATAATTCGCTGCCTATTTCGCTGCAATATTTTTATAAAATTTTGCATACAATTGAATCGAATTAAAATGTATGTATATTGCATAATTATAAGTGTATAGCAAGAAGATATACAAAAACAGAAACACAATATATACACTTCTGTTGTATAAAGCTAGAGAAAATTGTATTTCATTGCAATTGTATAATTCGTTGACCTTTTTCTCTGCAATATTTGTATAAAATTTGCATTTGTCTACAATTGAATTGAAGTAAAATGTTTGTAAATTGTATAATTAAGTGTATAACACTAAGATATATGTTTTTGCATGTGTATATACAATTTTCTCTCGCTTTATACAAAACAGAAACATAAATTTATACACTTCTGTGTATAAAGCGAGAGAGGCGAGCAGAGGGAGAGTGGCGAGCGAGAATTCGAGAGTGGCGAGCGAAATTTTTGGGAGAGAGACGCCTGACAAACTTTGGCTAACGTTTGCTATGGAGCACAATTAAATCAAACCGTAACTACTCCATTTATTTTAGGTTATTGGAATGTTATTATATACAATTTTCCCTTTAGTAAAAGGCAAAAGGCTCAAATATGTTATCGAACTTTTAGAAAATGCTCATTTATGACATTCGTTGAAAGTTTGGTTTGTCTATGCAATTACCGTTCAAGAAAACGCTCATTCATGCCATTATCTTTTAAAAATGGTTTCGCAAAACCATTTTGACACATGGCTAATTGTAATTCGGACACGTCATCAATTTTTTTAAATTAAAAAAATCGTAATTCTGAACAAAAATTGAATTAATTTTTTTAAAAAAATAAATTGATAACGTGGTCGAATAATGATTGGGCGTGTCAAAAATGGTTTTGCAAAATCACTGTTAAAAAATAATGTCATGAATATGGGGGAAATTACCTAAATATACCATCTATTTGATTATATCCTCAAAAATTTCCTATAATATGATTAAATTATAATTTTTTTTGCTCTGTTATTCTTGAGTACATCTCTTTACGCGATGTATTGATCGGATATTTTATCCCGATTTATCGAGACGTATGTGAGATATCAGGACGTTGAGTGATGTACCTGAAATTGAAATGTGATGTATCGGGGTATTTAGTGAAGTATTCGAAATCGAGATGTGATATATCGAGACTTTGAGGGATGTATCGAAAACCAGAAAGCTATGTATCAAAACGTTTTGGGATGTATTCGAGTTTTTGTAATTTTAAAAAAATAAGAATATAATATAATTAGCTCTTAACACTAAATGATTTGTAAGTTCTCAATAACAATCCCCCTCTTTTTTTTCTTATAATTTATGATTTCGTTTAAACAAACTATAAATCACATGAGAAAATATTAAATCGCAATTTTTTTTTTTTTTTTGGAATTACTCAAATATTATATGACAATCTAATAATCATTTATAGGAGGTACATCAGATGGAGCAACATATTTACTATATATCCTTCAGCTAAAAAATGAATTTAGTTGAAGTTCTAGATCATAATTTGTTTTTCCTCAAACACACTTTAAATATTTTTAAAAATAATTACTCTATCTAAATTTAACTAAAAATATTTTATCAAACATAATCATTATATTTATAATTAAAAATTACATCATTAGGAATAAATTACGTACTTAATTAGTTCGGCTGTAGACAGGGAATCCGAACCGCACAACAGGTTGCAACTTGCAATTACTGTTCTATTGCGAGGTGCGCCATTCGTTTTATACAACAAAACCAGCAGCGCCGTAAGTTTTCACACTCTGCTAAGGAATGACGAAAATTTTAATTTTGCACCATCAACTTGTTTATTATTTTATTCTAAAAAAAATAAATTTGTTCTCCACTTTTCAAAAATATTATTTATCTTCAACTATTATTTTGAGTTTAATTAGTACTCAATAATTAATTATAATAATTTACCACTGTTAACTGGTCCATTTATCTGTTAACAAATTACTAGTGGAAATATCAACAAATGATTAAAAATTGCAAGGAGAAGTTTCGAATGATTTGCTTACTACAATAATGCACGATGATTCAACTGAAATTTTGAGAAACAAAGTTCTAGAATTATTTTTTTTCAAATAATTTCAATGAGTCGAATAATTTTTTGCAACTCCGCGTTGCCTGGTCTTCATTACCTTTTTGACAAACACAAAGTGATTATCATAAAAAAATTTATATAACATGGAAATAAATCAATAATTAGTAATATTTCTTACTAATAAAATAAAATAATTTCGGTTCTCTCTGAAAGTCATTTTTCTTGTAAAAGTTACTAATAAAAGTCCAGAAAGATGAATAAACTCCTATTAAGGCTTGAACAATTCGTTTTTTTACATCTGGACTTTAACTTTTAATCGCAAATTAGGTCTAAAAACTAATTTAACACTATTAACTACTTTAAAAATCAACTTAAATAACTATTAAGTTTTTCTTCCCAAAATTAAACTAAAACATTGTTTTATTAATGAGGGGTTTCAAATTTGGAACCTATGTAATAAAATATAGTTCTAACAAAATAATTAAAAAAATAATTTTTAATAATAATATATCCGATATAATATTCATGAATTAGAAACAGTCTTACACAATTGATTAAAATACAAAAACTCAATTCTTCCTAATTCGATAAAATAAAAATCTGAAAAGTTTAAACAAATCAATAATCAAACTACATTATAACTTGGTTGTAGACGACTAACATCATCAAAACTCCAAAGCTCCATCGAGCCACCGTCCACGGCGGTCTCCGCCGCTGGATTCACCGTCGCCGCCACTGATTGCCCGTCAACATACGGTATTTCATAGAACTTCATCAACGACTCATAAGCCATCAGCTCATCAGAAAGTATCTGCACTTCATCCTCTGTTTTTTCCTCTTCCTCAACAACCCTGTTATTCAAATTTTTCACCATCTCCTCTCCTCCATCTTCAATTCCATCATAACTTGCAAACTCCACAACAGGTTCAGTGTTTTCAATTGAGTAAAAGGGGTAACAGTTATTTGATTCTTGATTGTAAGTAACAGCAGTATCACAAGCAATGTTCAAGGGAGGGGGCTCTGGATGACTGTAGCAGTAGTGGTCGTCATCCTCATTGGGAAAATTAACTTTAGCTTTCTTACCCCTGATTATACGAGCTTCTCTATCATAAGCTCTTGCAGCTTCTTCAGCAGTGTTGAAAGTACCTAACCAAACCCTAACCCCTTTTCTCGGGTCACGAATTTCAGCAGCCCATTTACCCCATGGACGTTGTCTTATCCCTCTGTAAAGATTCTTCCTTTGCCTCTTCTTCATCTGCTCACCACCTGTTTGTTGAAATGCCTAAATGAGCATAAAAATAAAATCAACAAATTAAGCTTTATATATGATTAAGTAGAGTACCTGTAGAGGGTTGAGCTCGTTTGGGGTTGAGAGGAACATTTTGGGTGGAAATTGGCCAGAAATCAGTCGGCCATAAGTCGGTGGATGACAAACGGCGGTCACGAGGAGGAATGATATCAGCAAGAATTGCACCACCACACATCTTAGTGTGATTTACTCAAAATGGCAGAAACAAAGAGATTGATTGATACAGAAATGAAAAATGTATAGAAAAGTTATGTTTTAGTTTTAGTTTTGGTTTTGGTGTGGGGAGAAATGGGGAGGTATTTGTAGTGGTGGAGGGAGGGGGGTTGGTGATAACTCCTAAGTTGTGAAATTTCTTGTCGTGTACCTTTTACTTTGGGTTCTTTGAATTCTGTCTCACATCTATACACTACTACTAGTAGCCTACTTTTCGGATCGTTAAATAATAGTTGTTCACTATATTAATGATATGCATTTGATTTTTTTTAAGATGGTTGGTGAGAATTTTTTTTTTTTTGATTTTGAAGAAGCGTAATCAATTTGGATAAGAATAAATTTGATTTTTTTCTTTTTGATTTGGATTTTTCTGTTCGATTATATCAATGATTAGAAATATAATCAAAATTATATTTATAATTTGAAAAAAAATAATAATAATGAATCTCTCAAATAATTTTTAATATAAATCACAAGTAAAATGAAAAATACAATACTTAAAAGTATAACAATTATAGATGTGCAAATATTTAAAAATAAATTAAATTTTAATGCAGGACAATAACTAAAAAGGAATAAAAATGATTAACTCTAAATTTATTCTAAACTTAGAGTATTCAGGAATAGAGGAAGTAATATTTTTTATGAACTATTTAATTTATTGTATTAAAACTACATTCATCTTAAAAAATTTAAGAAGAAAATGCATAAGTGTACGATCATAAATTTTTTAAATAATATTGTTGCTATAAAATACTCTTAAACTATGTAAAAGAAACAAAAATAAAATATGAAAATAAATATTAATAATAAGTATATTTTTATGTCAAAATATTAACAATAAGAATATTTTTTAGCTATACTATAAACGAAGGATATTTTTACTCGACCCTTTTCCCTGGAGAAAATATTGAGTGTACCGCATTACTGTTGATTTGAATTTACTTGGTGAACAAGTTGGGCTAACATAGATATCCAAAGGATAAAGCTAAACAAAATTGACAAAAATAATCTACGTATAAATATCCACTTATAAAATTTGGCAAGTGAAATTAGTTCTGATACAAATGAAGTATTAGTATATAACAATAATATATTTATTGTGATGCTATAAAAATATAAATAAAATATAGTTTGTTATTTTAATATAAAATTTAGAATCATTTGTTTCACGTGTGATTGGATTATTATTTATTTTAAGTAATTACACAATTAATTTATACCAAAATTTCAACATTATTTTAGTATATTGAATTCAACATGGATTCTAATATTGAGATTAACAACCATCCGATAAAACATTTGATTACCTTTTCATTTCTTACTTTATTTTAAAATTTAAGCGTAAATAACATATTTGTTAGTGTAAAACTTATTATCATGGGTGTGGTTAAGTTTTTTTCTATTTTTTTTACTCATCAATGCAATTGAACCAGACAATTTGGATGATGTCGTGATAGCAACAATATATTATACTGTGCCTACTAATTAATTGAGTTCGATTAATTTGAATTTGTATCACGTACGTCACACTCATTTAAGAGAAAAAATATTCCATATCATGATTATTTTCATATTCAGACTTGAACTCAAAAAAAATATTTAATGATAAAGGAATCATATTCATTTCATCACAATCCTCGTCGATGAAAATGTTTTGCATTGATGTAACCACTATCTATTCATATATCATCACAATTCTCGTAGATAAAAATATCTTAAATTAATGTAACCACTATGATCTATTCATATAACTTTACTAATCTCAATTTAGACATAAAAAACTTAAGATTTTTCTATAATTCTCATTTAGTCAATTAAAAATATAATTTTCTTATATCAAAATTGACCTAAAAGAATTATATATTGACATGACTGTTAAATATATGACTTTATCCAGCAACTTAATTGACCAAACGAATTTTCAAAATGCAAATTAAGGTTCTGCTCGATGTAAAAAAATATTTTTTAATTTTTTCATATTTCGTTAGTCAAATCCTTCGAAAAATCATCTCACCATTTTTATCAAACACGTCACACACACATCATTAATTCTCTCACTTACCAAACATCTTTCTATTAATTTCTTCAATTCGAGCAGTACGTCAAAGAAAAGCATAATTAATACATAATTAATTAACAACTACAACTTAGTTTACTATAAAAAAATATCAGTTAGATTGGGTTGATCTTTAAATTATCAGTTTTTATCATATAATATTAGAATTAATGTTATGCTTTTTATTAATTTGTTGAAAACCTATGGACTTGGCATATTGTATTATGTAAACTTATTTGATAAACATTTTTGAGTGGTTGACTTGAAATTCTGTCGTCAAACAATGTATAATATGCATGCATGCTCAGGGGCGGAGCCATCTTGATATACGGATTCATTCGATCCTCCTTCGATGGAAATTATATTATTTATATATGGTTAAACTAATGTTTTATGTATATATTAGATGTTGAACCTGTTAGCGGAAACGTGAAACTAAAGAACAAGGAAGAACAACAATATTTAACGTGGTTCAAATCAAAATGATCCTACGTCCACCAAAGAACAACTGCACCAATATTTATTTCACTATACAAAGAATATAAGTGAAATACTACAAGAGAGAGAACACAATGCCTTAGAAGGTGAGAAGGCAAGTGAAAGGATGATTTGAAAATGAATTAAGAGCTACCTATTTATAGGAATAAATTCATCCTATTGATGTCATCCATGACATCACTATGTGTCAAAATTGTCAAGGTTAAGATAGCAAACCATTTTATGGTTTGCCTAACTTTCACCTACCAAGATACAATCTTTGACTTGTATTTTGTACTAATTATCTTCCTACCAAATATTCATATTAATTCATCTTCCATTTAGTTTGATTCCACAAGAACCAAAACCAACTCTTTCAAAACCTCCTTCGGCTACTTCATCTTCAAATTTTGAATCACTTATTGAAAATTCTGACTCCATTTTGGTACAAGGGGTTCATTTGACCCTCCTTCGACGGAAAATTATATTATTTATATATGGTTAAACTAATATTTTATGTATATATTAGATGTTGAACCCCCTTCGACTAATTCATCTACAAATTTTGAATCTCTTATTGAAAATTCTGGCTCCATTTTGGTACAAGGGGTTCATTCGACCCTCTTTCGACGGAAAATTGTATTATTTATATATGGTTAAACTAATATTTTATGTATATATTAGATGTTGAACCCATTTCGACTACTTCATCTATAAATTTTGAACCCCTTATTGAAAATTCTGACTCCGTCACTGTGCATGCTTGCTTTGAATTATGTAAGCCAGTCTGGTTTCCTCTAATTAATGTCAATATATGAAGAAAAAATAGCTGATAAATTTCATAAATAGTCACATAATTATGATTATCAGAATTTTTTTCCAAATTAGTAGGTCGTTATTTATATTAACTCACTAAAATAATACGTTTTTCTTTTTTAAAAAAAAAATTCAAAACTTGAGTAAACGTAATTTACATTAATGTATTAGGAATTATTTATTTGTAAAATCTAACGGGAAAATTAACAACAAATTAACGGATCATAACGTTTTATGAATAATTTGTTACCACGAATAAGGTTTTATACAACATTGACGAACTCCAGAGTCACACTTTAAGGTTAATACATTATTCATAATAAGAACTCTTTCTAATTCAGCTGCGGAAAATCACATAGGAAAAAAATAATTATTTATATCTAATTGATCAATTTTATATAAATTTGAGTTTCTATTTATTAGTCGGACACTTTATATCGGAGGATATAAAAATATAAGCTGAAGCAAATATTGAAAAGTCTTACATTTTGTTAGACCGTAAGAAATGAAATATTATGTAGTACTAGTTACTATTACTCGTAGTTATCGGTCCATTGAAAAATTGTGTAGGATTTGTCCTCTTTTAATACGTATGTATTCAGAGGCGGAGTCAAAACTTTTAATAAGGAGATTTAAAATTTGTAGAAATAGATAGTCGAAGAGGATTCAATATCTATTATATATAATTATAAACTTATTTTAATCATGTATAAATAATATAATTTTCTGTCGAAAAGGAATTCGAATGAACCTTAGCTCCGTCCCTTACGTATTTATTAGATCAAAAATAAAAAGGAGATAAAACTAAAGTAAACATTCCCACATCGAAAGGTTTTTTTTTTCTTCAATTAATTTTTACTTTTATATTTATAGTTGAAAAGTTTATTTTATCATTTTTTTCTGTTGGTAAATATAGTTACTCATTTGGTACCAATAAAAATTATTTCAACTCAGTTCTTCGAAAACAATGTCTCACTAAAGCATATAATTAACGTTTCTTTTGAGTCAAGATCAAATCCTTTATTTGAGTATTATTGGTTTTTGCAATGGTATAGCCTGGTGAATCGAGCGTATTATTTTCTAACCTTATATAACCTTTTCTTCTCTTATAATTTTTACTACTTTTTTTTTGATAATATTGATCTCGTTTAATGTATAGTCACTCAATAATATTTCAAAACCAAGAGGAAAAAGGATCCACTCATTGTCAAAACACAAACTTCAAATTAAATGATGCTCCCATTTTCTTGCATACAATAAATCATCAAAAAAAATTGCAAATTACAACCAAAAAAACAACTAAAAATGTCAAATTTCATGGATGATAAATTATTAATATAAAAAAAAATTGATCTAATAACCCCCTTCACGTTTGTAGTAATTGGATTTAGTGTAATCATCATCTTCTGAGGTGTAAACAAAAGGTGCAACAGAGTACAATACTGTTTTCTTCTCAGCATATTCATTGAGTAATCGATAAGAAGTAAGAATAGCTCCAGTCATACCATTATTTTCATCAGTTGGTACATCACATTCTTCAAGTGAAGAGCTTTCTAAGAAGGCTTTGCATTGTGTAATTGTGCATGATTGATCATATTCTTTGAGCTCATTTAGTGAAAATACTGCGTAGTAATAACCTTTTGCGTCCGATTGGTAACTTGAAAAGGAGAATGGAGCGGTTTCATGTCCGTGTTTTTCCGTGCCAAAAGACATGTTATCCTTGCTACAGCTCCTGTAGAACGTAACAAGGATTAAAGGATTTAACTTATATGTACTGATAATCATGTAATGTAATTCATTGTAACATGTTTTTGTGTTGTGTTATCTTGTAATATTGCTATTTCCTGATTTGTTTCAATTTGTAGGAATGTATCTTTCCTAATTTGGTGAGTGCTTTTTTAAGTTCAGTGTTACACGTTACATGTTTAAGAATAGAAGATCAAATGATATTTTAGTATTTTATACATATTTTTAATTTAAAATTACAAGATAAAATAATAGTGTTAGGTATAACCATGAAAAAGCAAATATTGAAACACGATAAGTCATATAACGAATTAAAGAGAAATATATCAAATGAGGTGTCTAAAATGAACAAAGCTTGGTTAAGGTATCTAAGTGAAAATTGGTGCCAACTTTAGGGGGTCACCAATGGTCAGTCTTGCTAAAAATAATCATGTGCATGTTATATATGTTAAAGCTAACAAAGCAAATATTAAAACACGATAAGTCAGATAACAAATTAAAGAGAAATATATCAAATAATACAATAATTTAGCATAAATTGATCAATCAACCTACATCTACGAATAAAAATGTGCAATCCATCATATAAAATATGGAGAGAAATAACTAGCAAAACAATGGCTAGCTAAATTGTGAATGTTACCGAGTAAACAGGAAGGAACTCAATTTATAAAGTTCAAAACCTTTTTTAATGAGAAAAAAAAATAAATTATCCAAATACGAGAAATTAATATTTTCTTTTTAGGGGGTGAGTTTAAAACAATATTAAGCGACAAATATAATTTTTGAAGCAAAACAATAAAATTCATCACTAACTATTTTTTAGCGACAGATTTTTGTTAGCTACGAGCAAAATATCAATTTGACCAATCACTTACCCTTAAGTGGAATGTGTTTAGATCCAGATTTGCAATAAATCATTCCTTGAACAGCAATAATATTTGCTTCTGGAACTAATCCCTTTGTATGCACATCCTTCTTGTATGTTTTTGGGGCATCATTGCCATAACTATTTTCATAATTGTTATTTGCAGAAGCAATAGTAGCTGCTGCTACAATTGACAAAACAATGCAAAATACTGGCAAATTTTTGTTTGAAGCCATTAATGAATTTTTATTTTTGATTAATTGATATGATTTGGGCTTTGTTGTTCAAAGCTTAATATATAGTAGAAAAAAATTCACACTTTTTGGTGATGTGCACGTATTAGCATTAGAGGGTTGCACGATTAAATGATTTGTGAACCACTAACTTATTTAATGATCATCTCAACTTACTATTATATGGATTTAAATTATATCTATAATATGATATTTTACTTGATTATTTATGTTTGATTTGATGTAATCTTAATTAAAAAATTTATTTTACCAAAATTAGTCTTAATAATGATGTTTTGAAACTCTGAATTTAACTACTACTTCAGGTGGTTATTTCTTTCGTCTCAATTTATACAATGCTATTTGAATTCGAGATTCCAATGAAATTTTCTTAGACCATTCCTTACGTCTTTAAAATATTTTGAATTGTTATTATGTTTTACGTATAGCTTCTAAATATGAAAATTTTATTTCAAAAGTTTAAATATTTCAGGAATGAATTCACAAATCAAATAAATGTTTTGATTCTCGGATTTTGTATTGTGCCACATACATTTGGACAAATGGGGTATTTTTATTAAGGGGACTATAAAAAAAAAAGTAATAAAATTTTCTTGATTTTTTAAAATGGACAAATAAGAAAAACATTTATTTTTAATATATGGGTAAAGTATAATGAAATGGAAGAAGTAATTGATAGAACTTATTCACATTAGGCATTGACACCAAACAAATGTATGAAAGAGTTGTGTTATTATTTTGATCTTTTTATTCGGTGTCTGAAATCTGTTTAAAGGCCCCATTAATAAAAAATTACACTGAAAAGTCCCACTTTGGGGCATAAAATTCTATCAAAGGCGATTTCAAACCCAAATTTAGAACTTGAAGCCTCTTTATAAATTTTTTCAAGAATAAAATATACATTCAAACTTCTAAAATCAACTTATTTACAAAGTACTTACGGTAAAAAAAAAAAAAAAGAAGCTTGTATCTGTATTTTTTAAAAAAAAATGCTTTTCAAAAAAGTTTTTTATTTTTAGCTTTTAAAAAATACTTACTACTATTCTGCAGAAATACTTATTATAAAAAATACAATAAACACTTTTTTTAAAAAAATTATATGGGCCTGTTACTGTTAAGCGTGCTCCTGGGCCAGGACGAAATCCTAAGCGGGCTCACTACATTCACAAGTCACATAAATAGCCACACATTAAAATAATAGCCAATAAAAGTATATTTTTTATAGGGAAAATTATGCGTATAAGGAAATATATACTAGTTAATAAGATTGTGCATCGGACCTGAATGAACCGTCATGGTTTGAACGGCATCGGGATGAATCAAACCGGAATTATCAGGACGGAAACTCGATTCCGCCCCATCCCGATATATACCAATATAGAATCAGGACGAACCCAAATGGACCGAATAGGAAAAGAACGACGCATATAGCTATTTTCAAATAATAATGATTTTTTTGAGTCTTATTTGTAATGTATCAGACAATCAAAAAATGTATTCAAGAGTTTTCTTTTTTAAATAAAATATAATTAATCAAAATGTATGAAATTTCAATCGCATAAAAATCATATTTTATTTTTTTAAAAAAAACTCTCGAATAGATCTATCTATGTTGGAAATTGGAACAATATTAATATAAAAATCTCTACTAAACTAAAAGTATGATAATTTATTTATTTTTCAATCGCGTAAATCCTAAATTTAAAAAGGGAAGTAAAATTAGCCAATTTGATTTGAATACTTCTTCTTTTAACGTTTTGTAAAAAAATATTTTCTAACTTATCTTCACAATTAATTAGGATGGTTTTGATAAATGAGGATTTGTGAGGTACTCCGGACAAATTGATATTTATCGTGATTAAAATAAATAAATAAAAGAGTTGATTTAAAGTGGATTCAATTGTGTTATTAATTCTTTTGTCCCCCATATATATATATATATATATATATATATATATATATATATATATATATATATATATATATATATATATATATATATAGTAATATCTATTTTAATTTATAATATTTTTAGTTATGACAAATAATAGTGATGAATATTATTATGTGGAGAGGAAGATCAAGATTACTCTGTAAGAAAATTCATTCAAAAAGAGAGATATGTGAGAGTTTGCCCTATTTTATTTTTTTGTTATTTATTTATCATAATTAGAACAATTTTATTGGTAAAAGGACATTTACGTATTTGAATTTATACAAATAGGGATAATGCACAAGTATCTCCTCAACCTATGTTCGAAATTTCAGATACATACTTGTACTATATTAAGATCCTGTTATCCCATAAACTTATTTTATTAATAATTTTCTACCCTTTTTCGGCCTAAGTGACACTAGTTTGAAAAAAAATGTCAGCACGTGCTGGACCCACAAGATAGTGCCACGTAAGCCAAAAAAGGGAAGAAAATTATTTATAAAATAAGTTCAGGAGGATAATAGGACCTTAGTATAGTATAAGTGTGTCTTTGATATTACATAGGTTGAGGGGGTACTTGTGCAATATCCCATACAAATATGATAATTTTGAACCCCTACATGAACAAGAAGCAAGTTGTAGTTAATGGTATATCTCCTTTTAAATTGGTTCGTGCATCCAAGCTATTCACACGTTTATACTTATATTTTTTGAATTCGTGTGAATGAAAATCCTAGATCTGTTAGTGCTTTACGTCCAGAGTTCGAATCGTATTGACCAACTTACTTTTTGTACTAATAAACTATATATACTACTTCCTTGGAATTATATTTTGTTGACTTATTTTCACGTGTATACTTTTATTTTTCAAACCTCCTAAATGAAAATCTTGAATCCCAATTGGTTATGTGGACGAATTTTATTGGGAAATTTTGGTGTCACGTGTCTTTTGAAAATGTATTAATATGTATTCAAATATTTGATCTAGCCAATTTTGAGGCGGGTTTTGATCAATAGTTGGTGATATAAATCAGATGAGAAAAGTCAATATGGATAGATTAGGTAGGAAACTTGCCTAAAACGTGCTTTTGACAGTTAACTCTGAATAAAATAACTATTCAATGAAGAGATTATATCTTAAGATATAAATAAAAGTAAAACAGTCTAAAACTTCTCTTATCCTTATTTTCTTAAAATACATGTAAAAAAAAGACAATAGATAATTTAAGTAACTTTTTCTTGTGATTGGGGGCGGGTGTATAGTATTCATTTTGGATTTCTAGAATTTCAGATTCAATAATTCGATTCTTGATAATTAAAAGTAAATGTCAAATGCCAAATTTTTAATCAAAGATAAATTAAGTAACTTTTTCTTGTGATGGGTTACTGTTATGAGTTCACATTTATTAAAAGAAAAGGTTTTGGTTTGTATTTTTAAGACTATAAATAGTCAAAACATTATCTTTATCAAGGTCGAATTCATTGATGACAATCTAAAATTGACATCTATTTTCACTTCGATAATTTAACTAGGGGTTATTCATTTTACACGCTTTATGTTATTGATTATGTGTGACTAATTAAAAGAGTAGACGTGATATTTATATTGAAAATAATTTAAATAATCAATTTTGAGTAGGAAACAAGACGGTCCGTCACTCAGTGACATAGTGACATGTGTCATTCTAAACCCAAATAATTCAAAAAGAAAAAGAAAAGAGAAATAACACACAGCCCATCCAGATTATTTTCTCCAGCACCCACCCCTAGATCCTTAATTATAGTTTGATCTATTATAATAGTAGTTATTTTTCTTTTAACTAATTACCACCATCGAATCTACTTCTCGCTAGAAGGAGTTTAAGTTTTGAAAGATGTTCATTAAAAAATAGCAAAAAAGAAGAAAAATAAAATAAAAATAATTAAATAAGCTTTTGACATATTGACAACAAATCATGAGTGTGACACGCTTACGGTGTCACATCAACAAAAAATATTAAACTAACGCTACATAATATAATATGAAATTTCTAAAATAAATAAAATCTAATTAATATATATAAATAAAATTAATATCAATTTTAAGTAATCAGCAATAGATTTAATATCAATTTTAGGTGGCTAGCAATAGAATAGGTCCTTTATTAAAGTTATTTATTTTAAAGCATGTGGAGCTTTTCCTGGTGATGGGCTAATATTATGGCAACTTTCACATATAGCAAATAAAAAAATCATATTTGTATAATATAGCAAACTTTGCATAATTGCGCTCCATAGCAAACATAAAAACTGTATAATTCGCTATACATATAAAAGTGTATAATTCGCTGGCCTAAATTGTATAATTCACTGGCCTAAATTGTATAATTCGCTGGCCTATTTCGCTGCAATTGTATAATTAGTTTTGCATACAGTTGAATCGAATTAAAATGTATGTATATTGCATAATTATAAGTGTATAGCAAGAAGATATATGTTTTTCTCGCTTTATACAAAAACAGAAACACAATATATACACTTCTGTTGTATAAAGCTAGAAAAAATTGTATTTCACTGCAATTGTATAATTCATAATTGTATAATTCTTTGGCCTTTTTCTCTGCAATATTTGAAGTAAAATGTTTGTAAATTATATAATTAAGTGTATAACACGAAGATATACATTTTTGCATGTGTATATACAATTTTCTCTCGCTTTATACAAAACAGAAACAGAAATTATACACTTCTGTGTATAAAGCGAGAGAAGCGAGAATGGGAGAGTGGCGAGCGAGACTTCTGGGAGAGAGACGCCTGGCAAATTTTTGTCAATGTTTGCTATGGAGCACAATTAAATCAAACCCTAGCTATTTCATTTAATTTAGGTTATTAGTTTGCTATTTTATACAATTTTTCCCCTAATATTATTAGTTCACATGTCAAAAACAAAGTAGTTTTGGTTTGTATTTCTAAGAGGATAAAATAGTCAAAACACTATCTTTATTAATGTTTGTTTAAAGCATGTGTAGCTTTTTCTTGTTATGGGGTAATGTTATGAGTTCACGTAAAAAGAAATAGTTTTGGTTCAAAATTTTAAGTGAATTAAGAGCCCGTTTGGATGGGTTTAAAAAAAATATTTTTTAAAAGTACTTTTAAAAGTGTTAAAATTTATTTTTAAAATAAGTAGTTATGTGTTTGGATAAAAATGTTTCAGTTGAAAAAAAAATGTTGATTTGTTTGACAAATAAGTATTGCTAAACATTTTTTTGTCAAAATGTTTGAAATATCCTTAAAACTGTTAACATGATAAAAATTTGATTAATTTAAGGTTTTTATACTTAAAAAAATTTAAAATAAAATAAAATTTATATTTTACATCCATAAGTAATAATATTTCCTATCATTCACAAATTTCTTTATCATCACAAATTTTTTATAATAATACTAATACTAATACTAATAATAATAATAATAATAAATAATAATAATAATAATGATAATTATAATGATAATATTAATAATAATAAAATAATAATAATAATAATAAAATAAAAATAAAAAATAATAATAATAATAAATATAATAATAATAATAATAATAATAATAAGAAAAAATAAAAAATAAAATAAAAATAATAAATATAATAATAATAATAATTAAATAATAATAATAAATATAATAATAATAATAATAATAATAATGTTAATAATAATAATAATAACAACAATATTAATATTAATAATAATTAATATTAATAAATAAATAAATAAAGAGCAAAAATATAACATACTTAGTCAACATAAAATAACTTTTAAGTTAAAAAAGAAAATCTTTCACCTAACTTTACCCTTTTGACTTAAAAAATGTCATTTTTAATTTAAAATTAAGTTAGTTTAATAATTATCAGACACTTTAATAAGTTCAAAATTGATTTTTAAATTACTTTGATCAGCTTTTAAGCCCATTCAGACAGACTTGAAATTGTCAAAATACTAAAAATTTTTGATTTTCTAAAATATCATTTATATAGAAATAAAATCACTTAAAAAGTACACCAAGTATTTCAGCACAAAATCAGCAGTAGTAACATCTCATTCCAAAGTCATACAAAAAGTGCTGTTGTAAGCATTGATAATCCCAAGAAAAATAAGTGCACTCTTTTTGAGAAACTCACCTAACAACCCATTCTCCTTTAATTTTCACTCCCAAAAACTTTGGAGCAAACAACAAAATTTGTGTGAGATAAATTAGGATGGATGAGTACTCCAAATCCAACAAAAAAACATACAAATTAGAGAATCAGAGAGTCATGATGAAAATTAACACAACAAAAAATGTAAGTGGCATTGGTTGTGTAATTTTGTTAGGTGGAGCATTAATAACAGTTGCTGCTATGGGTTCTACATTCTTGATTTCAAGAAAAAACAAGAAATCTACTAAGAATGTTACAAAGAAAGAGGGGAATGAGAAAATTGAAGATGAATCAAGTAATAAAGGGCTTCATTTTATTCTACCTAAACAACAATCTTCCAGGTTAGTAATACAATCAAACGAGAAATTAGAATTTTGAGTTTATGAGTCAGTGAATTTTAAGTTAGTTATATGTAAATTGAGTGATTTTTGGAAGTTTTGACTTGTAGCTTTCTCTATAGCTCCACTGGTGAATATAAGTTTTTAATTAGCCTAAGAAAGACCTGAAAATATTATTTTTGGCCAAAATCATCCTTCAACTAGATAGAAAGAAATCACTAAGTAATTTTTGTCTATCGATGTTTTAGGCAGATAGGAAGAAGTCACAAGTAATTTACGGACTTCTTTAAATTTGAAACTTTTGACAAATTTTATACCTATAAAGTGATTTTTTTAAGGCATAATACATAAACATGACCCTTAACTTGTCTTCAATGGATAAAAATGTTCTCCAACTTTGAGTGTGCACAAGTAAATACTTAATTTGTATAAAATTGAATAAGTAGACATACGTGTCCTACATGACATAAGACACATAGGATGCCATGTAGGACGATTGTGTCTATTTGCTCAATTTTATACAAGTTTAAGTTTGTATCTGTGCACACCCAAAGTTAAAGGTCATAGTTATCAGCTGACACTAAATTAAGAGTCGTGTTTATGTATTATGCCTTTTTTTAAACACAAATACAGAATTTTGACTCGTCTCTCTAGCTATGCTTAAACTCCCGATAAACTATTTTTTAATGATGATAATATTTGGATCAGTTTACGTACATCTCAATTATTCCATCAGATTCTCGTATCTCACTCAATGTAGATATCAGTTAATTCTGTCTACTAGTGTTTACACAAATACGAAGAAATCACAAATACATTTTTGCCTGCATAATTTGAAACTTTTTACAAACTTATACCTAAGAAAGTGTAACAACAACTACTTAAACCTTAATTCCAACAGTTAAGTCTTTTGCTTCCATTATGTCCTGCTCATAAGAAAACTGTCAACTTCATTTCCAACTAACGCAATATCCAATTGATTGTAAATTTCAGCAATGTGACTGACAAGTTATGTCACAATGATTCCCTCAATGTTATAGTCTCTGATCATCTAAAAGTAGAAGAAAAATCTCCATCTTTCGAAAGATTGGAGTTATCGGAGACCAAGATTTCGTTGCCCTCTGATCCTGATGAGGAGCTGTATGAGGTTTCTCGAGTAAAAACTGATGTAATCCAAGGAAATGAGAAGATTGAGGTACTATCGCGTGTGCATCAAGCCCACGCAACAATATTCAGCAATCCTGATTCGCAAATTTTGGTAGATAGTGATAAAGGAGAATCAAATGAGTTGCAACATACTGGTGTGATCAAGACGAATGATTTTGAGGAGGATCTAATTCAAGAACAAGAAAAACAACCCACGGGTGATCAAGCTACCAGCACTTGTAATGAGCATGAACCACTCAACTCTGCATTTAAATTGATGAAAGCAGCTGATGAAGTACAATGTGCTGATGCAGAAACTCAGATTGATCAAATAGCAAAGAAATGCGATGTACGAAACCAATTCCGTGATGAATCAGAGTGTGGCAATGAGAATGATCAGGCAACATCAGAAAACAGCCACTGCATAACTTACAGTATGGACGCGCAAAATTTGGAAGCCTCTGAAATCAGAAAGTCCTCGGTAGATGATCAGAGTTCTGCTGAAGTGATAAAAGAAGCAAATGCGATGGATTCTGCAGTTAGTGAAGAGCGGAGCCTAGAAACAGAGCAGTTGGTTGAGAAACAAAGCTTTGAACCCGATCGTGAAGGAAATGTCTTGAAGGAAAATGATGATGAAGAGATTGTTTTTGTTAATGAAGATGATGATTACGACGACGATATAGACAAAGAAGATGATGCACAGGAAGTTGAATACGACATCTTGGAAGAAGCAATAAACTCCTCTACGCAATTCAACAGTGACAAAATTTGGCTAGCTGACTCAAACCAGGAACATAAAGTAGAGAATATGAAAGAAGGAACCAAAATTGAAGAAGATGAACAATGTATTGTAGAGAACTGTAATTTGGAAAGCACACAGAATGATGTCGCCATAACAAATTGCCAACAGATCTATGACTGCATTGATGGCTACAGAACGAAGCTCATGTACCTGAATGATATAGCTGCAATCACCAGGAGAAGGAGAGTGCTTTTGGGAGCACTACTAGTGCTAATCTGGTACCTTGTGCTTAAACGCATATTCTTCTTTCTGTTATAGACGGATTCAAGATTTTAAACGAGCAGTGCCAAATAGTATTGCAACTCACTAATAGGTGTCAAACTAGACATAAATAAATAGTTATGGGACAATACCTGCTATATCAATATTGTTTTAATTAGGGCCATAAATCTATTTAAATTTCTTAAGTTACATAATATTTTTTCGATTTGTAACAAATGAACGAATTATAGTTCAGGTACCAAAATATTCTAACATGCCTGCATTACACATAATATTGTTCATTTTGTAATAAATATTTGCAGTTTTGTTTATATTTCGAATGATATTCAATAATCCTTCTTCTTTATTTGAACTTGAAAACAACGAATATGAATGAATTCATTCTTAGAACGATGGCGTTCATTGTTGACAAGGTCAAATTTATTTTAAGTATATGAGTAAAATGCAAGAAGTACATATTTCGAGATGCCATTTTTTATTTCTCCCTTGTGTGACACACATGCTTAAGTAAAAGCATGATTTATTTGTGTCTCGTAGACTTTGAACTATCAATTTTCATGTATATCATCATGATCATAAAGCAATAGTTGTCAACGACCATAACTCATCAGATTTTTCGATAGAATCTGAATTTAAATATAACTATCAGATACTAAATATGAAAAAAGAAGAAGACATAACTCGTTCGTGAAACAAAAGGAAAAAATTCATTGGTCTAATGAAAACTCAACTTAAGAGGAGTAATTGTTAGCGGAAACGTGAAATTAAAGAACAAGGAAGAACAACAATATTTAACGTGGTTCGGATCAAAATGATCCTACGTCCACCAAAGAACAACTGCACCAATATTTATTTCACTATACAAAGAATATAAGTGAAATACTACAAGAGAGAGAACACAATGCCTTAGAAGGTGAGAAGGCAAGTGAAAGGATGATTTGAAAATGAATTAAGAGCTACCTATTTATAGGAATAAATTCATCCTATTGATGTCATCCATGACATCACTATGTGTCAAAATTGTCAAGGTTAAGATAGCAAACCATTTTATGGTTTGCCTAACTTTCACCTACCAAGATACAATCTTTGACTTGTATTTTGTACTAATTATCTTCCTACCAAATATTCATATTAATTCATCTTCCATTTAGTTTGATTCCACAAGAACCAAAACCAACTCTTTCAATCTCCACCTTGGTTTGTGTTCCAAGCATGCGTATAAACAACTCCGGCCAAAACTTCTAAGCTTACTGGGCAATCCCATTGTAAGAAACAAGAAGAATCAAACCTTTGTTGAACATACCAGCTCCACCTAGCAGTTGTTCTCTTAGAGTTGCATCAATTGATGCATACTCCCGCCAAGTCCTTGCAGTGTGCAAACTTGGCAAGCGGGACTATTTTGGTCAACATGTCTGCAGCGTTATCGTCTGTGATAACCTTCTCAACCTTGATAGCTCCCTTTTCTACGACATCTCGAATAAAATGAAATCTGACATCAATGTGTTTGGTGCGCTCATGAAATCTTTGATTTTTAATCAAATGAATAGCACTTTGACTATCACATTTTAGAATTGATTTAAGCTGAGCTGAACTCAATTCTGCCACCAAACCTTTCAACCAGATAGCTTCTTTCACTGCCTCCGTTGCTGCCATATATTCTGCCTCTGTTGTAGACAAAGCGACAATCGACTGTAAAGTCGATTTCCAACTAACGGCACTGCCAACGAGAGTAAAGATGTATCCAGTTGTGGACCTCCTTCGATCAAGATCCCCTGCATAGTCAGAATCAACATAACCGAGAATTGAAATACCTTCACTTTTCCGAAAGGTTAGGCCAACATCAGGAGCTCCTTTGAGATATCTCAATATCCACTTGACAGCTTCCCAATGCCTTTTTCCTGGATTTGCCATGTACTTGCTTACTACACTTACAGATTGGGCAATATCTGGACGTGTGCATACCATAGCATACATAATGCTACCAACTGCACTCGCATAAGGAACCTTTGACATATGCTCCACCTCATCCATAGATTGAGGCATTTGTAACTCTGAAAGCTTGAAATGAGAAGCTAAAGGTGTACTTACAGGCTTGCTCATATCCATATTGAATCTTTCAAGAACTTTTCGGATGTACCTCTTCTGAGAAAGATGTACAACACCATTTTCTCTTGAAATTTCCATTCCAAGGATTTTCTTTGCAACTCCTAGATCCTTCATGTCAAATTCCTTGCTCAACAGTTTCTTCAAAATATTTATCTCTGTGATGTTGTTAGCAGCAATAAGCATATCATCAACATACAACAAAAGATAAATCATAGAGTTACCAGACATCTTCTTGTGATACACACAACTATCAAATGCACTCCTCGAAAATCCATGTGTAGTCATGAATGCATCAAACCTCTTGTACCACTGTCTAGGGGATTGCTTCAAACCATACAAAGACTTCTTCAGTTGGCATACATGGTCTTCTTTTCCTTCAGCTAGGAAACCTTCAGGCTGATCCATATAGATTGTCTCTTCTAGATCACCATGTAAAAAAGCAGTTTTGACATCAAGCTGTTGAAGCTCTAAATCAAATTGTGCAACCAATGCTAGCAGCACGCGAATTGAGCTATGTTTCACGACTGGAGAAAAGATCTCATTGTAGTCAATTCCCTCCTTCTGACTGAAACCCTTTGCAACCAATCTCGCCTTGAACCTAGCAGCTTCCACTTCTGGAATACCTTCTTTCTTTCTGTAGACCCATTTGCATCCAACTGTCCTCATCCCCTTTGGCCTTTTAACTAAGACCCATGTCTCATTTCTGTGAAGAGACTCCATCTCTTCCATCATGGCCAACTGCCATTGTGCAGCATCTTTGCAAGAAGTTGCTTCAATATACGAAGAGGGCTCGAGATCCTTAATCTCTTCTTCTGCAGCTACGAACGCTTGTGCAATCAGATTTTCTTGCTCTATAAGACGTTCCGGTTTCCGTATCCGCCTTTTGTCCCTTCCCTTCGCAATTGTGTATGGTTCATTTGAAGCAAGTTCTTCTGCATCTTTTGACTCATCACTTTGAGTCTCTTGATCCCGTTTCTTGGTAAGCTCCACCGGTAGCTCCACCTGCTCGTTGTTCTCGTTTCTAGATAACTCCACAGAAACTTTACGAGGATCAAGTATAGAGGATTCATCAAAGGTAACATCTCTACTAACTACAAATTTGAGTAAAGACAAACACCATAGTTTGTACCCTTTTACTCCATCAACATACCCTACGAATATGGTCTTTTTAGCCCTTGGTTCAAGCTTACCTTCAATAACATGATAATAAGCTGGACACCCAAATATTCGCAAGTATGAATAGTTAGAGGGTTCACCTGACCAGACCTCATTCGGAGTCTTAAAGTCAATCGCTGATGCTGGAGACCGATTGACAATATGAGAAGCAGTATGAACTGCTTCAGCCCAAAATACTTTGGACATCTTAGCTTGTAAGAGCATACAACGAGCCTTCTCAAGAAGAGTTCTGTTCATTCTCTCGGCAACTCCATTCTGCTGTGGTGTGTGCCTGACCGTCTTATGCCTTGCGATCCCATGAACCTTGCAGAAATCATTGAACTCTTCACTGCAAAACTCCAAGCCATTGTCCGTGCGAAGATACTTGATTTTCCTCTCCATTTGATTTTCAACCAAAATCTTCCACTCTTTAAATGCTTCAAAAGCATCACCTTTTGTCTTCAGGAAACGCACCCAAACCTTTCGTGAAAAATCATCAATGAATGTGAGAAGATACCTCTTTCCTCCCTTTGATGGAAGCTTAGAGGGACCCCATAAATCTGAATGGATGTAGTCTAGCACCCCTCCCGTCTTGTGCTTGCCAGTGCTGAAGCTGACCTTTTTCTGCTTCCCTAAGACGCAGTGCTCACAAAATTCAAGTGTGCTGATCTTCTCACCATTCAAAAGGTTGCGGTTGCTCAACATCTCCAATCCTCGTGCGCTCATATGGCCTAGTCTCATGTGCCATAATTTTGCCTTGTCATCATTAGATAACTGCACTGTAGATGCATTTACAGAGCCAATAATGGTGCTTCCCGCAAGTGTGTAGAGGCCATCCTCCAGCTTGGCCTTCAACATGACTAAAGACCCTTTAGTCACTTTCATAGTTCCTCCTTCACTCATGTACTTATAGCCTTGTTTATCTAAAGTACCCAGGGAGATCAAATTCTTCTTTAGATCAGGAACATGACGGACTTTCTGTAATAGTCCTCATGATTCCATCATGGCAGCGAACATGAACTGAACCAATGCCAACTATTTTACAAGTTGCATTATTGCCCATTAATACAGTTCCTCTGCTTGTTTCATAGCTGCTGAACCAATCTTTTCGGAATGTCATATGCAGAGTACAACCAGAGTCTAAGATCCATTTGTTGTCATAGACTCCATTATTGCATGATGTTGTTAGTACATAATCATCATCATTATCATGTACTTTCTCAACAATGGATGCACTCGCCTTTTCTTTGGACTTCGACATAGGGCAATCTCGTTCAAAGTGCCCCTTCTTGTGACAGCCCCAACACTCCGCATTCTTTTTGTTCACACGAGACTTTGATCTGTACTTCGATTTGCTCCTTCCCTTTTGGCTAGTACGACCTCTTACAAAGAGTCCACTAGCTTCGTCACTTTTGTCTCCTTCAAAATGCATCCGCACATCACAAGAGTTTAGTGCTTGCCGCACTTGCTCAAGTTTAATAGGTTGTTTGCTATACATCATTGAATTCTCAATATCACGATATTTTGAAGTCAATGAAAATAGTAAAGAACATGCAAGTGTCTCCTCGTCCTTTTTAATTCCAGCAGTTTGTAAGTCCATCACAAGTTTATTGAACGCATCTAGATGGTCTTGCAACAAAGTACCTGAATCCATCTTAAATGTATGAAGACGCCGTTGTAACAACATCCTTGTTGTCACTGACTGGTCCTGGTAAAGCCCTTCCAGCTTTTCCCATAACTCTTTGGCCGTCTCTTCGGTACTTGTACTCACTTCACAAAGTACGTTAGGTGCAAGGGACAGTTGGATTGCACTCAATGCATCTCCTTCAATCTTTTCCTTGTCGGAATCCGATATCTTATCGGGGTACTTTCCGTCAATAGCATGGATTGAACCTTCCCTCCGCAGTAACGCTATCATCTGGATTTTCCAGATATTGAAGTTGTTGCGCCCACTAAATCTATCAATTTCAAACTTCATGGAACTCATTTTTTTTTATTTGTTCTTCCTTTTCTACTACAATGTATTTGGAACTACAGAAAACCAAAGTAATCCTTTTCTGATGTGGAAGTTCAGACTGTGCTGCAACCACAGAGCATACTCAGACAGAACCTTGGCTCTGATACCAATTGTTAGCGGAAACGTGAAATTAAAGAACAAGGAAGAACAACAATATTTAACGTGGTTCGGATCAAAATGATCCTACGTCCACCAAAGAACAACTGCACCAATATTTATTTCACTATACAAAGAATATAAGTGAAATACTACAAGAGAGAGAACACAATGCCTTAGAAGGTGAGAAGGCAAGTGAAAGGATGATTTGAAAATGAATTAAGAGCTACCTATTTATAGGAATAAATTCATCCTATTGATGTCATCCATGACATCACTATGTGTCAAAATTGTCAAGGTTAAGATAGCAAACCATTTTATGGTTTGCCTAACTTTCACCTACCAAGATACAATCTTTGACTTGTATTTTGTACTAATTATCTTCCTACCAAATATTCATATTAATTCATCTTCCATTTAGTTTGATTCCACAAGAACCAAAACCAACTCTTTCAGTAATATATTTGGTTCTTTAATTATTGATTCGTTTTACTTTTAATTTTAATTTTGTATGATATATGATCAATTCATTTTAATCCACTAAAATATGTATATTTCAATTATCTACATAAAATTATATTATTATGTAAAAATTAAAATCATATTCTCGAATACAGAGTAAAAATACAATCATAATATAAAACATTAATAATTGAATGTATAATTGTTAATAATTTGGTTGAAGTTATGAAAATTCACAAGTAGAGAGATCATATATATATATATATATATCTTATTCTTTTTTATTTATTTATGAGCTTCTACAACAAAAGTTCTTTACTATAGAAATAGAAATTGACTTTTTTTGAGATATTATAGACTATAGTTACTTATTAGAATATGCTCAATCAACTTATGAATTTATTAGTCTCATGCAGGTTATTATTAAGGAAGCTGCAGACTTTAATGGTTCGACATACCTTTTGCCTAAAAAATAATATTTATAATAAAGTTGCGGATATTTTGACTGAACAAGGTTTCAATCTAATAAAAATACATTATTTCTAATTCTATCAACACATTATTTAGAATTTAGGAAAGACCAAAATGAAATATTATTTAGTAAAATAATAGCAATATCTATCTTCAATAAGTTATTTTTTTTAATAATAGAAAAAGATATAGATTTTTTTTTAAAATTTATTTCAAAAAGTTAATTACACACTTAAATTATGATTTATAAATTCATTTCTAAATAGTAAAAACGTGAAATAGATCGTCTTAATAATTTAAACGCAAGTTTAGAAAATCGATGCCTTTTCCCTTTAATAATCTTGTAGATTAAAAATAAAAATTGTAGAATTTTAAAAATATAGCTGCTTCACATATATTGCTAACAAGGCCCAAAAGAAAAGACAGAAAAAAGAGAAAAAAAAATCTTTATCAAACATCATGCTGAAATAATAAATATTTAGCATATATTAAGAACAATAGTTATAGTTTAAGTGCTCGTTTGGTTGGAAATTAAATATTATAAAATTAACTATTGTGAAATTGGTTATTCTATATAACTTATTCCATCACAATGCTAAAAATGGTAAGTTAAGTATTTTAAACATATCGACGAAACAAGATATTTAAATTTTATTTCAAGACTTTTTTTTATCCTAGGAATATTTATTTTTATCCCTCGCACTAAATGAGCCCTAAGAAAATTGTGATGTGCAACTATAGTTTTTTCAATTTTTGTTATTTGCCTGATTAGTATAAATTATAAATTTATATAATTCAATTTGTGATTGTATAAATCCAGAGTTTTATATATACTTATTTAAGCTATTTGTATAAAGTTTATGAAAAATATATATTAAATTATTTTATTTATATATTGACAAACAATATATATAAATAAAATTTTAATTTTTTTTAAATATATAAATGCAAATTTATATATCCACAAAATTATAGCTATAAAACCTTGTAATTGAATTCATTTTTTCCGTGTGGTCATAAGCTGAAATCTCCGCGACTGAAATATCTCACCCCCCTCTCTCTCTCTAGATTATCTCCTTGCCATTTTGTTGGCTCTCTTTCTCTCTCTCATATTCGCTCGCTTGCTCCACCATTGGCTTATCCTTCCTGCTCACTAATTTCTCTGAATTCTACAATTTTCGCCTGACCGCAATCGCAGCAGCAGTAGCTTTAAATGCTAATCATCTTTTGATCCACTTCACTCGCTGTGATTTTACCATCTCTCTCCGGCCGAATATGTTTATGTATCTGTTGCATCTTTGTATTTCCAGACGAACGAGGTTTTGTTCCGGTTCGCTTGATTTTTCTTAAGCGTTTGCTTCCAATTCTTCTTCTCTTCTGTGTACCGATGCTTTTGAATAGACATGGCTACTGCTACTTCAATGTCAGGTAATCACTGCGATTATTAATTTCATTTCATTGTGCGAAAATGGCGTGTTAATCAATTGATACATACAGTTTAATTGCGAATTAGTCGATCTCAGTGTATTTAGGTTATCTAAAGTCTATTTCATTCCACTGCTAAGTAATTTGTGTTGGAAGGGCAAATTAGAGGTTTAGAGTAGCTGGAGGTTCACTAATTCTACTAATATACTTGTGGAGCTAATATGAATGATGTGTGAACATTTGTCAATCAATTGATACATACACCTTGATTGCGAAATAGTTGAGCTCAGGCTATTTAAGTTATGTAAGTCTATTTCATTACACTGCTAAATAGTTTGTGTTGCAAGGCAAATAAGAGGATTTTAGTGGCTGGAGGTTTACTAAATCTACTTATGATTATTCGTGGAGCTAACATGAATGACGTGTGAACTGTTTTTATTGCGCATGAATGGCGTGTTAATCATGGATATGTGCATCTTAATTGTTAATCAGTCGAGCTCAGGCTATTTAAGTTATGTGAAGTCTATTCTATCCGTTTTCATTCCTCTGGTAAACAATTTGTGTTGCAAGGAAAAATAAGAGGTTTTTTATAACTGGAGGATCACTATATCTGTTAAAATTGCTCATCCAAATATTGGAGCTATCGTGAATGATGTGTAAATTTGTTAAAATTTCAATTTTGCAGTTTCTATCGAATGTGTGAATATATGTAAGTCTTGGAAAGGAGATGTGAGTGGAAGACTCGACTGTAGTGCGTTATCTTGTGCCTGGAAGGCACCAAGAGCCTTGACTGGGTTCCTTGCAAGCACAACTCATCCTACTCAGTGTTCCTCTACTCCTTTTGGGCGATATGGAAGACGAGATCGTCTCCGCCAATGTGTAAGTTTACTCAACTCCCAACTTACACTGTCTGGAATTAATCTCTTTGAGTGAAAGCAAATTTGAGTCTAAAAAGCTTTATTTTAGTTTGAGTTAATGGTCAAAACACACCTACACTATCACTTTTTTACGAGTTCCGTACCTCAACTATCCATTGTTCTCTTTGCCTACCTAAACTATCACTACAAATCCCTCTGTATGAAAACACACCTCAACGCTTAGTTGGCCAAATATTTGTTCCCAATTGACAACATGCGCCTGTAGGCCAATTCAACATCGAGGTGTGTTTTAATAAAAAGGGAGTGATAGTTGAGGTATGAAACTCTAAAAAAGATGATAGTTGAGGTATGGAACTCATGAAAAAAGTGATAGTTTAGGTTTGTTTTTTACCATTAAGTCTTTAGCTTCAGAGGCTTTGCTACCTTGCACTTTTAAAAAACTTGTTGGTCATTCACGTTTTGCCTGTGATAGTTACTTGTGTGTGATGAGACAGAGGATTGATTTGCTATAAATTGGTCTCTTTTATTTTAAGCATCTAACTCGAAACCTTAAGTGAATAAGTAGAGTATCTCAAAATCTTAAAATACCCGATGTAGAACTTTTTTTTATAACTCAGTAGGACAGTTCATATTCTCATAGAACATTCATAGAATACATCTGTATATCATTTTTAAGTATAGTTTGTTTGATTCTTTTTTGATAAGTAGTTGGTTAGATTATTGTTCTTTGTTATTATGAGGAGGCCGACTTAGAGAACTTCCTTATATATGTTTCAAAATTTATGTTTAGATGAATCATGTTTTCTTTCCATTCCATCCACCTTTTATCTGAAACATCATGTTCAGCAAGCTAAAAAGTTCTTTTTAATAAGAATATTGCTAAAGCCAACTTGTGCGTTCCTCTAATATTCGACTAGGTACCTGCTACCTCCCACCGGTAAAGGGACTGTGCAACTCTACCTACCAATACACAGAAAAATATCTCTTAGCATAGGGCCACGGATTGCTAGCTATTAGAAGATCGATATCTGATAATTGAAGTACATATATGGATTATGCACTCATATATTTCTAGTGTGGCCTTTAGTTTTTTCTGTTTAAACCTAGCTAGGCTTGATGAATGAGGTAATAAAAGGTAAAAAAGACAATTCTGTATCTTAAGAATTTTTTTGTTGGTTATAAAGTTTCAGGGACCTCAATTGAGTGGAGTACATGGCAAGAACTCATATATTGTACCCCAACCAAATTGGAATAGAGGTGTAAATGTTTCAAAGTTTCTGATATACAACATCTCCTCTTCTTCAATACTTATGCCTAACACAGCCTAGTGCTAAATGTCATAGAGATTCATAAAATGACACGTTATAAAAATAGAAATGGGCATACTGTAGCAAATACATGGATAAGGCTTTGATTTTGGACATTGTCTAGTTTCCCAGAACACTTTTCTCGAGAGCTTAGTCAAGGATTCAATTAGAATGAGTTTAAGCTGGATTCACGTAGACATGTATATTTTTCTTTGAGCATACATAATATATGTATTTCTTGAGAAGTCGTACATAAAGGTTTCATAGTTGATTTTCTTGAGAAGATGTTATATCTATCACATTCTTTTGTCTTACTAGTTTTTACTTTTGACAGAGATGTTATGATATGGATGAACGCTACCCTGTTGAAGTTCTGCGAGGAGTCCCTGGCTCAATGCTTCTACTATCTGCTTCTAGCAAATGGAAATTGTGTTGCTCTTCATCATTTTCTTCAGAGTTGTGTGAAGAGATATCTCCTGAAAGTTTGTGGGAGGTTTGTGATCCTCTAGCTCTAAGTCATCTCTGATTCCTAGCATCATCGACAAAGCTTGGTTAAATATTTACTCTGTCATGATGGAATGATCATGAGTTGTGATTAACAGTTACTTTTGTTTGAAATTAAGAAGCACTAAGATTTTCCAGTTGTGAATAAGCAAAATTTCTCTGGAAGGAACTAATGGGAAATTTTAAACTGCTAAATGGTCGGACTAGAAGTAGAAAGCCGACTCCAGTCTCAGAACGTCTAATTCACATTCTACTGTTGTTCTTTTCCCATACATAAGGGTTTCATTTCTTTCAATGTTGAACCTAAAGCAGTTGCTCTTTAGTGTGCATTTCTTCGTACATTAATTGAAGATACAGAACAACCTCTCACTTTTCTAAGCGCTTGAATTTTATGGTCATTGGCTTGTTCAGTTGTATGTTATGTCAGTATTTTTATAATGTCAGTTATCTGTTGTGCAGGATCTTAAACCTACTATTTCATATCTTTCTTGCAAGGAATTGGAATTGGTTCGTAAGGCTTTGAATGTAAGTATATTCCCATATCATCAAAATTCAACATTATTGATCTTATCCCCATCTTTAAATTCCTTCCTCCTTTTCTGTCTGTGCAAGATAAGAATCTGTTACCAAATACTTGGTATGCCATGATCTCCATCTAAATCACTATATTAAAAGCAACTCTTATCTACTGAGCATTATTACAGCTTGCTTTTGAGGCACATGATGGTCAAAAGCGTCGTAGTGGTGAGCCCTTTATTGTTCACCCAGTTGCAGTTGCACAGATCCTTGGACAGCTTGTAAGTTGTGTGGAACTATTGTACTCTCCTGGCTAGGAAGGAATAAACTGACTTTGACTTTTCTTTTTTCTATTTTGAGGAATTGGATTGGGAGTCGGTTGCTGCTGGGTTATTACATGATACTGTAGAAGACACAGATGTAGTTACCTTTGAAAGAATAGAGAAGGAATTTGGCGCAACAGTTCGCCGCATTGTTGAAGGGGAGACTAAGGTAGTTTTTCAGAAGATATAGTTACTGTAAAATCTTATTTTCTCCATCTTTTTATTGTGTGTTGATTTGTTTGTGTAGGCAACAAAATTAAAACAAATTTGAAATGATGTAAATGGGATTGATGTGCTAGGTATCCAAGTTGGGAAAAATCAAGTGCAAGGATGAAAGCCATGTACAGGATGTCAAAGCTGATGATCTTAGGCAGATGTTTCTTTCCATGACAGAGGAGGTAATGCCTCTAATAACTTGCACAAATTTCGTTACTTTCTTCACCATCCCTTACTTCAAATGTTCCTGTTTCAGGTCCGTGTTATAATTGTCAAATTAGCTGATAGATTACATAACATGCGCACTCTTTCACACATGCCTCCACACAAGCAGGTATGTAGATGGTAATTTTTTTCCTTTTTCTGCCTGTTTCTATCCAATCTCTAACACTCTTGCTGCTCTATGTTCCCATCAGTCTGGAATCGCAACAGAGACGCTGCAGGTTTTTGCTCCTTTGGCAAAGCTTCTCGGAATATACCAAATCAAGGTTTCTTGTTAGCTTCCTCAAGAGTTTTACATGCTTTGACATGCCTAAGATATTTCCCTAACTGAAAATTCCTTTTCTTCTTCCTTCCCCCTAGTTACTGGTTGTGTGACCTTAGCCTCCTTTATCCTAAATGGAATGGAACTGTGTTTCTTTTGCCTGGTGAGAGAGTTAAGGCTGGGTGGGCCACTTCCTTTGGAAATTAAAGAGGCTTGAAATTTTGGGTTAACTGTTGCTTGTTTCATTATGTACCGTTTCTTTTCTTCTAACTTATAATTCTTATATCTGCTTAGTTTGATGAACATTTGACTTCTCATCATGCAGTCAGAGCTTGAAAACTTAGCATTTATGTATACAAATGCTGAAGACTATGCCAGGGTGCAGCGTAGGATTGCAGAACTTTATAAAGAACATGAAAAGGAACTTGAAGAGGTACCTATCCCTCACTTTTCTGAAATTTGATTACTAGAAAACCTCAGTCATCCCACCATCCACACTGCGACATGCATCTTTTACTTATAAGTTGAGAAGTGTAAACGTCATCTGTCATTACTGTGGTGTTTATGGCAACTTTTATGTAGTTATCAGTTACCTCTTCCTAATTGCATGGGTTTTTTTTCCTAGGCAAAAAGAATATTGATGAAGAAAATAGAGGAAGACCAATTCTTAGAACTTGTGACTGTGAAGACGGAAATTCAATCAATATGCAAGGAACCTTACAGGTGCTCATATGCCTATTTCCTGCTACTAATTTCATATTTAGTCTGTTGTTTATTTCCGTCACAGGCATTCTTGCAGTTCTCTTTCTAGATTCTCTTTATTTGGTGTGGTACTTTGTTACTGGTGGATTCTCCCAGTCTCAAAGGAAAGAGTGAAATTCTACCATCTGTCTGATATAAAAGTTGCTCTATCATCGGGTTTACTGTTAGCTAATAAATTGCTGATTAATGACAACCACTGGATCAGCATGTTGCTCTCTGCCCTGAAAGTGGTCCCTCTTTCTTTTTAGTTTTGCAATTCCTCATAATGGTTGTGCATTTTTGGAGTGGAAAGAGGAGAGAAAGTTATACAGTTAGCACTCCTGTTGGGATCTAGGGAATATCCAATACTGGACCCACAAGTCATTTTCTCCAATTTCTTTCCAAATCTAATGAAGCAAAATGTGGCACTTTTTTGCAATATTTTTTAGACCATAGTGATCTTTTGGCATAGATCTGTTCCAGCTCATTCCAAACTTAGGCATGGCCTGGGTGCTAGTGTGCATTTTCTATAGCAAAGCTATTGAAGAAGTTTCCGGTTCTTCTGGTCTTAGTTTTTTTAATTCATGCTAGAAATGTGTCCCTGTTAGTAACATTCCTATAGGTAAGTATTTTGTTGTTGGTGAAGTATACATTATTGTCCTCTTAACTTGAAAGCAATTTTGACTTAGACACCTCAAGGCTTCTACCTATTGAGCAACCGAACTCAAGCCAATTTGTGCCTATTAAACCACTCGTTACTAGCTACTAACAAAAACAGTGCGTGAACTGCTGCACACACATTGACTTGGCTACACTAGGAAAGCAAATTGAGAAGAAGGATTTGAAGCAATAAAGGGGGACAAAAACTACGCTTCCTTCTCAAATGCATTTTCCAGAAACTGCCCCGCTACCCACCGTGGTAGCTGGCAGTGATGGTTCTCTAAGACTGACTTCTTTAGCTCCTTTTTAAAACCATTTTCTTCATTGCAGAGTGATTGAGATGAGCTCGACAAACCAATGAATTAAGAGGTCTTAAAAAGTTTTGTCCATCAGTTATTGAGGTGTAACAAAAGCAAACTCTTGGAGTCAGAGAATAGAGACACAAGACAGTGGAGAGAGAAGGGCCAACAGATACCCCACTTACTATGGATCACTGACCCCCCCCTCCCCCCCAAAAAAAAAACAGCCCTCGTGGACCCCCTATTTTTATGGTGTCTTATTCAAATTTGAGAAAGCCTATATGGAAAACTCGAGCTTTCATTCAAATGTGAGAAACTAAAGCATGTATGGGAAATTCAAGAACTCTCATTATAAGCAATAACCTTGGCCATTTATTCACAGCCATGAATTTTCTAGACTAAGCTGGATAATTACGAGAAAAGGTCAGGAAAAAAGAAAGAAAGAAAAAGCAAAGGCTAGTGCTTTTGATGTAGAAAACAGACTTTCATGTGACCTAAGAAGAATATCTTTTGGATGTGGTGGTGGAGTTGGTGACTGGGAGAGAGCCTACTGCCTAGGGTGGATATGGTGGTGAAGGTGGTGGTGACCGGTGAGGACTAGGGAGAAAGAAGGCAAAAGAGATTATGCTGTTCATGAACTCGGTTGTAGTGAAATTTAAGCTCTACTTCATGTCAGTGAGTTGTGTCCAATAGATACAATTTAGTTTGAATTTAGGTAGGTACAAGCCTCAATTGAGGTCTAAGTGAAAATTGCTTGCAAGTTTAGAGAGCTTTCTATGTGTTCTGCCTTATTGTTGTGTTGGTGAATATTGCCTCATCAGCTTTGTTGATTTTATCTGCAGCATCTACAAAGCAGTACTCAAGTCTAAGAGTTCAATAAATGAAGTAAACCAAATTGCACAGGTCTTCTGTTGTGATAAGCTTGATAAATTTGATTGATAATCAATGTTGCTTTATGTCTACTGTTATGTGTTAATTTTCGTATATTTGGATTGCCAGCTTCGAATTATTATAAAACCAAAGCCTTGTGTCGGAGTTAGGCCCCTTTGCAGTGCACAGCAGGTAATGTGTTATGTCAATGCAGATACAGCTTTCTTTGAAGTTTAATACTTTGTTTGGTTTCACGAAACTTCGAAGGTTGTCTTTTTTTTATTGGTAAAACTTTTAAGGTTGTTTATGATGTATATTATTAAAAGTTCTAGCGGGTTTCAATTTCCAAACCTTTGACCATAACTTCGGGAAGTGTACAACTTGTATTTCCTAAACATTAAGAGAAAAAAAGGGGGGTGCGGGTGAATGTTGTACTGTTTTGTTCGTGGAAACAGAGTTCATTAGATATCACTTTGTGATCAATGCATTTTGTTTTCAAATAGGATCACTTAATTATGTATTGTAAATCATATACAATTCGTACCTAAGTTTTATACTTTGGAAATTGAGCAGAAAGAATTGCTAATATAAATTATTTAATCAATACCGAAATTTGCATCTCTTTCTGTATACTGTATAGAGGTATCTATGACATGTTTTTCCTTTATAGATATGCTATCATCTGCTTGGACTAGTACATGGAATCTGGACACCTATCCCTCGTGCTGTAAGTATTAGATAATGTATCTGCATCCCCTTCCTCTGTCATATGCTAATGGCCTTTTGTCGCTCTATCTGTAACATTTTGCAACAGATGAAAGACTACATTGCCACCCCTAAGCCTAATGGCTATCAAAGTCTTCATACAACTGTGATTCCATTTCTTTATGAGAGCATGTTTCGTTTGGAGGTTCAGGTATACTCATGGCACCCCCAAAGGCCAAAACTAAGGAATAATAAGTATATCAGTTACTCCCTCTATTCCAATATGTATGTCCCTTATCAAATACATTGCACTCTTCAAATTAGAACTCCCCTCTGATGTTTCCCTATCAAACTAACATTTCAGCCATTATTTTAAAATATTTTCTGTCACTATGTGTGGGAATTTATATATCCTCCTGAAATGTTTTTTTTGAAAAGTAGTTGAAGTGTCTTTGGCATTTTACTTTCTGATGTTATGAATTTGCCTCTGGTTTTATTGACAAAACTTATTTGTTTCTGATTATCGTCAAGCAACTTGATTATACGTGCGTAATGTTTGGCAGATAAGAACTGAAGAGATGGACCTCATAGCTGAAAGAGGCATTGCTGCACATTATAGTGGGAAAGGTTTTGTAAATGGTTTAGTTGGGCATGTTATAACCAATGATAAAAGTTCTGGAGGGAAAATAGTCTGCCTTAACAATGCCAATATTGCTCTCAGGGTATAAAGTATATTGCTTTTGCTAAACTGTCTAGTGCCTTAATATCTGTGTGAGCTTCATCTGTAACTATTATTATGGGGTAAAGTTCCTTCTCTGATGTAGATTGGCTGGCTGAATGCAATTAGGGAGTGGCAAGAAGAGTTCGTTGGAAACATGAGCTCTAGGGAATTTGTGGACACTGTTACCAGAGATCTGTTGGGCAGCCGTGTATTTGTGTTTACACCCGGAGGAGAGGTGGCTTCTGTGTGATTTTTCTACTCAATTTGTTCCCTTTTTGAGTCCTGTATCATCGCTTTACCACTTTGCTATATTTGCAGATAAAACATCTCCCAAAGGGGGCTACTGTCATTGATTATGCGTATATGATACACACTGAAATCGGCAATAAAATGGTGGCTGCTAAGGTCTCAATCTTGTTACTTTAGGTTTTTTTTCACAGTATCAGCTTGATACTGTTTTCAATAATATCTCACCATATAAAAAGTTTCCCCTTCTATAGTTTTTTAATGCTTCATGAATCTGGATGTGACTACAGCATCTTCTATTTGCAGGTGAATGGTAATCTTGTCAAGCCAATGCACGTACTTGCAAACGCAGAAGTTGTAGAGATTATCACTTACAATGTTAGTTGCTATAAATTCCGATCCTTCTTTTGCATATGTTCTCTATCTTTTATTCTTTTTTCTCTTCCTTTTGTGGGCAGCCTGGGGCTTGCTGAATTTTCATGTTCGGTTGGTCAAATATTTTGTAAAACATTTTTCCAACATCCTTAAACTATACCCTCAATTTAAACTACATCCTTAAATTATTTTTCTTAACAAAAAACATCCCTCAATTATTTATAACTTAGCTACTTTCATCCTTTTGTTAAGATTTGTCAAATACTAACAAATTCTTCGCAACATGTACAATGCACATTACTCTCAACAAATCGAACTCCCTAAATCACCCCAATTAATCAATTATGTTCATTCTACATACATCTAAGATAATATTATGTACTTTTTTGGTACTAACGTTTTGCATCGTCTTCCTTTAATTAGCAATTTTTTTTTATTTGCTGTTCATTTGATTGATATCAAAGAATTATCAATGGAAATGTTTTTTTCATTGAATTCGCAAAAGTGGTGTCGATCGAAGACTTTTACTTCTTATAATGGAAAACGAAATTTGAGTTCTAGAGACCAAAATTAGCTGAATCTTGATCACCTCAATTATCAATTTGCCCCCAAAAATTATTGATCTAATGACATTTTGACTTAAGGCGAAGATGATGTGAAATTAAGCTCCAATCTCATTTACTTGGTAAAAGGAGAAGCGAAAATCATATCTCCTCGTAGACTCACACCGTCCTAACATTGTATTTTAATAGCAAACATGAGTCTCAATTTTTATTTTACTTTTTTGGATGCTTTTTCCAACCGGTAATAATATTATAGATTTTTTAAAATGAAATTAGTATGTATTGCATGTGTTTTTGTGTGGAGTTCATTAATCTTTTGATAAATTTAAATTGAGGGGTGAAAGTTATTAAGTTTTAAATACTTGAAGGATATTTTTTGTTAAGAAAGATAATTTAAGGACGTAGTTTAAGTTGGAGGTATAGTTTAAGGATGTTTTTACCCAAAAACAAGCTCCTTAAAATGAGGAAAATGACTTCCATAATGGAAGTAGGGAAAACAAGTTGCATTCATTTTACTTGATGCATTCGAGTAATTACTTCACCGTGCTGGTAATTTACAAGTATCTGGAACATTATCTATTTTTTTTAAAAAAAAGTGATTTACAAGCATCTGGTTATTTTCCTTTCTTCAGGGTCTCTCCAGCAAGTCTGCTTTCGAGAGACATAAACAGTGGCTTCAACATGCAAAAACTCGTTGCGCCCGGCACAAGATTATGAAAGTAGGTATCTCTGCAGAGTTAGAATGGAAACTTTTCATGTACTTTTACTACTACAAATTAACTGATGTGGAGCTCATCTTTTCTTTAGTTTTTGAGAGAGCAAGCTGCACTATCAGCATCTGAAATAACTGTGGATTCAGTTAAGGAATTTGCTGCTGAGTCTGAAGGGGATAGCACAGTGGAAGAATTAGCAGATTACTCAAAGGGAACCAAACATTCGTGGGAGAAAATCCTCAAGAATGTTATGGAGGTATCATCTGCAAGGACAAATGGTGAAGATATTTTCCAACTCCGTAGTGGTAGTATTCAAATTCCCAAGGTAAATGGGAAACATAATAAGTGCATGCAGCATACGAGTTTGAAGGCCACTGGGGAGACATTGTCACAAGGAAATGGTGTTGGTGAAATGATACTTGCTAACATACCAAGGTACAGGGATGTTCTGCCCGGATTGGACGGCTGGCTGGCTAGCAAAGTTGCAACTTGGCAGAACCTGGAAGGGCACTCTGTGCAGTGGTTTTGTGTTGTCAGCATAGATCGAAAAGGTAATCTTTGGTCCAGAGGCTAATTATTGCAAATGAGCATCAAACTAGATAAGGCATCTCTGCTCATATATATTAGATGTATTTGCGAACTTTGCAATGTATTGGTGTTTCTGAAGTCCTTTGAAAAATCATTACCACCAGCAGTGCTAGGCCTGAAGTGCTCCCAACCAACAGGTTCTGACATTCCTAGGGATCTAATCCAAGAGTGTTAGTTAAGGGTGGAAAAATCTTAGCCACTACATTTAGTTTATTTGTGAGAGAGAGGCTTGTCAGAAATACGTATTTAAAAGTTTGACTACCTTGAGGATCAAATTTTTTCAAGTTCAAAAGCATGACATCAAACTTTTGAATAACCAGAGAAGTGTGTGAGAGTATGCCAGTATTTGGGGTTGGTGGGATTCCGTCGATGTAGAAGATCTAACTTTTGTTCTTTTTTTATTTTTGATGTACTTTGTATAGTTCCAACTACGTGTATTCCAGTTTATTAACCTTATGTTCTATGACCTGGCATTTGTTGATTTATAGAAATTTTAATATGTATCCAACATTTTTCATGGTTTATTACTTGTCATGGCTGACACCTCAAACCACTATAATTCATTTAGGCATGATGGCGGATATTACTTCAGCATTGGCAGCTGTAGGCGTCACCATATGTTCTTGTGCGGTGAGTTGGATCTTTTTACATCTATGCTTAAACTCCTGAGCTATACATATTGATAATCAACATTTTAATATGGTCTGGGTTGACTGTGAAGCTGTCTGCAGTTGATGTCTGAACCTAGCTTGCATTTGTGAAAAAAATTTCAATATTTTTTTTATATTTAATAGCTGAACCTTGATTCAGCAGGAACTAGACACCTTTATTAGCTAGCTATATTAGGCAGTTTGTGACAAAGTACAAGACACTGATAGCTCTTTAATCATTACTACTTCAGCAATAGCCAGCAGGAGCTAACAATTAGAACTGTTGTTGAAAGAGGATCTTACAAGTTCAAGTTAGTCCATCTGATCTTAGTACCTGCGTCTTAGTGCAGTGGGAGAGCATACCCAGCTTCTTTTTATTTTTTTCTTGGTATGCTGATAGCGAAGTAAGAAGAAGATGAATGTCATAACTGGCGTGATTGAAAACATTGTGGGAGGGAAAGAAATGGGCAGGATAATAAAGGAAATTTGTGCTGAACTATTACTAGGAGGGGACTAAAACAATTCTATCTATTAAATTCCGTTCTTCCTTTGGGATATTACCTTTTGAATATACATTCTGAAAAATGTAAAAAGCTTTAAGCAATTAACTAGTCATATTCTCCTCCTGTTTTAATTATTTAGAATTCTCGATTGTAAGGTGACTGGATTGTTACTCCAATTAAACTGCAGGCTGAGACGGATAGAGAAAAGGGGATTGGTGTCGCGCTATTTCATATTGAAGCCGACCTAGAGAGCTTGGTATGTCTTCTGAACATGCTTCAGTAATCTCTCTCTCTTTATATGTGCTACTTTATGAATTCTCAGCTCCCGCAGGTTGGTGCAAGTTTGAAGATTGACATGATCCTAGGTGTTTTGGGATGGTCCACGGGCTGCAGTTGGTCAGAGAACAAACAGTTTCTAGAGTGCTAATCTGGTGGCCTGGTGAAGATCGAGTACTTGCCCAGCTGTTGAAAGCTTGGGGAAGAAAGTTTTGTTCAGTGAAGCCTGACTTCTTCTTTTCTTCTCGTTGTCAATTTTTTTTCTCCTCCCACCTTCTTGACAAGTATAGAAGCAAACAACATTAGGTTATATGGTGTCGGGCGACTGTATATAAAGGAAGAGTAGCTACCAGTTATACTTGTAGAGGAATTTTCAATTATACAAACTCCAACAAAATTATGTTAAGACACTTATACAAATTAAATATATTAAATATCTTCCATCTCATCCTTTTTTCACATCTATTTCTAATGTGGTGTAGGTTTGACACAATGTCACCGTGCTCCTTTGCCTTCTGCGTCCATCACCACTGCGAACTCCCAACAAAAATGTTGAAGAGTGCAGACATTGCAGTTGGCTATACATGCCAAGTTTGCATCAATCGTCACAACGAAACTGTGAGTACAGTTACAAACTGGATCTATTTTTGCCTTCAAATAATAACTAATAGACCAATCGGCAGTGATTGGTATACATCGAAACAGATGTACATACACCATTCCTTTTCAGCTCAAGCTATACATATAATTATTTATTTATGTTTAGCCTTGCATCTATTATATTAGTGAGCGCAATATCATTTCACTCACTGATTTAAAATCTTGAATCCACCTATAACGGGAGGAAGAATGCCTTTGAGCACAAAGTACCAGATTAGCACTAATAGTGCTCCCTAGCACCCTCCTAGTCATGGTGATTGCAGCTATATCATCCAGGTACATGAACTTCGTTCTGTAGCCATCAGTGCCATCATAGTTCTGTTGGCAACTTTTGTTATGGCGACATCATTCTGTGTGCTTTTCAAATTGCAGTCTTCTACCCTAGATAGTTCATCTTCTTCAATTCCTTCTTCCTCTTCTTGCACATTATTCTTTTTATGTTCCAACAGAAGTTCATGGTTGGAGTCAGCTGGCCAAATTTTGTCACTGTTGGATTGCTCATAGGAGTATCTTGCTCCTTCCAGATGTCATCTTCCAGTGCAACATCTTCTTTGTCTATGTCTTCTTCGTAGTCATCATCTTCGTCTTCATTACCAAAAACAATCTCTTCATCATCATTTTCCTTCAAAACATCTCCTTGACAACCGGATTCAAAGCTTTGTTTCTCAACCTCTTCAGTAGCTGCAGGATCCATTGCGTTTGTTTCTTTTATCACTTGAATCAATTCAGAGGCACTTCTCATATAACATTGGCCTATACTTGTTTAAAACGATATAACAAGCGTGGATACATTTATCAAAGGCAGTCGATGTGCAACCAACAAAGCAAAAAACATCTGAAACAATTATAAACCGTCCATATTGAGGAATTTTCATACTTAAGACCATGCAGCTAGCAATCAAAGGCGCTGATAATCAGAATATTCTATACGCACAATGCTGCTAAATGTATTAAAGCTCACAACTCATTAAGGCTACAACACGTAATTTGTTTTATTTATTTCATGACACGAGATGAAATCATGCATCTACAAGTATATTCATACTAAATTGCATGACCAGTTCAGAGTTCTGAGCATAGCTTCTCCCAAATAGGAATGGTGATAGCTGAGATAGAAGGCCATCACAACTTTAGGTATCCCTATGTTCAAAATTCTACAAAACTTGATGAATGGCACACTGGCAAATTGCAGTCAGATCTTCTTGCTGCCGGTACATAAAATTGGTCTCCAGTAATCAAAGCCATTACATTTGCGGAAAGAAGTGGATTTTTCAGATCAGGATATACTCAACTATTTCCGCTAGCTATCCTACCAAGCCTGAAGTTTGAGCAGAAATTAACATCAGCTGATGATCATCTTGTTCAGGAATTCAGCTTGCTCAGGAAAGTATTCCAACAGTTCATCTTTTGTCACCCAGACAAAATCATCACACTTTCTAATATCAAATTTGTTGACTGCAATGACTTGGGATTTGAAGAAGAAGCGCTGCCATAATAGATATAGAATTTATACGTTAGAAGCACATAAGCTATCAGGGGATTTCCCTCCCTCCCTCACTCAATACTTCAATAATTAAAATTGTGCATACCTTGATTGACGGAATTTTCTTGTCTTCAGTGGATTGTATGACCATATGACCCATAGGGGCGTTTCCAACAAAATATGTATGTGAAAGATCTCCAATGAAAGATTCTAGGGCAGACTCAGCACACTGCAAATAGTTGCCACTTATATTTCATTTTTCTAACCCAAATTACTGAAATCCTCAAAGAAATGGACTGAATAAGTACTATTTACCTTGCGCAAGTTCTCTTCAGACTCATAAACTTTTTCAGGAAAATGCCAGACGGGCTTTCCACTACCATGTGTGGTACCATGGACTAGAAGATAGAGTCTCCTGTCTAGTGCCCGCTGTAATGACCTTATGCATATCAACAAAATCTCATAATCAGTAACATGAAATACTAGCCAGCAGAAGGAAACAAATGCTTTGAATATCTGTTGACATATTATTCATGTCCAGGAAAATGCAAAGATTTTGTATAAGCCATATTGGACCCTAAAGCTGACTGACTAAACCTAAAAAGAAAGTGCACCGAGGGTTAGTACCTTTAAGCAAATTTTGACAAAGTAATGAGTTGAAGAACAGATGCAAGCTTTATTTTGTGGGGTAGATGGTGACGAAGGCATTTAAAAGGAAAGAAAAAAAGCAACAATAGCTCTCCATTCTCAATTTTAAATACTTACATAATGCTCAATTAGACAAATCTCATGTAACACATCAATTACATTGAGACAATATTAAGGCATTTCAACATCAAAAATTTACTTATGGTAAACAATTTAGAAGTCAATAATCACACATTGTCAGGAAATATGAGTCAACTGAATTTAGGTAAAGCAACTCTTGAAAGAAAAAGATCTTATAGTGCAATATCCATATTCAGATTCTTGTATGATGTTTGACAAAAGTTAGAAGTCCAAGCTTTGGTACCTTTGATCATTAGTCTTATCTGCTTCTGAGATTCGCGGAGCTGGTTTATAATCAATTTGATAATCACCTTTTCCCCTGCATGTAAAATATAGATAAAACCGTGCCAGTTGACCATGTGGCATTTGATACTAAACAGAACAGTATGTGCTAGCATGTTCAAGAAGAACCATGTACAATAATTAATGGCTAATAAGGAAGAATGCATGGAAGAAAAGGCGATAATACTACACAAAGCCCAGTAAAATTCAGTTGGGTCATACTGCTAAAAGAGGGGACAGTATTTACACTCCGACATGTGTACTGTTACATGAAGAGATCTCAATTTCTTAAAGTGCGATCTATATAGAAACAAATGAAATTAGGCCATTTTTACCATGTACTTTTCTGAAAAGAAAGTGAAGTTTTTTAAATTGTAAATGGACAGCGCTAAGATAGTGATGCTCATTGCCTAGCACAAATGGGTATGCTCCAAGTTAAGGAAACTGTTCAATTTCGCATCGGACCAAGTTAATATTATTTCTTTTTCTGCTTTTGTGTTAAGCTTATCAATTTTTTTCCAATAAATGATGGGCTACAAAGGGAATTTTTTAAGTGAAACCGGAGGGGGTATAATAGTAGATTAATGAGATTCATGCATATGTTTAGGAGGGGTGAACCAGAAAATAATTTTAAGTATAGCATCTTTATTATGTTCCCTAGCTTCTCATGTTTTGATGTGCTACGTTTTTCATGAAAATAATCATCACAAATCTGAAGGAGAGAGAACCACAACTGCACCTTCGAATACACTATGTCATTTGTTTTCTGGAGTCAACAGGAGCTTAACGTAATTGTGAAAAAAAATGTACTTTTTTAAAGTTCAATCATAGAGTTCTTGCACAAAGGAATTCCCAAAAGTTTTCAAACAAGAAAATAGTAAAAGGGCTAAAAAGCCAACAATCTATTCTTAACTTTTGTCAGAAATGGAATCGACAATTATTCACATCTTCCTGCAGTAAAATATATTCTGCAATTTATGGTGCTGATAAGGTTTAGATTGCTTGACACCAGTTGTATGGATTAACGGTGGAGAAGTACAAACTAGAAGAAAGGCATGGTTGTGCAAGATGAATAAAAAAACTGAGAAGATTAGTTTCTGCAGTAAATTTAGACTTCAGAAAGCTAGACAGTCAAGAGTAAAATATTGGTAAAATAAGGAAAACCTTGAAATCTCTCCATGGCCAATTGTGCCATTAGTTTTTGTGAGCCATAATGAATGTCTATTTAGTATTTATGAGAGTCCCATTCCTGTTGCAATGAGCTCTTTTCCCTTTTAATTGTTTTATCCACTTCCTTATTCAGTGGTGACTTGTGAGTACAAATCCTTCCTTTTAACTGTTAATTGTGGTTTAAAAAGAGAACCTGACCTAGAAAGAATATTTTCCCAGATTTTCAAATTCAGGAGTTCTAAAAACTAGCAAAATACCTCAAGTGCTCGATTCCAGAACTTAAACAATCTACAGAAAACAAAAGCGACACTAAATTACAACCGTAAACAATGAGTTACTAATATTTTTCTTGCAAAATTTATCACCCATCCAAATTTTGAACTTAAAAGTTTGTTTCTTTGTAATTGTCTTTGTCGTGGACGACAAAGCAATTTCACTGGTCTATTATGTTTAAACTTGTTTCAAGTATCCTATGTACACTCTTAATACCATTCATCAGTTGATATTCATAAATGAAGATCTACAGTTCACAAGAAAAGGTACTAAATGGCAAGGTGTAATTCAAGCACTGCAACAAAAACGTACCTAGTATCCGACTTCTTCAGAAAACTTTCTGGATACTCTCGTCGATACTGCTGCCTCCAACGAAACCTATTAAAACAGTCAAAAATAACATTACTGTGATCAACTGAACTCAATTAAAATAAAAAATTATCTACATTCACCAACTCTTCGTTCAGGAGCCTTTGCTCTTTTTTATCCATTCTCATTTTCTCCATATCTTAATACCAACAAATCTATAACCTCATTATTCTCAACTTTATAATACAAATTACGTCCAATCATTAGAATGCACAGCAAAAATCACTGATTGCTCTAAAAATAAATCATCGTTATCCAATTACAATGAGAATACAGAGCATTTCGAGTTCCTACAATAATTGAATAGAAAAAAAAGGCAGTGAGGAACGAAAACTTACGAAAATTCTTGAAAAGCATATACAGTAGGATCGATTTTGGGAACTACAACTGGTAATCTCTCGAAGAGCACTGAAGCAACAATTTTATCAGTGCTTGATGAAGAAAACCATCGTTTAGATATCACAGATCGACCGGCAGACGAACAGCACCTCTGCATTTTCACAAACCCTAAAAACCCAAATTAAAATTTCTCAGTGAATGTGTAAGCTCGGTATAAGTGAAACGTGGTGTTTCACTTTATTAAATTAAAAAATATGGTTCAATTTAGTTAGTTTAATTCAACTCTTCGATATTTATGATATTGATTTAGTATTAATTAGATTAAATAAAAATTACGAGAGAATGTTTATTTTAGGAATTATTTAAATTTGACTATAAATTTATAATTATTTTGAATTTTGTGACTATTTATCTAGTTTCTCTTGAAACTAATTGGCTTGGGACTTGTGACTTGATTTGAACTTTGAAAGTATGAAATTTGAAAAAGATTATTAAAACTTAAATACTTTCGAGGATATATCGAGAATCAAATTAAAATATCAAATCGATTCGCTTTGATCCTTGGGTATTTTTATAATTGCTTATTAATTTATTTACCATTTGATAAAACACTAAAAATGCAGTGCTTATAATTAAAATCAGTCATAAGTTGATCATCCTTAATTTATAATTATTCAATTTATAAATACTTTAGTTTGACAAAACATTTTATTATTTTATCCCCAATATTTTTTAAATTCAAAAAAAAAAAAATCCAAAAATTAAAGAAGTACCTTAATGTTTAGTTATAGGTACGTTATTATTCACAAACAATAGGCAAAACACTATTACTAAGTTTGGTAATTTTTTTAGACCTAAGTATGTATGAGTAATGTAGAAATAAAAAAAACTCACACCGCTTGTCATCCCTAACTTCCAAAATAGTAAGAGGAAGGGATGTTCTTGTGACTTGTGAGAGAGTCGTAAGTTACGGACACTTTTTTTGTGTTTTTGATTTTTTATTTGGCGTTCGAAATCTATATTGAAGCCTTGATTAAATTCGAATCGCGCTATGTAGGGCTCATTCGGGAGCAACACTTCCAACAAAATTTTCTATATATATTCAAGACTCGAATCCAAAACCTCAGGTGAAGCACTCCGCCCTTTTTATGCTTTAAAAGTATTTGAGTCGTTATTTTGTTGCCTTTGTGAACTTTTATTGGCCACTTTGCTCAACGGTCATTTATTTGGCCCCTCAATTACTCCTCATTTTTGAACGTTGGTCACTAAACCCCAAATTTTGTTTGTTTTCCAATTATTCATTCATGGTTAATTAAATATGTTTTATATATATATGCGATAGAATTTAAATCCTTTTTTTTTTTCATGTATTTACTTTGTTATAAATCAGTGAAAATACTTGACTCTATCAATGTGGTAACTACGCAAGGATGAAAGTTAACCAACATGTTATAGGTGGATGACAACATGAAAGTTAAAACAAGAAAGCTTCCACTATAGAAATATTAATAATACTAGTAACAACATATGCTCCAATAAGGCAAATATGCTGCTAACAATGAAACAGCATTTGGCCTGTGTGCATAGGAGGGGGGGAGGGGGGGGGGGGTTGGTTGGGGGCTGGAGCCTCTTTTTTAGGGTCTCAGCACAATACAACCACAACACCAGCACATCCCCAATAAGATTAGAAGACTATATATTATATTACTACTAGTGATCAACAAGGCAATTAGAAAAAGTAAAAATAAAGACCAACATGGCTTCATTCTTGATTCTACTACACACTTCGACTTTAGAGTTGGCCAAATGAGTGAGCAAGGTAAGTGAGTGTTCCAACAAGTGGAGCATTAATGTAAGTGGCAGGTTCAGATTGCTCGTAATCTGAACGCTCGTCTGGGAAACGATCATGCTCATCAGGACCACCTACCACAGCCCCTACTAGTACGTTCGGGTTTGGTGATTGTGAGTTCATCACACTGAAACCATCCCTGCATTGTATCTTTGCTGGATGGTTCGCGACTGAGGGTAATGAGGATCCCCTGTGATGAATCCTCTGTGGATACCTTGCTCCATATCCCACCATGTATGACATTTTTAGTGGATTGTCTCCTAACAAATAGTCCACCTGAGCAGTTCAAAAAAAGGAACGAGTTTAACTTTTATGCATTGAGGGTTTGCTATATACTTGAATTGGTTTTAACTAACCTGTTTTTTGGCTACACTTCGAAGCCTCTTTGGTGTAATAACAACTCCACCACATTTAACAACCGTGCGAGCAGAAGTTAAGTACTTGGCATAGGTGACTAGCAGGAAAGAAGTGGAGGTAACATACTGCATGTTGCTATCATCCATCTTGAAGAGTAGCCCTCCTGTAAAATCGTAAAAAAAGTTTAATCCACAGCTTTGAACTAGGAACTAACAGAAATGTGAGCGAAAGTTAAGTACATAATATATTTAACCTGGTGTATATTGCGCTTGAGAAGCCGGTGTGCCTGGAATTAGGGAGCAAATGTAGTTGTCTGCGTGGCTCTTGTAATCGTGGAGAGTTTGAAGCTTTTGAACAAGAAATGACTGAAAGAAACAGAGAAAATAATCCGTTAAATTGAAGTCATTCCAACTTATAAGCCTCTAACGAGAAAACCACAAGTAAAGATTGAACCTTGGAAAGAAGAATCCTTGCTCCAACATGCTTGTTGTCCCACCCGAATGTGTTATCTGTCTCCGCGGCCCCAAGAGTTTGCCCGTTCCTTTGGATATAATTGAGATAAGTTGGGTTCTTTGTGGCTCTATGTAACCAAGCAGCACCCCACAACAGCTCATCCTGTACATATATTAATCAGTGCATCAGCTAAGTACATCGATTTTGTTTCGAGTCAAAATGCTGAGAATAACACCAACCTCATATCCCGAAACTGAGCAGTAATATGGGCACACTACTTTTCTCAGACCATTGCTGTATGAACCTCTATACTTATCAGCAAAGGCAAACACCTGAAAACCAACATTTTCTTTGTAAGTATACAACAAATGATGATGGTTTCTGATAAATTCTACTACTCCCTCACTCCGTTTTAATTTGTTTGTCTGGAATACAAGAGTACTACTAATCACTAGCTTTATTAGAACTTAGAAGAGTTTGAAACAAATACCCTGATGGCCCTTTTGATTAGTATCTTGGAGTAAGATGGGTTGCATTTCCTAAAGACTAAAGAAGCAGCAGCGAGAGCGGCAGCAGTTTCAGCAGCAACTTCAGTCCCAGGAGTGTTTTTGTCAATTTTGTACACACTTCTTGGGGTGTCCATATCCTCAGGTCTCTCCCAACAAGAGTGGTCACTTCCTGCATCTCCAACCTAAGACAAGATTGTATATAAAAGTTAACGACTTGATTCGAGACGCAATCATTCACTACAAGTTGAGATATTTTTCACTTCAGAATTAAACCTGAACGTAAATGGTGTCTGGATGGGCTGTGGCCTTGAGAAGATATTCAGTAGCCCAACCAATGGCTTGTTTTGCATTCAGTAGCTCTCCTTTCATCAACCCACCAAACTCAATCACACTCCATGATAGCATTGTGGTGGTGAATGCCATTGGGAAACCAAACTTCACGTTGTCTCCAGCGTCATAATATCCACCAACCAAATCAACCTGCATTGCCATTATTAACAGCAAAAATCAACAAAAACAAATCCAACATTCTTCCTTTATAACTAAACATGTCAAAATAGGGACTGAACAACCATTATCACCCCAAAACTAGCAAAAACAAAATTCAAGATTCTTCCTTTATAATTTAACATGTCAAAAGAGACTATTCACCCCCAAATCAACAAGTTTGTGATTCTTTACAACTAAACGTGTCAAAATAGGACCTGCACAGCCACCAATCAACCCTAAAACTAACCCAAGTTCTGGATTCTACCTTTACAACTAAACATGTCAAAAGAGGTCCTGCACAGCCATTATTCACCCCAAAAAACAAGTTCAAGTTTCATCCTTTACAACTAAACATGTCAAAAGAAGACCTGCACAACCATTATTCACCCCAAAACCCACAAAAAATACTTCAAGATGCTCCCTTTACAACTATACATGTCAATAGAGGACCTGCATTGCCATTGTTCACCCCAAAATCAACAAAAACAAGTCTAATTTTCTTCTTTTACAACTAAACATGTCAAAATAGGACCTGCACAGCCACCAATCACCCCAAAACCAGCAAAAACAAGTTCAAGACTCTCCCTTTACAACTAAACTGTCAAAAGAGAACCTGCATTACCATTACACCCCAAAACCAACAAAAACAAGTTAAAGATTCTCCCTTTACAACCACACATGTCAACAGAAGAGAACCATTTCTAGTGCTAAAACAAAACAAAACAACCATTTTGCAGTATCAAAACACCCAAAAACTCAGGAAAAAAAAACATACCCCCATAGCTTTGCCATCTGATAGACCAGAATCTTTACGCCAAGTAATCCTCTGGCTAGAAGGGAGCTTCCCTGACCTCTGACCCTCAAAATAAATAATGGATTTTGCAAGAGCATCTCTATAGTTATGAGAAGCAAAACGAGGATGGTGAGCATGATGTATAGGTTTAGCAAGAAACACAGGTGTAACAAAGCTCAACAAAAACAGAAAAATGGTTATAGCCATAGCCATAGCTGCTGTTGAAGAAGAACAAGAAGCCATTTTGGAAACTACCCACCTGAGAAGTAATACTAGTAACCAGACCCCAGACCCAAAAAACCAACAAACTAACCCCAGGCAGTGGCAAAAACAAGAAACACCCCCTTTGTATTTATAATGAAAAGCCAAGGAAGGAGTCCCCTGTTTCTTTAACGTCCTGCCTGGTTGCAATCATTAAGCCCCTTTAGTTACCCACATTAGCAGTTAGTGTTTAGTCTTTTCTTAAAATATTCGATACACGCGAGGCTCTACTAATTTGGATTCGTATCACATCGAGGTCATTAAAAGAGAAATGTTTCATAACATGATTCGAACTCGAAAACTTTCATTAAAAAGGAATAAATATTATTCATCCTAGGGGCGGACCTAGAGTCTCCCGAAGGTTTCACTCGAACCCCCTTGACAAAAGATTATGTTGTATATTTATGATATTTTTAAGAATTTCTATGTTTATATATTGATTTTGAACATCTTGAATATAATATTAGATGTTGGCGTAGTGGTTAAGGGGTTCAAACCTCAAATCTTAAGCACTATTTTTTTTCTTTCCGAAACCTTTTAATGGAAATCCTGAATCCGCCAGTGTTCATTTTATTGCAAATTTCTGATGGTGTATTGGAGAGTCAATTATATTGAACTTCTAAGATAAATTGATTTATGTTAGTCCTTTCTTTTTTTTTTATGAGAAAGGTGACATTGCTATTTTTTGGGTGCACACGGATAAGACCCTCGTTCTTTAGCAATAACTAGCAAATCACACGGGAGAAATAATTTGCACTAGGCAAATCTGATGCAACGAGATCGACTCTAAAGGCATGGTTTGTAATTTGAAGATCAAATGGAATGTTACACCATATTTTTTAAAAAAATTACGAGTTACCTATTTTGTCACACCATTAAATATGATTTATTTAAGATCATGAGTTTTAAGAGTCGGGGAAAAAAAAGGCATAATAGGAAGTAGCTTTTTTTCTTTTTTACTGTGGCTAGTCCTTTTATTGTCTGTAAAAGAGTTTTGTTGACAGTTAAATTTGGCAGTTCCATACATATCACGCAATTGGCCATGCCATTTTCAATAACTATTCGATGCAGCTAGACGTTGTGTTTGCATTAGTGGCGAGAATGACTTGTCACATGCTTCAAATTCGATCGCAGTGAGATAATTGAGATTTTTTCGTTATTAGTAAGAGATTACGAACTCGAATTCTTGAGAATGAAAATTATTTTTGTTGGAAGTGTTATTTCAAAAATGAATCTTGCACGGGGTGAATTCAAATTTAATCGAAATCTAGAATACCTGACATCGAGTACGAAAAAAAGGACTTATCACATGCCCGGAATAAAATTTAATTGTACATGATGTATGCATCACAATACACACCAATAGATTCATGACATGTATTTAATTATCTGTATAGACTTTTGATATACTAAACTTAGTTAATTAATGTTCATTTTCATATGATCAAATCACTTAATCATCATAAGTTAAATTTATTTAATGTAAACGCTCGATATGACTAAGTATTTACCTCATTTTATCTCCCACCTAGTTTAGTAAACCATCTCGATTATAGATTGTGATATATATATATATATTCGAGGAAATGTTATACTATGACTAGAAGAAAATAACATTTTTTTAATATCTTTTGTATATAAAAATGAAAATTTATTAATAAAAAAATATTATACAAAATGAAAAATAAATTTATAAAAAACTACAAAATGATTTTTTTCCGAATATTTTACCCTCAATTGACAAATCTGTTATGCAATATCGGATGAGATTCCCAATTAACTGGTTCAACAATGTCTAGTTGATGAAGTTCCCCAGCTAACTTAATTTGAATCCTTTGATGGATATACTACTTGTATCGTCTTTTAGAACTTTGACTTGTAAATATTTTTATTCGCATTATGTATTTACAGTAAATCATATAATTGTGTTATGGTTAAGTTCATAATTTAATGAGATGAATGTATGTTAATCAACTATGTTTAAGTATAACTGTATAAAAAGACTATATACAAATATATGTCATACATCCAGATGACATGGTGTGAATATCGATAAGTAAATTTTTACTCACCATTCTAGGCTCATAATCTATTTTTTAGAGTTAAAATTATGCTCAGACTCAAATTTTTTTGATATTTTAACATGAGGTATAACAATTATATTTATTTAAATGGTCTCTAAATATGATTTTGGATAATTCTATTGGAATTAAATTAGGTCCGACATCAATGAAACATTAGACTTCCACTAATTTTGTGAAAATGTTAATACTATTACCCTCATACTCAAAATTTATCATGATGTTAATTTCTATTTATTTATTTTGAAAGTTCAAGAAAATTAATTTTTTGTTTTTCTCTATTTTACCTTTTGTGATAATTATTTTTGAAAAAATAAATACCTCAGTAGAGTAAATACTTAACAAAGAAAAATTATATCTTAAAATATAAATGATCATAAAATAGTTAAAATATAAATGATGATAAAATATTTAAAAATCTCTTCTAACACGACAAATAGTTTGAGATATAAAGCTACAAAGCAAAATTGTATATACTCCCACCGTCAATAATTAGTTTTCATGTTACATTTTTCGAAAGTCATTTTTTGACTAATTTTTAAAGTTAAATTAGATTACATTATTTTGATATATTTTTTTTAAAAAAATAGATATTCAAAAACTATACGAAAAGTACTATAAATTGTAATTTTTTGCATGACAGTATGATGAAAAAATAAATCGTTATCGTTTGGTTCTAAAAGAAGAAATCATGATAACTAAAAATAGACGGTGAATCTATTTTAATGATCAATTTGGATATTGAGATTATATATAGTGGATATATAGTCACTCCCATTTTTTAGGAAGAGGGGTCAAAAAAGTATATATGTAATATACATCATATACCAATTAATAATTTTTTCAGATATAGAAGAGGAACAATACTGTAAAGAGTAAAACTTAATGTCGGATAAAGGCAAAGAATATAAGGATGGGGTTATTTAACAACTATTGGGCTAATAGGTTGAATCTTGAGTTCAGTGAATGAGTCAAAAATAGAGTCAAAAAAGGACCATGCCATAATCTCATGCTTTCATGCTCATTCACTTCAATCAAGAACCTATTTTATTGATCTAGGACAAGACTATATATTGCACAATCTACCAAAAAAACTCCATATCTTTCATTCTCTTAACCTAAATATTTACTTCTATTTGTACGACACGATAATAACATATCAAGTATAATTCTTATCTCATCATAACCCGAGTTTGAGAAGAGTAATATGTACACATATTTCATTCATATGATCTTAAACGATAGAGAAGTTGTTTTCAATAAAGTTTCAACTCAAAAAAGATAATAGGAGTGGGGAGATCAAGATGAAGAGTGCGGAGTTAAAAGGGTAAAAAAAATTGTAAAAAATTTCAAAAGGGCATATCAATTTTTTTTAAAACCAAAATGGTAAAAACGCTAGCGACTTTACCTTCTGAAAAAGCGAAATCGCTGCACTAGCAGCGATTTCTTAAAATTGTCTTTTCTTTTTTTAAAAAAAAAAAAAAATTAAACAAATCGCTCCACACGGAGCGATTTTCAAAATTAAAAAAAAATTAACTTTTTCTACAAGTCGCTGCAGATGCAGCGACTTGCATCAAATTTTTTTAATTTTTTTTTTGCTTTATTTAAAAGAAAAATTGATTCAATTTTTTTTAAAAAAAATATCATTGGCAGCGATTTTTAATTAGTTTTTTTTAAAAAAAAAATCAAATCGCTGTAAAGACAGCGATTTACACTAAATTTATATATTTTTTTTAAAAAAATCAATTAAATCACTGCAAAAAAAATTAGTTTATATATATACACTTAAATTTTTATTTTTTTTAAAACTTAATTTAATCGGTAATTTTTTTTGCAGCGATTTAATTAATTTTTTTTCAAAAATATATAAATTTAGTGTAAATCGCTGTCTTTACAGCGATTTGATTTTTTTTAAAATAAAAACTAATTAAAAATCGCTGCCAATGATTTTTTTTTAAAAAAAATTGAATCAATTTTTCTTTTAAATAAAGCAAAAAAAAATTAAAAAAAAATAAAAAAAATTGATGGAAGTCGCTGCTTCTGCAGCGACTTATAGAATTTTTATTTTTTTTTAATTTTGAAAATCGCTCCGTGCGGAGCGATTTGTTTAATTTTATGTTTTTTTTAAAAAAGAAAAGACAATTTTAAGTGCAGCGATTTCGCTTTTTCAGAAGCTAAAGTCGCTAGCGTTTTTACCGTTTTGGTTTTAAAAAAAATTGATATGCCCTTTTGGATTTTTGACAATTTTTTTTACCCTTTTAACTCCGCACTCTCAAGATGAATACTAAATAAAGCATTCTGAAAAAGAAAACAATAACTACAACAAAATAATATAGATGATGGTCAACGTATAATTAACCATAAATAGATACAAATATTGAAGAAATAAGAAACTACAAGAATAACACTACAACTATCAGTATAGAAAAATAAGCATGAACGTTTAAACTGTAGTTCTTTGTAGTCTCGATCTCACCTAAGGTCATATCCTCAGTATACTAAAATTATGTCATGTCATGTCTAATCACTTTCACCTCTTCTGAAACTAACTGTATAGCAAACATCTCACACATCTGCACTAGAGCATCCATGTATATCCTCTTCACATTCTTGAACTATCTCAACTTCGCCTTTGGTATCTTACCTTTCATCGAATCCGCTCTTACCATATTCCAAATATTTGTATATCTAATTTTATCTCCACTAGTTTGTCCACATCTACCTCGACATCCTCATTTCCACAATTCTCATCTTCTGAATATGAGAGTTCTTGACTGATCAACACTTCGCTCTATACAATATATATAGTCGGTCTAATTATCACCACTCTATAAAACTTGTCTTTAGGTTTTGGTGGCACCTTTTTGTTACACATGACTCCGAATGTGAGTCTTCATTTCATCCATTTTGTACTAATCGATATATGACATCATTATCAATTTCCTATTACCTTGAATAATAGATTCAAAATACTTAAAATTTCCTTTGATATCAAGCCTCAATTTACTTATAACGGTATTTACAAGTGAATTGTAAATATCAAAGTCTGGAAGGATAAACAATATAACAATCAACCACCTATCGATCTTCTGTCCTAATTTATAATTCATTCGTCATAATTTTCAATCTAACGTCATGTCTCAATAAATTAAAATTATATCATGTCATGTTTAATTACCACTTCTGAATTGTTTGATTTGCTAATTCAATCACCTTGGATATCATATTCCTTCATTTTTGATAGTACATGTCTAGAGATTAGAAATATAGATACAAAATGAGATTATTTTCACATGCGTTGCTTTCATTTCCAGCTGTTTAAGCTAGTCTCCCCATAAAAACAGGAAAAAATAAAAAAAAAAGTCTTTGGCTAGTACATTTGTCTCATTGAGCCCAATGAAGATAAAATAATTAAAAATAGCAATTTCTTCGTTTTGTGTTATTTTCTTTATTCGTAATCAATCTGATCAAATTGGGAATGCAGAGATACATCTGTGGTTTTCCCATTTGTGCATATCACATTATTGATAGTTAAATCTCACCAAGATGTCCAACTTGATAGTTCTTTAGAAGTTCGTTTAAATAATTAGTTAGAATTATGTCGATATTCGTAGAAATAGTTATGAGAGAATTTATATATCATTTTGTATAGATATTAATTATTTATGTATAACTTATTTCACCTTCTATCATATTTAAAATAATACATATAAATTCTCTCATAACTTATACATATGTTGCTTATGCAAATTTTTGTATTGCAAATCAAACATCGTACTCCTCTCGTCTCAAATTAATGAGTGACTTGTTTAGATTTGACATGAAGTATTAAAAAGTAAAAGAAACAATTTGAATCTTGTGGTCTAAATTAACTAAGATCCGACAAATGCATCGAAATATCATTTAATCTTGTAATTTTGAACATTTAACGAAAAAAGTTTTAATTAAGAAGTTGCTAGAAAGGAAAAAATCATTCTTTTTTAGATAGAAAAAAAAAAGTAGGTCAAACAAATTGAAACAAAAGAAGTATTAATTTTATATAGGCATAATATATAAATATGTCATTTAACTTGGCTTCGAATCACATTTATGCCCTTCAACTTTGGGAGTGCACAAGTAGACACTTAAACTTGTATAAAGTTGAACAAATAGACACACATGTTCTACATGTCATTCCACATGTCATTTTTTGTCCTATGTGGTGTCCTACGTGTATTTTGTCATGTAGGACTCGTGTGTTTATTTATTTAGAAGTTGGATAGTTAAAGTGTCTGTTTGTGCATTATGAAAGTTGCAAGTCAAAGTTAAAATTTGAAGCCAAGTTTAGAATCTAATTTATGTATTATGCCTTTTATATATAAGTAACTTACTTCCTCTAACCAACTGTCAAACATTGTATTATTTGTACAAATTTTAATATCTGTATAACTAACCTCCAAATCAACTATCAAACCATATCGTGCTTTATACGAAAACTATGAAAGGACTAGATTGTTTAGTGTCTCAATAGTGTAACCCAGTTATCAATAAAATTAATAAAATTATAGATAACTAAAATCCAAATTAGAGCATAATAAAAACATTTGATGATGCCCTTCTTCTTATTTACTTAAATTTTGGTGAGTAAAGTCATCATAAAAATAACATAGGAAAAAACACTTTGTCAGAAAATTTAGTTAGAATGATATTCTATCTATGTTATTTTATTTTTTAAAAATATTTTCTCTTTTAATTTTAATATATTTTGATTTAAAAAAAATCAATTTATTTTAAAATAAAAAATATATTATTATTTTAATTTTCTGACCAAATTTTTTAAATATTTATAATTTTTTAATAACATATATTATATATAAAATAATTGAGATACGCATAAATCGAATCAAACAGATCGTATTTAAAAATAAGATAGAATGGCCTGTTGTAAGTAGCAGAGTAGTCAATAGTGACTGACAGGTAAAAGATGCGTAAGAATGAAAAGTAGCGGAATGGACGCTGAGGATTGGGCGAGAAGTGCTATTATTAAATACTCCCAAAAACATTATCCACAAACATTTAAAATAATTCTTGGAGGTATATTGATAGGAGGCAAATCCAAAAATTAATAGATTCCGGGTGTATTAATATTATCTTAGCTTAAATATAAGTTTTAGTAAATTTACACTCAAGTTCGGGGTGGTTTTTCTAGCCTATACCAACAACGCAATGATAAATTTATGTTTCTCATAGATCCATTGTAATTATATTAGAGTTCTGTCAGTTATCAAATAAATATACATGTATATACATTATTCTTTTCAAAGTTAATGAATACATGTGTACTTCGCCTAAGAGTAAGTTTACCTCTGAGTGAGGGATATAAAATAATATTCTTTTATCTTAATTTATATGAAATTATTTGATCAAAGAGAAGCTTAAGAACAATAGAAGAATTTTTGAAACACAAAACTTAAAACAGGCTATATGTATTTGTGTAACTAATAATTCATGTGGATAAAGATAAAAAAAATTAAAATCAATTTATTACCTTCTTTAGTCCATATTTTACATTTTATAAATAAAAAAAACTAGTTTAAGAATAATAGTAGAAAATAACCTTTAATCTATGCTTTCTAATATTAAGTGCGTACAAGTAAATACTTAAATTTGTATAAAATTGAATAAGCAGACATACGTGTCCTACGTGTTATATATAGGACACCATATAGGATACGAATTGCCACATAGAACGCTATGTATAATGCATATGTCTACTTGTATACATTCAAAATTAAAAAAATATAAATACGAGCTAAATCTTAATTAATGATTATCCTTATGTAGTATGCCTGTTTTTGTTAAAAATAAATTTTGTATCCAATTAAACAAAGTCGATTAATACAAAATTAGAAGGGCTTAGAGTTATTAAAGAGCCATGAAAAGGAAAAAAAGAAAAAGGCAATTGGGGTCCAGAAGAGAAGTTAGAAGCATGTTTGTCATATAAGCATGTGCTTCTTCTGAGTACACTGATCTCTTTACACATGCTAAAAGCTCCCATTTCATGTGCAATTTTACACAAAAGTCTACTTTTTTTTATCCTCTCTGTGTTCCTATCTCTCATTGGATTTATTTCCCTGCAAACTTGTCAAAGTTTTAGTTCCTATTGAATGAGAGGGTATGGACTCAACATTGAAAAGTTAGCATCATGGACAGACTCATCACTAAATACATTTCCATCAATAATATAGTTGTGGTATAGGGGAATCTTAGAAGCTGGCTGACTATCTAAATATATCGTATTAGTGAGGATTTGATTTTCTACATTGTAATTCTCTTTCTATTTCTCCTTTACTAACTCTCAGCCAGTGTTTTAAAAGGCGAGGGCGTGAGACGAGGCGTTTTATACTGTGCAGAGCGAGACGTAAGTTTTGAGACACGGGGCGTAAGTCCTATGGATTTACTAGGCGTAGTCTCATGTATATTCAAATTTATGGTTTTATTACTAATTAAATAAGTAAAAATAAACCTTTTAATGATTAATGATTTTTATTTGAGATAAATATTAATAACCAATAATGAAGAAAAAAAGTGTTATAATTATTATTTGAGAAATATCATTATACCAATAATAAAAATATGATTTAAAGCAAAAAAAAAATTAAAATAAAAACGCCCGGACCTACGTTTTTATGCCTAGGACTTACGTTTTTTATGTTCAGGGCTTACGCCTCAAATTTTAGGACTTACACCTTATGAATCTACGTTTTTAATTTACACTTTAGAGCGTTTTTTGTATGCCCCGCCCTGAGACTCGCCCCAAAAACATTTTTTAAAACACTGCTCCCAATTATTATTTTTTAAAAAAAAGATATAGAGCGGTATATATTTCTTGTATCTTTAATTAAAGATATCATGTTCGCGTTCTCTTAGGTACAAATTGTTAGTGAAAAAATCAATCATCTTTATTAGCAATGATGTTTCTATCTTCATCCTTAATTAAAGATATCGTGTTCGCGTTCTATAAGTACATATCAATCATCTTTATTAGCAGTGGTGTCTCTATCTTCACCATTGGTTAAAAATATTATGTTTACGTTCTATTAGGTACAAATTAAATCAATCGTCTTTATTAGTAGTGGCGCAACGTCTCTATCTCCATCCTTGGTTAAAGATATCGTGTTCGCATTCTATTAGATACAAATCAATCATCTTTATTAGCAATGGCGCAACCACAAGTAATGAAGGGTGCTCAGTTACACACCCTTTTCATCAAAAAAAATTGTATATTGAAAATTATATGAAGTGTATTATGTATATATAGGCCAAAACTATTTTCCATTTGTATATGTTAACTCTTGAAAACCCTTAACCAAATTTCTGATTTTGTGAATGTTTATTTGATAATTCATTACTTTCTTCGACATGAATTCGAATTTAATCAAATCTATGCACAATAATCAAATGAGCAATATTAATAAGATGTAAAATTTTACGATAAAAATTCAAATTTCATCAAATATATATATAAGATATTTCTATCAATCATAATAGGAGAGGAATGAGGGTCTATTAATTCCTTTCGTGGGGTGCATCTGTTACAACTAATAAGGGGGGCATGGGCATGTGATGCTTGCAATTATATTCGACTCATAAGTCATAATTCAATTCTATCTTTACATTATTATTTTTCATGTTACAATATTACGTCCCTTTGGAGTTGGCATGCAATATTCTTTGTTCATCACGTGTAGATCATGTAGATAATTTCTTTTATAATTTTTGTACTTTATACTTGATTGAATAACCATGTAAACAACAAATATTTATATAATTGATTCCATCTTGCTTTCGATGAGGCAAGGGCAAAGCTATCGTTCAACATTTGTTAGTACACGAAAAGAGTAAAAATAATGATGCAAATTGTTAAATCCTTTAATATAAGGAAAGTTTCAAGTGTAATAATATAATAATATTCAAGATTTATGTAAGATTTACAGGATCTTACGTGAATAGGATCAACAGACGATCAATAAAACCATGGATGGACTAGGTTAGTGACCTACCTTGCATTTTGGTGGGGTGCCTGTCTTAAGTCCCAAAAAAATAAAATCAAACAGGGCATTCTTGTTAAATTAAAATTCCTGGTTTGTACCCATAAATTGAGGCATAATCATAGTACTATGCAGTTGATTTGTTCTAAGTGGTGGGTTCTCCCTTTAATTTTGGAGTGTGCGTAATTTGCTTTACAAATCATACCATCTCATGTTGTCTCATATTCCTCCAAAGATAAAGCCTAAATAAAGGATAGTTGGCGGGTCGTTCGTTCGTGTGGAGAATCTCTCTCGTTACTCAGGATTTCTCTCGGTTGATCCGATGCGTCATAGATAGAATGGAGTGGGCTATACGCCGACCCACGTTAAAAGCTTTCTTCTCGTATGAGATTTCGATTGAATAAACAATGGTTATTTCAAACACCATCTACTGTCCCACCAACTGATCAGTGGGTTCATGCCGCACAGAAATCGAGACCTGAGTATTTGGTAGGAAAGAAATGTTTTTCTTAAAAAAATAAAATAAGTGAATATCATAATTTTTTTTAATGATATGCAAGAAAAATTATATTATTCTAGAAAGGGAAAAAGAACAAATATACTTCGAATTATCGTAAATGATATGCAAATATCTTTTGTTATATTTTTGGGACATTGATGTCTCTGCCGCCCAAAGAGCATATATGTCATTCACTCTAACGGCAGACTAAAGAGGGACACATGGCGCAATCTTATCCGTCGATGATCGGATTGGTGGGATAAGATTATATGACACGTGTATGTCCGTTAGTATAAATGGTATATATACTCTAGTTCTTAAACGGCAGGGGCACCAATGTCCCAAAAGCATGACGGGGGTATTTGCATACCATTTTGTTCGGAGGTATATATTTATCCTTTTTCCCTTTTAAAAATATTTACTTAAATGAATACTTATTATCATTATATCAAAGACATAGCTTTAGTTAAGAGTGTCCCTCTTTAAATATATATATATATCTTTTAATCACAGAATTTTTGATATATATATAAAGTAGTTTTTCGACGAAAAATGTTCAATTGGACACCTAAAATAGCTATAGCTTCGATCTAAATTGGCGCAAAAATAACTTATTTTAAAGACCAATTAAGATTTAATTTTTATGAGTTCAGACTCACTTTTTGCTAGTTGCTACCCCAAAATAGAGGGACTAATGAAAAAACTAAAGACAATTAGTTTAAATTTTGAATGGCAATTCCTTACAATGCTTATGGTCAATTGATTCCTGACATATCAATTAATATTAGCAAATATCGCTTTAGTTATTGCTGTATTTGTATTGGAAAAGGAAAAAAAAATCTCCCTCTTTTGTATTTGCCTAAAATGCAAAGAACCTTTATTTTTTCTTTTAATTTTTCGAAAGTGATTTTTGCTGGAAGTGTTTTGGAGACTAGCCGTTTACGTCTGATTTGAAAAAACTAATAATTTGTGTTTGATCAAGATTTTAAAATTTTTGAAAGAAAAAAAAGCTATTCTAATTTTAGATTTGTAAAAAACAACTTCGGCTACTATTCTAAAATATTTTTTTTTTCTAAAAATTTGACCTATACATATCTCAACATCCCAAAATAGGTATTGCTTTAAGAAAAACTTTTAACTCACAAGAAAACTTGACCATTGTCTAAAATTGAAATTAGGTGATCACAAAATGTAAAACTTTGAAATATGGGCCTCCTTATTGGGTAGCAAGAGTAGAATGGAGACCTTTAGAGTCTTTGATCAGTTTGGGCTGGACTGCACAAACACATTTTTTCACACACCCAATGCAAGTGTCATTTATGAATCCCATTTTTGGAGAGAGTATTGTAATATCATTTCGATTAACTTTTAACTAAAATAAACATGGAACTACTTTACGCTAACTACATAGTGTTAAGAGCTAGCTATATCTTATCGTTACACTCTTCGGATATACAAAGATCTCATAAAATTTAGTGGAATTCAAATACAACTCAAAACGTCCTGATACATTGAGTTTCGATTTCAGATACATCCCTCATGTCTCAATACAACGCGTCTCAATTTTGAGTATATCATTCAACGTACCGATCATGGTCTTGGCTTCGAATACATTCCTTAATGTCTCGGTACACTGCGTCTCAATTTTGAGTACATCATTCAACGTCTTGATATATCTCGTAAAGTGATGTATATGAGAATATAAGAGTAGGAATTTTTCGTAATTTTTTCATATGATGGAAAAATTGTAAAGGATATGATAATTAAGTTGTGGATTTTGGGTGTCGGACTAAAAACTAACAAGTTATTTGAGAATGGTTTTGGAGGTGGGCTATTTTAAAGTTTGGATAAACAACGGGGTCAAATAATTAAGACTATATTCATGTTTGTTAATAATTATGATACCATCAAATTTGGGTGAATCTCATTTTTTTAAAAGATTTAAATTATATATAGTGATAGAGAATTTTAACTTATGATTTTTGGAAAAAAAAATATTTAACTCATGATACCACATTTGACAACTAAATAATCAAATTATAATTCACGTCACATGTCAAAATGTTAATCTTTCCTCTTTGTTTTAATATTTTTGAAATTTGAAAAAAAATCTGTATTTTTATTAATCAAAATGTTGTAAAAAAAAAGGACAACAAAAGGAATAAGATGATTATGACGAGGAAAATCTTAGTAATTTAGATAGTTGTCTATCTAAATTTTCACTTTGTTTGACGAGAGTTCCTAATTAGTACTTGCTCCTATCCACACATTAACATTTAGTACTTGTGATAATCACAATAGATCATTGTGTTCATTTTGCAAGGAAGCAAATGCATTTACACCTTTTGTCCATGAAAAATACTGTATCACGAAGAATAAAGAGAAAACAAAAATTAGGGAAAATGGTCTGAAAAATATTTTAATTTTGATCAAAATTGTTGTTATGATATCAAATTTTATGAAGGAACTTTTATCCTCTGCATTATTTAATAGTGTATTTTAAATGTATATATGTGCTCACGTGGATACATTACAATTTATAATGATGCAATATTTATGATGTTAACGTGGATACATATATATCTTTAAAATATACTATTAAATAGTGCAGGAGGAAAAAGTCATTTTCAAAATTCGATATTGTTACAGCAATTTCAATCAAAGTTCAAATATATCTCAGACCTTTTTCTCAAAAAAGTAAGTAGACTTGAATGGAGCAAGATGAGGAGGCAAGGCTAGGCCGGGCAGGACGAAACAAGGCGAAATCGAAGACATTAAATGCTACATGGGGCAGCGTTACAAAAAAAAGTGTGACTTGCATGGGGATTTCCTTAGGGATTAGTATGAAAATCCGCAGGAAAATTATGTTCTTGCAAATTTTCATATTAATCCCCAGGAAAATTCTCATTTAATTCATACTTTTCTTATAGAATAGCAGATTAAGGTTTGCCCTGTCCCGTCTTGCTACATTTACACATACCTATATGCACGTTGAAGAAGGCATAGATAAAACAACAAAAACATACTCAATGAAATTTCAAAAGTAAAATTTGAGAAGAATAGAATATACGCAGATCTTACCACTACTACTCGTGAAGGTATATAGACTGTTTTGGAAAGACAGGTACACAATGTGTAAGGTAAATTAAATCATGACAAAATTCATGTCATTAAAAATTTCAACCCAACTTTATCATATACTAGTAATAATAATAACTTAACAAGTAGTACTAATACAAATAACATTAACTTGATCAAGAATTACAAGCTACAATCTTTGATTTGAATTCTAATCCAAACAATTAAGAGGCAGTTAAGTTAACGTAAAATGGAAATCCAGTATCTGGTAGCCATTCTTTTCCTTCAATGAAATTCCCCACAGTAAACAAACTAGCCTCAGCAGAAGTGTTAATAACCCTATAACCAGGCCATGTAACCCTAGCACTCGTATTAGAACCCGGTCCTCTGTTCATATACTCTCCATAATATAGCGTACTCAACGCGAAACTACCATTCCATTCTAAGAATCCAGCAGGATCAATCAAGCTACCAATATGCGTTAGCATAAAAACCGTCCTGGAATATTCTTTCCAGGGCCGTCCTAAGTAATTTTTAAACGTCGATTCCACTGGAATCAAGTCAGCAGCAGATGCAATTTTACCGCTCAAAATTGAAATCCCAGTGTTCTGATTAGGATCTTCTCTTCCTTGTGCTGTGAATATGTTCTTTTGGTTGTCGTTTGGTTTACGAGCATATAAGTTGCAATTTTGTAACACTACTGCTGCGTTACCAAATATGAAGTCTACAGTACCATAAACATCACAATCGCGATAGAATTGTCGAAGAGAATGTACGTACAGAGTGTCTTGATATGCTACAAAGCTACATTGATAGAAAGCAGAGAGATCTGAGCCACTTCTAACTGCAACTGCTTGGTGCTTGCTTGGTCCAGCATAGTTTTCAAATGTAATACCCTTTGCTAAAAATCCATTTCCCACAACAGCTGCAGTAACAATGATAGAGTTTTAATTTCCACTATGTACATAATCTTTTCAAATTCGTAATCAGAATACTAGCTCTGCCTCTGTATACCGTTTAAGGTCCTCACATTTTGAACTCCACGAAAAATTAACAAACATTTCGTGGCGTTCAAAATATACAAGTGGATAACATGAATTCACAGCTATAGATGTCCTACTGTAATGCTGCAATTTGTGTTCCCATTTTAAAATTCTCTTACCGACATAATCAATAAAAAATTTCATACCTTTAATTATGGCAACTTTTTCAATGATTATAAAATATCGTCTACCTCGACTTTAAGATGTAAGTTTTTACAAATAAAAAAGATTCTCAGTTTCAATTTATGTAAATAATATATATATATATTTGTGTGACTGTAAAATATTTATTATAAATAAAATAAATATAAAAATAAATAATTATTTTATATACTATATTATTATTAAAAATAAAAGCAAGTCGTATAAGTTTGACACAAGTACAATTATGAGAAGCTATATAAAGTATAAGATTTTTTTGTCCAATACATACAAAAATGAGATTTGAAGCCATAGCTTTAGTAAGTATATATTTATGTAGAACACGTGACACTACAGGGAACGCGTCAACATCAAGATCTCGAGTACATCTACTCACGAGGACCTATAGTTCTTTTTTATTTGATTTTAATATTTATAATAACTAAATTTAAATTTTTATCAAAATTTTTTTTCTTTAAAATAAAAATTTTATACATAAAGGATTCGAACCGAAAATCTACAATTAAGGTGTAAGAAATATTTACTACTCTACCACGATCTTGGCAATGACTTTTAAGTTAAAATGAGAGTCCACTATTTATTCAAGTTATTTCCGGTATTGCACTTTTTATGTCAAAATTTTAAAAGATTCAAATTAAATAAACTCACACTTACACTATGTTTGGATTATTGTTATTCATTATATTGTATTATATCGTTATTATACCTATTTTGATTGTTATTTAAAATGTATTGTATTGTATTATTAAATTTAATTTTTACGTAACAATGAAAACCCCTATTTTATAGAACAACCAATTTGGTATGTTCCATTGTAACTAAATTTTTTTTCCAATTATATATTTACATAATATTTTAAAATACTTTTTTCCCTTTATCTTAATTATTCGAATTTAGTCAAACCTCTACCCTAGAATAATTAGAATATTTTAGTAAATTTATAAATTACAATATTGTATGATACAATCAAACCAAACAATTAAAATCTTATTAAACAACAACAAACAATACAGTCTAGCCAAATATTATATCTATCATTCAATACAATATGATAGAGTATAATACAATATAATATATTATGAAACAATGAGTAACAAAGATCCATACAAAGTATTAAATATTAAAAAATAGAGTAAATAGTAAAGATCAAAGTTGAAGTTAATTTATTACACTTTTTCAATTTTTATTTTTTTGACAATTTATAATTTTGTTTAGCACTTTATAAAAGTTAAGGTTAGGGGTGTGCATCGGTCGGTTCGGTTCGATTTTACATATAATCGGTTCGGTTTATCGGTTTTCGGTTTTAAAATATGCTAACCCAATAACAAACCAATAAGAAATTTTTTATCGGTTTATCGGTTTATCGGTTTTTGATGTTATCGGTTCGGTTTCGGTTAACCCAATAAGAAAGTGTCGATCAAATAATATATAATAGTACGTATGTTATAATTACATGTTACCGACTTACCGCCAAAACATAATAGAAAACTTTAAATGTTAATCAAATTACTAACATTCACAAACTTGCAAAAGCTATCGCCTACAATTACGAACTAGAATTAAAACTAAAATAAAATATTTCAATGAGACAATCTTGAACAGTTGTTTGATCCACCAAATAATCAACAAAGTTCTCACCAATTTTTCTAACCAAAAAATCACATAGCCTGAAAAGCTAATATTGAATCTATTTATGTATTAAATTATGTATATTTAATATTGAGGAAGGGTAAAGTATTAAATAACTATCATCTTATTGGGTTATCGGTTTACCCAATAACCCAATAGGAAAAACCGAAACCGACCCAATTACCCAATAATTATTTTTTCTAAACCCGTTAAAAACCCAATAACCTAATAACCCAATAACAATAACCCAATAACATTTTATCGGTTCGATTTATTGGTCGGTTCGGTTTTTTCACACCCCTAATTAAGGTATTATATAAATTGATAAAGAGGATATATTATACTTCTAGAAGAAATACTGATTAAAGTAATTGGAGTATTTGTTAAAAATTATTAACTGTAACAGTCTTTTAACTAATCAAATCACCTGAAAAAGCAATAAACCAAAGCAAACAAGAATTAAAGAACGAAGATACTTAAACTTTTCGAAAATGTTGATAGCAATTAAATATGACACGAATATAATATTATTGTAACGAGTCCGAGCAATATAGAATTTAATAGAGAAACTTAAAACTTCAAACTTACCGACGGTAGCAGATCGGAAAGTAGTCCATCCATCGACGACGCTACGATTTCCCTTTATCAACGTTTTTCCGATTCCATCTCCGAGGAACATGATCATGCTCTTCTTTTTCACTACTTCAACATATTCAAAATACGCTCCCGCCTTAATGTAAATCACAAATCTCGTACTACTGGAATTTGGAGCTGCACTCAATGCTTCGTTTATTGTACTAAAATTACCAGTACCGTCCTTAGCAACAATCAAATCGATCTTCGTCTGATTAATCGGAGTTTGTAAAAGTGCTCTGTCTCTCCTCTTAATCCAATTGGGGAAACCGTCATGTACAACGCCATATTCCGGATAAATCTCCAGAGATTTCCTCGTCTTCAACGACGACGATGATTTCTTCAATTTCTTCAGCATTGCCAAACAATTACTCACATGGTGAGAAATTGTATGCAGGCGACGCTGAACAAATCGTCTCAAATTCTTCGTACTACGACCAAGTCCGTCGAGGCACGTTGCTTGATTCGTCATTGCAGCACTAAGAAGAGTTTGCAAATCGTTATAGTTCTGCGAAAGAGATCTATTAGGATGAAGAGCAACCAGACTACTTTTAAGTTCAATTATAGTATCATCCAAGAGCTGAATACAATCTTCGAGAGCACGTTTTTCGTATGGCTCAAGTTTAGGCAAATCCTCACGAATATCAGTACAGTTTCTCGCAGAAGCTTTAACTTCCACAACTGTGACATTGATAGTGGAAGATATTATTTGAGAAATGGATTTTTGAGGGAGATCTGGAATTGCAGCGAGAGTAGAGACGCAGAGCTGTTTGTAAAGTGCGTCTTCACAATGAGAATGCGCGATTTGAATGTTTTTGTGGACATGAATGTGTACTGTTTCTGAAGAGTTTTTTGAGAGAGAAGTGAAGAATGTGAGAGAGACGATAATGAAGATAGCTAAAAGAGAAAGCAGCAATGGAGTTTTCCATTGGAGACTGTACATTGTGGAAACAGAGAGTTGCAGAGCAAAATTAGAAGGAAACAGAGAAACAACTGCTCTGTATAAATAAGAGAAAAATGATACTCCCTTCGAATTTCAAAATTTAAAATATATCATATAAATTTTATCGAATAGTATTTCCTACATTTCATACTAAAATAATTTTTGAAATGTATCAAATTATCTTATTAAAATCTTATATAAGTTAAAATATATTATCTTTAAGAAAATATAATAATCTTTCAAGTCCGAACGCGTTGTGTACGGTGCTACAAATTTTGAATGTCGCTATTAAAAATTTGGTTATTTTAGTACATGTCGCTTATGGTTTAGAACTAACAATGTTGACATGTTTGGTATTCAAGTAACACTGTCCCAGATAAACTCCTTTGTCTTAATTTAAAATGGAGGACGTTTAGAAAATAATTTTTTAATCTAATGACTTAAAACTAAAGATAAAATAAATTAGTATAACATATCAAATATAAATATTTTGAATTATATCATCTTAAATATGTGGTTTTATTTTCAAAAGAGACTGTCATTAAAGGTAAATGAGAATATTATAATTTTAAATTTACAATCCTAAATATATATTAAAAAAAAGTAATTTTTTCAAATGCATTAATACAAAAAAAGGGAAGATCCAAAATGTATAAGACCAGTGGAGATTCATAAATTATTATAAATATATTTATCAGAGATAAGGTTAAAATTTTAGAGTTTTAAATTTTCTTTGAACAATTAACTAGTTTATTAGGGATTCATAAATTATTATAAATATATTTAATTAATTTTTAATATAAATACATAATTTATGAAAAAATTATTTAATTTATCAAATTTATTAATCCTTACCTAATTTTGCCTCTCGATCAAATGTCTCCGCCATCAATCATTAGATTGAGAGTCGAAAAAGTGAATATTAGAGGTAAGTTGACGAATGTAAATGAGACTGATTTACTCTTATTTAAATTTTAAGTTTGATTTTAAATATGAGAAAAATCTTGTGCATGAGAGCGATATCCTTAGATGAGTTTTGCAATGCGTGGTTTGAATTTAAATGACATTTTAACGGGTGCGACGAAAAATAAAAAAAAAACAATAAGAACAAGAATTTCACTCATTGGTTAGCATATGAACTGGTCCTAAACTCATTTGGGGAAAGAAAAAAGACACTGGTCCTAACTCTAAAAAAATTGGAGCTGTACTGTTTTAGTTCTTTTTTACTCCAAATGTTTCTAAATCGCCAAGGACATTTAAAAGGAGTAGAAAAATGAACTCAATCATAGTAATTGCTTCCTAAATTTAACATTTACACATAAACTTAATATATTTGTAATAAAAATATACTACTTTCTAAGCAAAAGCGTCTAAATTTGATAAAATCTAGAAAAACATATTTAAAGAGGGTTTCATGGATTCACGCGAATATATATAACCCTCTTTAGGTGTGAACCCATGTTTAAAGTATCATATAAAAATATAATAATGATTAACTGCACTTATCTAAGTAAAATTATAAAGTTAAACATTATATGTATCTTTTTTTTTTTTAGCAACACTCTTCCTAGTGGTTATCGTTTATACTTTTGGTATTTCAATCAATTTTTTTTGCTTTAATTTTTCAAAATTTTCAAATATGTTATATTGGAAATTCCTTAAAAAAATATCATTGCAAAATTTTTATATAATTAAACCAAATGTACATATTAAACTTTTTAAAACTAATATATATATATATATATATATATATATAAAATTAACGATGCATTATTAAAAATGTAAAATATCACATTGATTAATTTTTTATTTTAATTATAATTTTTTATAATAATACACTTATTCTTTTTAAAATCCCGAATACACCTCTAGATACAGTAAATCTTCTTTACTTGCTGCTTGAGTGGCTTTACTATAGTATAAAGAGATCAAGACTAGTGATGTCGGTGAGTTAGTTTATTTATTTATTCATAGCTCACACATGACAATAGTCTCATTAGATTGACAATTATGGCCTTTACTTTATTTTTTATTATTATTGGTGCTACCTTAGGTTGAATACAGCCAAAACGCGATGAAATAGCTAGAAAATGAACATCACGGCAGCTGGTTTATTATTCGAATTTAGTCAGATATTAAATATTGAGTGGGAAAAAAAAATTGATGTTAGACATGAATTTTCACAAGAGATTTTGATTTATCATGATTCAAAATTATTTGATTTCATTTTTAATAAAATAATGAGGAAATTTCATTAGTAATGAAAAAGAAGGTCGAAGAAAATTTAGATATATTATTCAGATCGATTTTTGATATGTTTGAATTCAATCTTTCATTAGATCTTCACGGAATGATTGTCCATCTTTTCAAACTTCTCTACTTAAATTATTGTGCTTGTTGTGTTTTACTTAGTAATTTGTTGATATTTTTTGACTTTATACCCCATAAAATATTGATTTGGTTGAACTTGTCGATTGAGACTTTATTTAGACTCAAATGCTAGCTAATTGTGTTAATAATTAAATTTGATCAAAATATTTAATGTTCTAAGAAGAAAAGGTTTTTATTATTTTTACTTTTTCAACTAGATAATTAAAGATAGATAAATGATAGTGTATGATATTCAAAATTAAACTATTACTCCTTCTGTTTCATAAAACTACTCACTGTACTATAAAGTAAAAAAGTGTTTTTATTAACTTAATCAAAATGTCTTGAAAAATAAGGTAGTACTAGTAGTTTTTTAGTTGTTTCTTGTTTATATAAAATAAATCTAATTAATATTTTCTTGATTATCATTTATTTTAAATCAATTTTTTTTTTAAAATACATCACTTATTATGAATCGACGCGATCCATTATTGTACTATTAACCATGTCATTTTTCAATGGATCTCAAAATATTGTAACTAAATACCCAAATCGAAGGCTCCATACTGACAATGAAACAGCTTTGGTATGGGAATTGGTTAACTATACTTATCTATCCTGCAAGAATTTATTTCTCTTCACATGTACAGTTAATTGCCTAAAATAGAACCTTAAATTAAGGTCCAAGAACATGTATTGTCTTACTTCATTTGTAATTTATAATTTTCCCATTTGGTTACATATTAAACCTTAAATCAAGATCCAAGAACATGTAATATCTTACTTTATTTGTACGTACTTTTAACTCATTTTGCTCAATTTTCACATCATAAACTAATTTTGTGATTGAGCTTGCTAGATCATAATAGTCGATTTTAATTTATTCCACGATACATTAAAGAAAAAAGAGTCTAATTTATCCTTCTATTTTTTGAAAAGGTTCAAATTTTATTTCATGTTATTCAATCAGCGACCAAAAAAGTTTTAGTGTTGTTTAAACGATAAAAATACCTCTCTCCACTAACGGTCATGTGTCCAAGGTAGAAAAAAGATCTTTGTCCAATCTCTTTGTGCCATTTTTTCCCTTGTTTTTTTTCTTAAAAAATTGGGGGGTAGGGGGAAGGGATGGCGGGTGAGAGGATTACGAGATGGAGAATTGAAATTTTCGCCAACAAGTGAAACTTTAGATAGTCAACTAACTGATTTATGATATTCTGTTAAATACGTTGTTTCCTTTTGAAACGGAGTTAGAACTTCCTTTTTATAGTGGGGTTCCAAACCCACAACCCTAGTGTGGAAAATATTTCCACGATTTCTTACTTATCATTGATTCAACATTCAATTTTGATAAAGGGTTCATAAGTCAATATACATATATATTTATTTAATTTGTTGTTACATATATAGGGTCAACAGAAAAGCTACTGAGTTCATCCGAATCCACAAACCCTTACTTAGTTCCGTCTCTGATTCATTTCAATTGTCATAAAAAAATATTATCTAGTCTCTATCTTAATTCTACTAGTCTATATAATACAAATAGTGGCGATATAATACAAGAATATTTGGATTTTATTTAGAGAATTTGAGGAAATTAGTCCATAAATTATATTTTTGATCCTCGTATTACTACTTCATCAATTTTAATTAGATGGTTGAAGGATTATTAAAATATATAAACTCTTAACTGTTCTTTAAATATTCGCATCAAATCTGAAAAAGAGGAAGTATATTATATAAACTGGGAATAATATGAGCAAATAATTAATGAGGCTTTTAAGTATCCAGTACAGGCTAAGCAACTCCATGAAAATAATTAGTATTAATTAATCAGATTAAGCTAAACTATAAAGCAGGGCGGATCTAGATGGGTGAAGATGTTCACTCGAACTCCCTAAAAACAATTTATATTATATGTGTAACATATATTTCTTTTTAGCATTATAATCATTTAAATACAAAATTAAGGTTGACTCAGTGATTTAGAAAGTTCAAATTTTTTTTTAAAGTCTAAATCTTAGGTACTATATTTATTTTTCGTCATTTCTTCTATTTATTCTGTGTCTGGCCAACAAAAACATATCCCTCCCAAAATGCATATTTTCCAAAATAAAAAATTATAAGATTTGCTATTTATTTCTTATGTCCAAATATAAATTATTTTAACTAACTGAATTTGAAGTTTTCTTTTACGTAGAAAAAGAAGTCGTTTGTTATTTATTTAAAAAAAAATTGAATTGGTGGAATATAAATTAATTATTAGATATTTCAAAAAGATAAAAGAGTCTTTGATGATTAAGGCTATAAAATGTATATTTTATTTGGTGTACAAAAAACATTAAAAGATAATAATTCGATTCAAACTTATATGATGATATTTTACTAAGCACGAAGTTTAGAATAAATTTTAAATAATAATTAAAATGTGTGGTCTAAATAAGATATAATTATCTATTTGTAAAATAGCTTATTAAGAGTAAAATTACAAAAATCATAATATTTTTTCAATGTGTAAGTATGATAATTATTTTTTGAGAAAATGCACAAGTACCTTCCTAGACTATGACTGAAATTTCAGAAATACATCTTAACTATTTTAAGATCTATTACCTCCTGAACTTTATTTTTTTTTTATAATTTTGTGTACCCTTTTTGGTTACTTGACACCCAAATATCTCCTTAATTGTGTGAGTCACATAGTGCGTCACGTAAAATAAAAGATGTATAAAACTACAAAAAAAATAAATTCAAGAGGTAATATGACCTTAATTTAGTTAAAGTGTCTCTATGAAATATTTGTCAGAGTCGGTTATATATATATATACTTTTTCCTGTCATTGAGGTTCTGGAATCGTAATTAGGAGACCAAAGTACTAAATTCTCATTTGCACATTAATTGTTGATAAATAAATTACTTTTATATCAGACTTCTGTGCTTGCCCGATTAAATTTTTAACGGTAACTTAAGAATAAAATAACTTTTTTTTTAAAAAAAAAATAATGTTCTCAGGTACTGCATGTTGTTTATTTCAGAAATTAGTTTTTTTTTTAAATAATAATAATATACTCTGATTATTTATTTGCTCCAAGTAATAATTTCATCAAGTTGGTTATAATGTATTAGAAGTTTCAGTATGTTGTCTTTTTCATAATATATGAAATTGTTGAGGATCCTATCAATTGTATTAAGACAAGAAATACCGTGTTTAACATATATGATAAGTATCGCCAAATTTTACGGTACGATGGTAACTAACTATTCTTTCATTCATAATAATGAATCTCAGGTTCAGACCTAAAAAAGACGAGTTGTTTTTAATTAAAAAAATATTTTTTTCTCAAACTATAATGTGTATGTTTCGGCGTGAAATCAAATTAATAAAATCTCAAAACAAATATAAAACATGAGTTCGGAGCCTAAAGGGTGAAAATGTTAACAAACATTCCAAAACGGTATATAATTTTTTTTTAAAACCAAACGGCAAAGGATCGATTTTCAAAATATATATATTTTTTATAATATTTTTATTATTTCGCTGCTGAGGCAGCCACTTGAGTTCAATTTTTTTTTAAATTATTTTTTGCTTCCTTTTTTTTTTTTTAAAAAAAAAGTTTAAATCATTTTTTTTTAAAAAAAAATCAAATCGCAGCGATTTTTAATTTTATTTTTTTAAAAATCAAATCGCTGCCAAGGCAGCGATTTTAAATCAAAATCTTTTTTAGCAATTTGATTTTAATAAATAAATAAATAAATTTAATTTAAAATAGCTGCCTTGAAAGAGATTTGATTTTAATTTTTTTTTTTTTTTAAAAAAAGAAGCAAAAAGGAAAGTGTTATATCTAATTCGAATTCCTTACCTTATATGAACTCTTCTTCTTCTTGTCGAAAAAAATAATACTTATTTTATATAACAATTGTATATGTATTATATAATTGAATGAGATTCCAAAGAAAAAATGTAGTTGAAGTATATGAGTCTGTACAAAGTACAAATGGTATGATGTATATCAATTTGTGTATGTTTATGAACAAATTGTATATTATAGTTTTTGTATAAATTAAGTTGTTAAATCAAACTCATGGTTAGGTATATTTTTTAGTTTTTGTTATAAATTGAGTTGTATATTATAGTTACGCATATTATACTTGTACTTAAAGTATATAAAGCATACTTGTACGTGTCTTAAAATTACGAAAAACAACATAAATATACGCAGATAAAATATCCAATAAATTTAGTTTTATATATAATTATGCAATATTGGACTTGCGTAACTATGATTTTCAAAATGGATGTGGAATTTTTAAATTTTGAATTTGAATTTGGTTAAGTTATTTAAGGGGAAGTAAGAAATTTTAGGAGTTAAATTAGTGTGTACGATAAAAGAGAATGTGCTTTAATTTGTATTAAAGATAAAATAAAAGAGAAATTACGTTTTGATACAAAACATGGAATCCATATAGTCATTTTCCTTTAAAATAACTTCAACTTTTTCCATATTTACCCACCAGTATATTATGTTTAATTACTGTATAATTCAGTAATCAGTGTGTAATATACTAACTGTACACTAGTATATGTTTAATATATCCTCATTATACACAAAATATACATCGATTACAAGTACAAACTAGTATTATAATGGGGTGGTCCATTGTGGTCCATTTTAAGCCTGACTTGGATGGACAAACTTCAAAGTGAGACCAAAATACGAACTTAAGCGTGACATTCATTTTTTTTTTCACTAAAGCAAGCAGCATGTTGTGGCCCATCTTATTATGGGCCTTATCTTTATCATCAAAAAATGCAAACATCACAAATAGTGGTCGCAAATAGCCACAATAATAATTTTTTTATTTAATTTTCAATTCGGTGTTCGAATTTTGCATTAGAGCTCCGATTAAATTGGATTGCGCACTGCAGAGCTGATTCGGGAATGACGCTCCCAACAAGATTTTCTCTATACCTAGAGTTCGAACCTGAAACCTCTAGTTAAGGTTGAAACACTTCCACCAATGCACCACAACCCATGTTGGTCACTATAATAAACTTAATTATGCTTCATAGCTAAGTTTGTATGATTACGTGTTATAGCTACAGTTTAAGCTTGTCTCGTTTGTATAATTTGTGGATGAGTTTGTATAATTGAGACATTTTTGTATAAACTCGAAAAAATGAATTTACATAATCACAAACATCTAAACTTTAAACAGTTATACAAATTAAGTTATACATAATTACATTATATAAAGTTATAAAAAAATATATTATAAAAATTTGAATTATATAAACGTGCCAATTATACAAACTTGAAACTTAGCCCACCTTATTATCAGTGACGTTGGTCACGAGTGGTAACTAACTAAAATTATAATTACGATGACTAATTAGCTAGTAAATGTTTGTTTAACCATGTAATTTTCTTATATTTCGAGCAACTTTCACATATAGTAAACACAAAATTCATATTTGTATGCTATAGCAAAGTTTGTATAATTGCTCTTCATAGCAAACATAAATATGTATATTTTGCTATACATATCCAAAAAAAACACAGTTGTATAATTCACTATATGTATACAAAGAAAGCAATTGTATAATTCACTATACATATACAAAAGAAAGCAGTTGTATACAAAAGATCATGGTATAATCTGCGTATGTAAAAAATGAGATAGAGAGAAAGGCAAAAGAAAACTGAGTGGGGGAATATTTGTATTGTATAATTATAAGTGTATAGGACGAAAAAATATGTATTTTTCTAGCTTTATATAAACATAAACACGATTTATACTTTTCGTTTCTGTTTGTATAAGCGAGAGAGCCGAGGGTGACAAACGAGATTAGGGAGAGTAGCAAGCGAGATGTGAGAGAGGGGAACAAAAATATATGTATTTATACAATTTCCTCTCGCTTTATACAAACACAAAAACATTTTCTACATTTGTGTTTGTATAAAAAGCGAGAGAGACTGCCACCCAAACAAGAGTGGCGAGCGAGATTCCACCAGAGAGAGTGGTGAAAATAGCAATAGTTTACTATATAGTATAATTAAATCAAAATATATTTATAACATTTAAATAAAATTAATAATTTGCTATTATAAACAATTTTTCCTCTTACCATCAGGATGAATCGCCATAATTTTTTTTTTTTTTGACATTTATGACAATTTGTTAGGATTTGACACCATCGCACCAACATAATTTTACTTTAGAATTGATCTTAAGATCAAATCCAAACTACTTCACTTATGATATACACCTTTTTAATACTCTCCCAATCCCAATTATATATTACTTATTTTTTAGTTAATGAAAGGAATGATAACCTTTTTACATTTAGTTATAAATTTAGTTTTAAAATACCCATTTACCTTTAATAAAATAATTTTATAGCTATAAAAACATCGATGACTTATTTTACATCATAAATATCAAAAATAAATTTTCTTTTTTAAAATTCATATTAAATCAAACAAACTTGTGTAAATTAACACAGAAGACGTAGCAATTTCAACAATTTCCAATAGTTTGATTCAACTTAAACGTTCAAAATTGTTTTCAATGTTATTTTCAAACCAAATGTACGAATCAAATAATGGTGTTTTCAAAATTCTCCAATCAAAGAAATTCAAATTATTAGGTATAGACATAAGTATAATAGAATGTTATCCACTCAAAAAATAAACACCAATCCTTAAAAGAAATTATCATGTAAAATCTATTATAAAAAACCTATAGTAATTAGTTTTATATGAGGGCAAAGTAGTTTGATAACTATATCCTATCATATTCCTGACCAATTAGTTTGAAAATAGTTAGTCTTTGGCTCTTTGCCAATGGTATGCATAGTATTTTGTGTAATGTAGTAACAATATTTAACAAAGTGAATAAACAAAAATATATTATAATATGACTCATTACTAATTAATAAGTGCTTTCAAGTACGACACAATACTTATTACTAATTAATAAGCGCTTTGAAGTAGGATACAATACTTATAAGCGATTTGAAGCAGATAGTTGTCTTTCGATATCTCCTCTTTTAATTCTTTGTTTTAATTTTTTTTTAATCTGTTATATATCTTAAAATGGAAAATGGTTAAAATTATTCTTAAACTATGCAAAATTAAATAAAAGTACCATCAGTTGATAGTTAGGTCTAAAATTACCCCTACCATCTATCGTTTGATTAAACAATACCCAAATTGATCCCGCCATGAACTCTAGTTGGTTCATGAAAATAGTCAAAATCGCCCTTAACTTAGCAAAATTGATCAAAATTATCCAAAGTTACTAGTTTGATCTAAAACTGACTCTACCATCTATACTGTAATTTAAAGACACCCTTATTAATCTCAACATAAATTCGAATTAATTTACTAAAATAATCATGCTCCTACTCACAAAAACAAATATTAAACAAACATCCCATCTCAATTAATCGCCAAATATTAATACGCGTAAGACCAAGTCTTGAGAATTATTTTTGCTTGTCTTTTGTCTTTTTTATCCACCCCACCCCCACCCCCACCCCCACCCCCATGAGATTCATAAATCAAAGATACTAAGACTTTTTTGCTTATGGAAATAGACATCCTTGCTTCTCAATTCCCCAACATTCAATTTTTGGGTTAGATTACACCCTGTAATAGATCTTTATTTTGACTAAATATGCATATATAATTGATGGAAAAAATTATTTAAATGCATAATTTATTTTATCATATTCTCTAAAATTTCTTAGTATTTGATAAAAAAAATTGTAAAAAATCTCACTCTCTCCTATCCTCAAATACATCACTGTATCAATGTATTGATCGGATACATAATTTTACGCAATGTATCGGGACGTACACGATGTATCGAAATGTTGATTAATACATTCAAAATCGAGAAGCGACGTACCAGGAAGTTGATAAATGTATTCAAAACTGAGACGCGATATATCGAAGCATTTTGCAATATATACGGATTTCACCGAACTTTAGGGATTTTTTATAATTTGAAAAAGAATAGGAATAAAATGTCATTAGCTCTTTAACACTATGCAATTTGTATAAATTTTCATAATTAATTCATTTTGATCTCTTTCCTATCATCATATTACTTCTTAAGTGAGATATGAATAAACCTCAATCTTTATAAACATCTCGTTTGTGAGTATTTAAATTTAATCAAATTCTAATATAAATATCGAACACCATATAAAAGATTAGCAAGTTGACACGTTGAATACTTGTTTAATATTCGTGAACTTCTGTTATAATGCTTAAGTACGTACGTTGCCTTGAGCTTAGCATGCGGAGGAGTTTTAGTTAATGAATCATTTATTGGACCAAGGTTAAATTTGAAAAACAATAATTAATGCCTCTTGGATTTATAAAATTAAACTTATTTTAGACTCAATTTGTTTGTCCATAAGGGGTTGTTTGGTAGGACACACGTATTACAGAAAATAATTAGTATCAGTTTTGGAATTATTTATTCTTGTTTGGTAGATAACATTAAAAGTATATATACATCATTTTTTAAAATTAGTAGTAGCTTGTTTGAATCAAATTTTCAGTATATGGTTAAAGATTTAACTGTCTCTCAAAATTATTTTTACATTTTTTTCACCATGTTTGTGGAGGTTATCGTTATGACAAATACTTTTTAAAAGGCACAATACATTGATATGCCCATTAACTTGGCATTAGCTTATATTTATGTCCAACTTTTGTTGTGCACCATTAGATAATTAAACTTGTATAAAGTTAAATAAATAGACACATGCATCCTATGTGTCATTCTATATGGGAATTTTCATCCTATGTTTCAAGGTCACGAGTCTCAAAGTAGATAAATCGCTCATTTTGTCGATTTTCGTATTATATGATCCGCCATTTTTTTGTGATCCGGCATTTCGACATCATTTTTATCGAAAATTTATATGAATGTCCATTAAGACTTTATCTATGAGCCAGTTGGTCACCATGACCAAAATGATCCATTTTCAAAGGCAAACGAGCCCCAGAGCAGGTAAATCCCCCATTTTGTCGATTATCGTGTGCTATAGCCCACTATCTTTTTTGATGATCCGAAATTTCGATATTATTTTTGCCAAAAAATTACATGGACACCTGTTAAGACCTAATCTATGGAGTCAATTGGTCACCACGATCAAAACGATCCATTTTCAAAGTTAAACGAGTCCTAGAGCGGGTAAAACCCCCATTTTACCGATTTTCATATGTTATAGTCTCTGAGATTTTTGGTGATACAAAATTTCGTGATCAATTTTGCCAAAAATTTACATGGAGACCCGTTAAGACCTTATTTATGGAGTCAGTTGGTCACCAAGGCCAAAAGGACTCATTTTCAAGGTTAAACGAGCCCAGAATAGGTAAACCCCGCATTTTATAGATTTTTGTGTGCTATTGTCCACCCTTTTTTTTTGGTGATTTGGAATCTGAATGTCATTTTGCGAAAAATTTACATGGACATTCGTTAAGACCTTATCTATGTAGAAAGTTTGTCACCATGGCCAAAACGACTCATTTTCAGGTCAAACAAGTCCCAAAGTAGGTAAATCTCCCATTTTATCGATTTTTATGTGCTATAATAATCCACCATCATTTATGGTGATACGATATTCTGACATCATTTTAGCCAAAAAATTACATAGACGTTCGTAAAGACCTTATCTGTGGAACCACTTAGTTTCTATGGTCAAAACGATCCATTTTCAAGGTTAAACGAGCCTATAGTTCATGAGATTTTTGGTGAGACAGAATTTTGACGTCATTTTTGCTGAAAATTTACATGGACGTCCGTTAGGACCTTATATATGGAATCAGTTTGTTACCACGACCAAAACGGCCCATTTTCAGGGCTAAATGAGCCCAGGGCACTTAAATCTCCTATTTTGCAAATTTTTAGTATGCTATAGTCGAACATTTTTTTGATGATTCGATTTTCGACGTCATTTTTGACAAAAAAAATTACATAGACGTCTGGTAAGACCAAACATATGGATCATGTTGGTCGCCAAGGCCCAAACATACTATTTTCAAGGTCAAACGAGCCTCAGAGCAGGTAAACCCCCTATTTTACCAATTTTCGTGTATCATAGTCCATAAAAATTTTTATTATAAGGAATTTTGATGTCATTTTTGCTGAAAATTTACGTGGACGCTCGTTAAGACGTTATGTATGTAGCCAGTTGGTCATCACGGTCAAAAAGAACTATTTTCAAGGTCAAATGAGCCTTAGAACATGTAAACACCATATTTTATCGATTTTCGTGTACTATAGTCAACCATTTTTTGGTGATCCAAAATTTCGACATTATTTTTGTTAAAATCTTACATGGACGTCCATTAGGACCTTATATATGGAGTCAGTTGGGCAACAATCAAAACAGTCTATTTTTATGGCCAAACGAGCCTAGAGTATTTGAACCCTCTATTTTGCTGATTTTCATGTGCTCTAATCCATGATATTTTCGGTGAATCAGAATTTCGATGTAATTTTTGTCAAAAATTTACATAGACGTTCATTAATACCTTATCTACGAAATTAGTTGGTCACCACGACCAAAACAACTCACTTTAAAGGTCAAACGAGCTCCTGAGCAGGTAAACTTCCATTTTGGCAATTTCAGTGTGCTATAGTCCACCATCTTTTTTGATGATCCAGAATTCCGACTTCAGTTTTGTCAAACAGTACATGGACGTCTGTTAAGACCTTATCTATAAGGTCAGTTGGTCACCACGCCAAAAACGACCAATTTTCAAGGTTAAACGAGCCAAGAGCAGGTCAACCCCTTTATTTCGCTGATTTTCGTGTGCTATAGTCCACTATCTTTTTTGGTGATCCGAAATTTCGATGTCATTTTTTCCAAAAAAATTACATGAACGTCAGTTAAGACCTTGTCTATGGAGCCAGTTTGTCACAACTATCAAAACGATCTATTTTCAAGGTCAAACGAGCCCAGACCACATAAATCCATCATTTTGTCAATTTTCGTTTGTTATAGTTTATGAAATTTTTAGTGATTTGAATTTTCGACGTCATTTTTGCCAAAAAATTTACATGGACGTGCAATAAGACCTTATCTATGGGTCTATGTGTTTACCACGTCCAAAACGATCCATTTTAAGGTCAATGAGCTCTAGAGTAGGTAAATCCCCCATTCCCTTCATTTTGTCGATTTTTGGGTGCTATAGTCCATCATTTTTTTTTATGATCCAAAATTTTGACGTCATTATTGCCAAAAATTTACATGGACGTTTGTTAAGACCTTGTCTATAGATAAAATTGGTCACCACGACGATCAATTTTCAAGGTCAAATAAGCCTAAAGCAGGTGAATCTCCTATTTTGCCAATTTTTATGTGCAACAGTCCATCATCTTCTTTGCTGATAAAAAATTTTGACGTCATTTTTTTCAAAAATTTACATGAACGTCTGTTAAGACCTTATCTATGGGTACAATTGGTCACCACAACGACTAATTTTCAAAGTCAAATGAGTCTAGAGCAGGTGAATCCCCAATTTTGTGATTTTCATGTGCTATAGTCCGCTATCTTTTTTGGTGATCCGGATTTTCGACGTCTTTATCAAGAATATAGATGGACTTTCATTAAGACCTTATCTATGGAGCCAGTTGGTCACTACGGCCAAAACGATCTACTTTCAAAGTTAAACGAGCCTTAGAGCATGTAAACCCCTCATTTACCAATTTTCGTGTGTTATAGTCCACCATCTTTTTTGTTGATCCAGAATTTCGACGTCATTTTTCCAAAAACTTACATGGACGTCCGTTAAGACCTTATCTACGAAGTCAGTTGATCACCACGGCCAAACGATCCATTTTCAAGGTCAAACGAGTCTAGAGCAGGGAAATCCCCCATTTTGCTAAATTTTTTTATGTGTTATAGTCTTAAATTTTTTTTGGTGATTCAAAATTTCGATGTCATTTTTACTGGAAAATTTACATGGACGTCTGTTAAGACCTTATCTATCGATCTAGTTGGTCACCTCGGTCAAAACGATCCATTTTCAAGGTCAAATGAGCCTCAGAGGAGGTAAACCTCACATTTTTTACCGAATTTCGTGTGTTATAGTTATGAGATTTTTGGTCCGATGTCATTTTTATAAAAACTTTATATGTACGTCTGTTAAGACATTATTTATGAAACCGGTTGGTCAACACGACCAAAATGACCAATTTTCAAAGTCAAATAAGCCCAGAGCAGGTTAACCTCCTATTTTGATAATTTTGTATGTTATATTCCACCATCTTTTTTGTGATCCGAAATTTCAGCGTCATTTTTGCTGAAAATTTACATGGACGTCCGTTAAGACCTTACATATGGAGTCAGTTGGTCACCACAGCAAAAACGATCCATTTTCAAGGTCAAACGAGCCCAGAGCTGGTAAAGCTCCTATTTTACCGATTTTGTGTAGTCCATGGGATTCCTGAAGTACGACATCATTTTTGCCAATAATGTATATGGACGTCCATTAAGACTTTATTTATGGAGCTATTTGGTTAGCACGGTCAAAACGGTCCATTTTCAAGGTCAAACGAGCCCAGAGCAGATAAACTCTTTATTTGTCGATTTTTGTATGCTATAGTTCTTTATCTTTTTTGGTGATCTGAAATTTCAACGTCATTTTTATCGAAAATATACATGGACTTTCGTTAATACCTTATCTATGGAGTCAGTTGGTCACCACGGCCAAAACGATCCATTTCAAAGTCAAACGAGCCCTAGAGCATGTAAATCCCCCATTTTATCGATTTTCGTGTGTTATAGTCCACCATCTTTTTTGGTGATCCAGGATTTCGACGAAATTTTCCGAAAATTTACATGGACGCCCATTAAGACCTTATCTACGGAGTCAGTTGGTCACCACGGTTAAAACGATCCATTTTCAAGGTCAAACGAGTCCCATACTAGGTAAATTCCCTATTTTTTCGATTTCCGTGTGTTGTACATGAGAATTTTGGTGATCCAAAATTCGGACGTCATTTTGCCAAAAAATTTACATGGATATCTATTATGACCTTATATATGGAGTCAGTTGGTCACCACGGTCAAAATAGTTTATTTTCAAGGTCAAACGAGTTAGAGCAGGTAAATCCCCCATTTTACCATTTTCGGGTGCTATTGTCCACCATCTTTATTGCCAAAAATTTATATGGACGTCTCTTAAGGCCTTATATATGGAGTCAGTTTTCTTTTTGTATTATGTCACAAATTATGTGTCTTCTGGTTCAACTTTATATAAGAGGTTAAGTTAAATGTTACGTCTATGTATTATGACAATATTAATTATACAATTTATATTATTTTTAACACATTAAATCAAACAATACATAAAATATAATTAATACAAATATAATTAATATAGTCATTGATTATTACTTCAAGTATTACTAATACACTTTATTTAACTATATTATTATATACTATTCCGACAGAATAGACATAGTATTATATTTAACTTTCTTCGTCTTGCTTCCTAATGATTGCAACATGACGTTTGTGAAGAGTTTAATGATTTGTCAAGAATTAAAACTCTTACAATTTAAGTAAATAAACTTTAATTTGCTGGCGGTACAATTTTCTTTTAAAAGAGATTGAAATTAAGGTAGGTGAAATAGACATTGCAACGTCATATTATTAAATGTTAATACTCTCATGTGTTTTTTACTTGTTCATTTTTTCCTTTATTAGTTGTCCCTAGTTTATTTTAAAAAATTAAGAAACAATAATTTCTTTTATCTATTATATTTTAATTAAATGACTAATTAATTTGAAAAATATAAAATTTTCCATCCACTTCATAATTAATATGGGTAAAATAATAAATTCACTACATCACTAATTATTTTCTTAATAGGCGTGTCAATTTAAAAGTGAACAGATAAAAAGGAACGGAGAGAATATATCATTATAAGAGTAAAGTAAAATTGTCAATATTATATTTTAGCGGTCGGATCAAGTGTTCGGCTTATTAAATGATTTAAATGGATATCTTTTTATGTCTTTCTTAATTAAAATAAAAGTTTTATGTCAACAACTTTATATTTAATCAATCAAATATATTAAGTAACCCTGTAAATAAAATATTTACATTGACTTTTGAATTAAAAGTTAAAATTAAATGACTTTTTTTAAAAATAAATTATAATTAACAAAAATGTTATAATTTTTTAAGAAAATAATCTATAGTTAAGTAACTATAAATCGAAATGAATTATCAATAGAACATTTATGATATTTACTTGATAAGACGTGTAACATGCTATTGTAATGTATTAAAACACATTGATAGTATAAATAGTTTATATATTCTAGAAATCCTAAAATCATTAATAGGTGTAAATAGTATAATGGTTGACTTATGAAATAAAACAAGTGAGTCAAAACAAATATTTCCAATAGAGTCGGTGATTATGTTGAATCAGTCAATATACTCCAAAAAATATATAACAACAATAAAACAACAAAAATAACAGGTATTCAGTGCAAATTGCCAAAAATATAGAGATGAATGGATATGGAATAAATTTTAGAAATAGCAAATATATTTAGTTATAATTTTGATATATAATTGTGTTTTATATCTGTAATTTTGTTTAAAGAGATTATGATTGTATATTTGTGTCCGTTTGTATATTTTACTTGTAAATATATAAATAAGATAACAAATTTTGTATTCATACATTTAGAAATTTTTCAGAACTATGTTTTATATTTCGCTTGCAAATACATAAACTGGGTTTTTTTTTTAACAATGATTTTTTTCATAAATCGTATAGAAATAGATAGAGTAAGCATATACAAAATTATGAGTTTACACAATCAGATACTTAATTATATAAATTCTGAATGTATACAAATAAAGCGAATTATACAAATCAAGCTAATAGCAAAATTGAGAGAAACTATAGCTACGAAAGAATTTTACCTATAACATTTTATATGATTTAAATGTTTGTTATTTAGCACGATCTTTTTTATAAATAGTCGTTTATCAAAATAATATTTAATAAAATATATTTTTATAATACAAAAGAAAAAATATAGATTTTCGTTTTTTTGATTAGTGAATATATAATTATTTTTAATCCATTAGTCAAATAGGTAACTTGTCAAAAAAATAATACAAAGTATGTGACTCTAATTAGAAGCTTACTATTATTAGTTGTAATAAGTAACGTAAACGTGTTTGTTTCCGACATTCTGTCATTTTATGAAACAAAAAAACTTTGAATTAATTGCTTATTGACTTTTAACTATGTGTTTTGTAGGAAGGAAATATCTTATTTCAAAAATTTTAATTTCTTTAATTATGATTGTCTAAATTATTTGAAAATAATTTCACATAAAGATAAAAAATAAGGTAAGTTTCAGAAATATTGTTTCACATTAATTATCTTACTCTTAACCCATCAATGCCTCCATCTCCACACCCATAATATTTACTTTGAATTACAATTTATATTTGACATTTTTTAAGGAACATTAATATATTTTTCTTACTTGTCAATTAACACAACTTTTAATTTTTTTTTTTGTTGAGAAAATACCAAACACAGCCTAAAAAGTAAATCCTAATAGCTGCATAACTACAAAAGTTAAGAAATTATTTCTTAATTTTCCAAATTAAAAAAATAAAATTATATATTTATTTTAACAATATATATTGTTTTTGTTCGTTTTTAGTATAAGTATTTTATTAAATTATTCCCTATTAAAAGATGTTTTAGAAAATAATTTGAAAAATAAGTATTTAGTGTTGAGGTTAACATGAAAAAAATTGTTGTCTCTTCTTGATACGTCAAAAGTGATTTTTAAAATACGTCAAAATAAAAAGCAAACGAGTAATTAGGATCCAACCATATCTAAATCTAGAAATCTAATAGGTACCAATGTCAAAGTAAGTAGGTGTAATAGTTTGGCTTGAACAAGAATAGACAAAACGAATTAGATTTATTGTCAAAAGGATTTGGTTTTAATTTAATCATATCATATACACCTGAGTATATTGAAATGGAATAATTATGTCTCTATCAACAGCTACTTAATTAGTACATTTATTATTCTCATTTTGTCAACAAAAGTTGGTGCTTCACTTATCCTACTTAAGCCTGCACCTTCTAAGTCTTTCTTTAATTAATTTTTAGGGTTATATATATTGTATCATTTATATCGAGTAGCGTTTTTAAATAAATTAAGCTGAATTTAAATTAATCAAGATGAGTTACATTAACAAATGAACAATTAATAAGTCACACTTAATTAATAACCCTAAATGAGTGGTTTTAAACTTTTGAACTTCATTTGCTTCGAGAAAAAACCTTTCGATAAAAAATAGGAAGTTGTTAAAATTGAAGTTTTGATTAGGAGCAAACAAACTAATGACTCATGAAGTTGTTACACTTGAAGTTTTGACTTCTATTGTAATTTACTTATGAATCATTATCAAATTTTAGGCAATAAAACAAATCATATTTTCATAAGTTAATTTTAATATTATATATCTGATTATTATTTTTAAACCTTAAATCTTTGGATAATCTACTTACGAATCATCATCAAATTTTAATCGATCCAACAAATCATATGTTTCACAATATATTTTTTCTATTACATATTTAATTTGGTTATTGCTTCCAAAACTAAAAGTCTAATACCTTTGGACATAATACAAGTTTTATACAATTACATACATAAAAATAAAGAAGCTTGCCAACATATTTCTTCATGATCTAATTATTTCACTTAACTAAATTTGATTATTTATCCTTTTTTTTTTTACAATAAGAAAATGTTAAATCAATAGAAAAATAGCATATTGTTGGATTTGACTATTTCAACTTATAATCCACGAATTAAATAGAATACTCCAATCTCTTAGCTGTACATGTTGACTAAACTCTAAGCATGTGACTCTCTTTGGTACAGTCTACGTTGTTATTTTTTCAACTCGTTCAGTATATTTTTCTTTAGTTATTTATTTATATATTATTATTTTAACTAATAAAAAAAATACTTTTTATTTTATCATCAAATAGTTACCATATAACTTAGTTACAAAAATACCTTTTATTTGGAACCTAGGAGAAATCCGCTGTTGATATTTCTGACGTTAGTAATATGTACAAGTACAAATATAAATCGTACCAGGTAAGTTTGATGCAATGAGTTTGAATGAGAAGGCGTTAGGGGGATCGATACTCAATAAGTACATTTCAAACTAATTGTCACTTTAGCTATCTTTTATTAAGATAAATTAGATTAAACCATTTTGACATTTTGCATTTAAAATTTAAAATACTCAAAACTATACAATGAGTAATACAAGTTCCAACTTTTCTCATATTAATTTTATGAAAATAAATACTGAAATGTGAGTAAATTCTCGTAGATTGTCTTTAAAGAAGCGAAACACGATATGGTTAATATAAAATCGAAGTAGTCAATACTGGACTAGTAAAACAGAACGGCGAGTAGCTTATAGCGCTGTCCATATCATCCCAAGCTGATGTAATGTCCTAAATTAGGTGAAATTCTGAAGTATTTGAATTTGAATTTTATTTAATTTGTCGGAATGGAATCTTTATAGTTCACATTACAGTACTCTAAAAATTAATTCAGATTTTGGTTTCACTAACAATCAATATAGTTCTCAGAATTTAGCATTGCTGTTTCACATCTTTCTATCTTATGTAGTATGCAGTATATACTTAAAAAAATTACAAGTGTCCATTGATAGAGGCGGAGTCAGAATTTTTCAATAAGGAAATTTAAAATTTGTAGAAATAAACACATGAAATAGCTGAAGGGGGTTTGATATCTACTGTATATACATTTAAAATTATTTTAACCATCTATAAATAATACTATAATTTTTTGCTAAAATGGGTTCGGATGTGATGACGGACACATAATTTTCATAAAGGGGTGTCAATGATTAAAGGAAGAAAAAGAATTAATTATGATATGAGCCTAGTGGGGTTTTTTTCTTGCAACTCCTTAACCAATAGACCCAACATTTTACTTGTATCAAGAAGTTTCAATACTTATATATATATTTATTAAATAAAAATTTGATCTCTGCCTACAATGTAATTTTCCGACAAGAGATATCGCTTGACACCCTTTTAGCCAAGATAGGTTCGTCCCTGTTCGGATGAACCCCCTTCGTACAAGATAGCTCCGCCCCTGTCCATTAGCATGCGTACATGTGTTTTGATCTCGATGTAATATAATTCAAGAGATAAAACTTGTGAGACCTATTATAATAATATGTACTATGAATTTAATTTGTTACAAGTATGTTCGAGGTCGATTTTATTGTCACTCATCATTGAGACATAGTAGTTATTAATGATTTAGGGGAATAATAAAAATCATAGATGATTAACCGTCGTTTAGCTAAGGCTTTAAATTTGTATATTATAAGTGTTTGGATCGTTTGGTACGATGATAAGTTTTACAAAAATTATAATATAAAAATTAATTATGCAAAGACTAATAATATTAATATTAAGTAGTGATGAGATCAGCATTAATGGAGAGTTGAGAAGAGAAGAAGAAAGTTTTATTCAATGTGTTGTTATTTACATTCAAGATATGTACATATATATATACAAGTAAAGAAGTTATAACTAGAAGATTCTATTCCTAACTGAATTCTAACTAACTTTTCTAACTTTTTATTATCTCATCACTCCCCCTCAAGCTTAGAATAAGAAAATATATTTTTCATTCCAAGCTTGTTAATAAAAGTTTCATGCAGAGGTTTACAAAGTCCCTTTGTGATTAAGTCTGCTGGCTGATCTTTGGTGTTTATGTAGTGAGTTTGTATTAGTCCTTCAACAATCTTTTCTCTCACAAAGTGACAATCTATATCGAAGTGTTTAGTTCTCTCATGAAAAATAGGATGAGCTGCTATCTGAATTGCAGCTTTGCTGTCACAAAACAACCTTATAGGCAGCCTGATCTCTCTTTCCAATTCCTTGAATAAACCTTTCAGCCAAACTATTTCTGCAACTGTTGTAGCCATACTCCTGAATTCTGCCTCTGCAGAACTTCTGGATACAGTGTTTTGCTTCTTAGCTTTCCATGATATTGCAGCATTCCCAAACTTCACTACATATCCAGTTACAGACCTTCTCGACTCCACACACGCAGCCCAATCTGAGTCACAATATGCTGTTAATTCTGAACTTTTACTACTTGGCATAAACAGACCAAGTCCTGTTGTTCCTTTGATATATTTCACTACTCGAATAGCAGCTTCCATGTAAGATGTTTTAGGTGAATGCATGAACTGACTTAACACTTGAACTACAAAGGCTATATCTGGCCTGGTCATTGTTAAATATAACAACCACCCTATAAGCCTTTGATATTTTCCAAAGTCATCTAACACTGTATCTTCTGCATTACTAACTTTGCCTGAACATTCATCAAATTCAATAGAAGTTAGCTTGTGATTAGTTTCTAGAGGAGTAGAAGCAGGTCTGCAACCTGTTAATCCTAGTTCAGATACAAGTCCTAAAGCATATTTTCTCTGATTCATGAGGATATCATCATTAGTTCTAGAGAATTCAATCCCAAGAAAGTATTTTAGCTCACCAAGATCTTTCATCTTGAACCTGTGTTGCAGATCTCTCCTGACTTGTTGTATATGCTGTAAACTACTGCCACTTACTAATAGATCATCAACATACACCAAAATAACAAGCAACTCCTTTTCTACCTTCTTTGTAAACAAGGAATAATCATAATGAGATTGTGTAAATCCCATACTACTCAATGCTTGAGTTAGTTTTAGATTCCACTGCCTTGGTGCCTGCTTCAAACCATACAAAGATTTGTGTAATTTGCAAACCATAGACTTCTCCCCCTGGATTGCAAAACCATCTGGAACCTGCATATACACCTCTTCAAGAAGATCTCCTTGAAGAAAGGCATTGTGAACATCCATTTGAAATACAAACCATCCATTAGAAGCAGCTAAGGCCACCACTGACCTCACAGTTACCATCTTAGCTACTGGTGAGAAGGTCTCACTGTAATCTAGAGCTTCTTGCTGACTATACCCTTTGGCCACTAGCCTTGCCTTATATCTCTCAACAGCCCCTGAGGCATGATATTTCACTTTATACACCCATTTGCAACCAATAGGAGTTTTATCATGTGGAAGAGGAACAATAGTCCAAGTACAGTTATCTTCTAGTGCAGTAATTTCTGTCTGCATGGCCTTAACCCATTGAGGATCCAAACAAGCTTCTTTATATGTCTTAGGTTCAATAATTGTAGAATAAGCTGCAAGAGAAATTCTATATGAAGGAGACAGTCTAGAGTAAGAAACATAATTGGAAAGTGGATATAAGCATGCATTTTTAGTACTAGGAGTAACATAGTTATCCAACCAACTAGGAGGTTTTGAGAGTCTGGTAGATCTTTTTAGAGAAGGTTGTTTTTCAGTTGATACACCTATTTCAGAAAGTGAATGAAACTCACCTAGAGATGATGTGGAGGCTGAGGTATCTGAAGTAGTAACAGACTCAGAAAGACTAGAAGAGTCATCAACAAAATGTAGAACAGGAAACACAAGAGAAGGAGAAGATTGAATATCTTTAAAAGGAAATATACCTTCTTTAAACACTGTGTCTCTGCTAACAAAAAAGGAGTGAGAACTCAGGTCATATAATATATATCCTTTTTTTGATGAAGAGTAGCCTAAGTGTATTGCAGGAATAGCTCTGGGAGAAAATTTATCCAAATGTTTGGGAGTAGTAGCATAGCACAAGGAACCAAAGACTCTCATATGTTGAAGAGAGGGTATTTTACCAAACAATACTTCAAAAGGAGACTTATTTTGTAGTACTACAGAAGGCAGTCTGTTCAGAATATATACTGCTGTAGACACACAACAACCCCAGTACTTCAAAGGAATACTTGCTTGAAACCTTAATGCCCTGGCCATATCAAGAATAGACCTATGTTTTCTCTCAACAATTCCATTTTGTTGAGGAGTATAAACACAAGAACTCTGATGTATAACTCCACATTTCTTGAACAGACTAGACACTTGAGAGTTAACAAACTCAGTTCCATTATCTGTCCTAACACACTTAACATTGACTCCAAATTGAGTTTTCACCATACTTAAGAAATCTTTCAGAACTATAAGACAATCAGATTTAGTATATAACAAAGAAATCCAAGTATATCTAGATTTATCATCCACCAATGTAAGAAAATATCTCTTGCCATCATGATTAGAAACTCTGTAAGGACCCCAAACATCTCCATGTACAATATCAAATGAAGCAGCAGAAGTAGTAACACTAACAGGAAATGGAAGTCTAGATTGTTTTGCAAGAGGACATACAGTACAATGATGATCTTCCAAAGATATAGAAGGTAAACATTTTATTCTACTAAGTACTTTAAGAGGAGCATGACCAAGTCTCTTATGCCAAAGATCACATAGAGAATTACAACTAACATTAGTCACCTTAGATTTGTCTATATTAGGAACTTCAGTAGTAGAATTATGAGCCTGAAAACCACCAATGTCAGCTGAAGTATCCAATCCAGTCTGAAGCAGATATAAAGCTTGATCTTCTCTACCAATCCCCAGGACTTCTCATTTGAGAGATCCTGAAAGACACAGAAGTCAGGAAAAAATATCACAGCACACTTCAGTTGCTTGGTTAACTGAGATACAGATAGTAGGTTGTATTTGAATTCTGGAATAAACAACACACCATTTACAGTCTTATCTGTAAGTACTAAGGATTCACCAATATGACTAATAGATGCTTGACTTCCTATAGGTAGATTGACATGCATATTACTCTTATCATCAAGATTTCTATATTGAGTCATTAGACTAGCATTATGAACCATGTGATTAGAAGCTCCAGTATCAATTATCCAATTTCTGTTAACCACATCAGACATAAAAGCTGTTATCATACCTGCAGTGCTAGTAGTAGCCACATTAGCAGTAGGCTCTATATCTTTTCCTTTGTTTTACATCTGAAGGATCTGTGAGTACTGCTCAGGTGTGAACAATGATACACCACCATGTGTGCCTGTTGAAGTAGTATTAGTAGAGGAAGCATGATTATCAAATGCTCTTTCCTCATTACCTTGATTGCTAACAGTAGCATTGTTGGCATAAGAATTAGAGGCGATTCCTTTCCTCTTGGGGTATCCATGGAGCTTATAACAGGTTTCCCTGGTATGGCCTTTAAAATGACAGAAATCACAAACCAGATGAGCCTTCCCATTAGGTCTACCATCACCATAGTTTCTCTGCCTATAACCACCATTGCTTCCATTTTGACTATTTACACCAGAGTATTGACCTTGAGATACTTTGTTACTCATAAGAGCAACTTCTGAATGTGAATCAGCTAGAGATGATCCAGTACTTATACCATTCAACTTTTGACTTTCAACATTAATGATCATAGCATAGGCTTAATTAACACTAGGAACAGGAATTATCATCAGAATTTAACTCTTAGCATGAGCATAAGTATAATTTAGTCCCATTAGGAATTGCCAAAGTTTGTGATACTGAAAATGTTCAGCATACAACTTTGCTTCAACACAAGCACATGAAGGAGGAGGCATTAGAGTTTCAAACTCATCCCACAATTCTCTAAGTCTTGAAAAGTAACTTGATACAGAAGTAGTACCTTGAGATAGTGTAACAATTTCTTTATGTAGAAAGTAAGCCCTGGATGCATTGACCTTATCAAACCTCTCACGCAGATCTTCCCAAACTCTGTGTGCATCAGATCCATAGATGACTGTACTCAGTAAACCCTTAGAAACAGAATTCATTATCCATCCCAAGACAATGGCATTACACCTATCCCATCGATCATGCATTGAAGCAGGATACATGTCCTTTTTACATGTTCCTAACAGGAATCCTAACTTGTTTTTTCCAAGAAGTACAAGTTTCAAGGATTTACTCCATAGAGAGTAATTTTCAGATCCTAAAAGCTGAATTGAGGTAAGAACTGAACCTTGAGTATCTGATGGATGAATGAACAAGGGATGATTGTGATCCACTTGTTCAGATTCAGTAGAAGATGAAGATCCTCCCTGCACTTCTTCACTTACAGTTCCGTCACTTGGAATCACCATTGATTCACCAGCAGATTTCCAGAAATTAACAGATCGACGAAGACAACTAGAGATTCTTTCTCCAAGATTACAACAGAGATCTAATCACAGAATGATAACCAGATCGTGCAACAAACTATTATCAGCAAATAGAAGAGCTGATGAGATGATTTCAAACTATGAAGATGTTAGACACAGAATTCGTCACTGTGCTCTGATACCATGATGAGATCACCATTAATGGAGAGTTGAGAAGAGAAGAAGAAAGTTTTATTCAATGTGTTGTTATTTACATTCAAGATATGTACATATATATATACAAGTAAAGAAGTTATACCTAGAAGATTCTATTCCTAACTGAATTCTAACTAACTTTTCTAACTTTTTATTATCTCATCAAGTAGTAATCAGTAAAGCAAAATTCAAAAGATTAATTAAAATATTTGCTTTAAACTAAAAAATATTAGTTATATTAAATAAGAAATGACAACCAAATATGAGAAAATCCTAACACCTATTTCCACATTGATTATTTGCTATATATATATAAAAAAATCCAGTCCAAAGCATATTATATAAATTAGTCCTACATTTGGTGAAGTTTGGAATCTACATAATTCACATTTCATTGCAAACTGAGTTCAGATTATGTTTCCACTCATAACCAAAATTATGTTTTTCCATAATTTAGCATTATTGTTCCACAACTGTTGTATACCTAAACCAAATAAAAAGTGTACTCAATTAATTCAAATAATTTCAGTATCAACTAAAGTATAGTTTTCTAAAACAGTGATCCATCTATAATGATATTTCAGTATAATAGTCGTGATTTTTGTGGAATTTATCACTTTCATATTATGTTATATTATACATTTTTTCTAATGCCATTTTGCTAATACAATCAAAATATATTGGAACAATCAATATTATTATAGTGAAATATGACTACATAATGGATATATAAAAGAACAACACGATACACTAATAATAAGCTTTCGTTATCCATGAGATCTGGAGAAGGAACGGATAACAAGGATTTATGGATGTACAATGTGCTACTTATTACGAAATGCTACATATCATAGGCCAACATTATCAATGGCGTAAAAAAGAAGTACTAGTAGCATACACAGTGGCGAAATTATGATTAAAGTTATAAATTCAGTAACATTTGGTAACTTTTATTCAAACTTTATATCTATGAAAAGAAATTTACTTTAACACGTCCTTAATATTTTATTAAAAATCCATAAAAAAATTTAACACTATAGATCGGCCTCTAAATATTAAAAAAAAAAAAAATCTGCAGGGACGTGTATAACCTAAACCAAGTTGGCATGTGCTAACTTCGTTGACAAACGATGAAGCAAACAAACGTAACAAGCTTCTACATAATGCTGACTAATACTATCAATCCTAAAGTGGAGCATAGAATATTAAAGCACCAATGCTCCCCGATTAACGGAGGTAGAAGTTCAGGTATGAATTCGATCGAATTCAATAAACGATACTTAATAATATATTTGTTTTGACAAATATAGTTAATATAGATAGATAAAGAGACGTCGCTTCATAGAACATAGAGGAACCAGATGATCATCCTTCATCTAAAAATTTTACTTAGTATGAAGAAAATTATACTACACATATAGGTCAAAACTAACATTTTATACATACATATTAAATCATCATAAACACTCTTGACGAAATTTCTGTGTTCACATTAATATTAAATTTAAAACTCGATTATTACTCACTCCATTTCAAAATAATTGAACCAATACATACCTAGTAAGAAAAAAAGTTTAGAACATAAAATAAACATCATTTTCCATTTTTGCCCTCTTAGATATTACTATACTATTCTTGAAATATAGATAATTTCAAATAAAATCATAAATATTAGCAATTAACTCTCTTGAAATTATATCCTAGGAGATGTAAATGAGGGAAAGTGGGAAAAAATCCCAACATCTCCCTTAAACTTTGAACAGTATTCACTTTATTTTGAACTATAAAAAAACTCAAACAACTCACTAATTTCAAACGTAATACTTAAAATTTATCATTCTAAATTTCAAAACTCATAAAATTAAAATCCCGTCCATCCGTCTCCGTCACCGTCACCGCACGAAATTTCTGTCTCTTTGTTTGAACCCAAATACCCAATCAATGCATTCATAATTAATATTACTACTAACTCCATTTTCAAACATTTGAAGATCGACGCGTTTTCAAGAAAAAAAAAAAAAAACCATGCAATAAAACAAGTTGACTTTTAGTCCCATTGTTATACAATATACTTTATTACTACTACGTTACTGTAAGTCTTCTGCATGTAACCAATAAAAATAAAAATAAAAATATTACAACTACACTTTTGTTTTTTTACTATATATATTCCAATATCCATCCAACCATTCCACAAAAATAAAAACTATAATCACCATTTCATTTGCATATCAAAAACCATGGCAAAAAATTCTAAATTATGTTTTTTCATTTTTTGCACTACACTTTTGTTAATTATCCCAATTTTATTTGCTGCACCAAATACCCCTGTTCCTCCCTCTGTTATTTGCAAATCAACTCCTTATCCTTCTTTTTGTAAATCCTCTGTTCTTCCACCTTCAGAATCCCCAAATAACGAAAATGTATACAGCTACGGTCGAAAATCGATCCGAAAATCGCTCTCTTCCGCTCGTAAATTCCTCTCGTTAATCGAAAAATATCTTCGTAAATCGAAACAATTAACAATTACCTCTGTCCGTGCGCTAGAAGATTGTCAATTTCTGGCAGGACTCAACATGGATTATTTATCAAGCTCTTTAAAAACAGTAAACGCTACGTCGAATATTCTCCCTGTTTTACTAGCTGATGATGTTCAGACTCTGTTAAGCGCGATATTGACGAATACACAAACATGTTTAGATGGATTACAAGAGACATCGTCTGCTTGGAGTTTGAGAAATGGGCTAGTTGCTCCAATTTCTAATGATACCAAGCTTTTCAGCGTCTCTTTAGCTCTTTTCACTAAAGGATGGGTACCAATAAAGAAGAATAAATCTAAATTTCATCGTGTAAAAAAAAATATATTCAAAAACGGACGATTGCCGCTGAAAATGTCTCAACGGAATCAAGCGATTTTCGAGAGAGTAGGAAGGAGGAAACTGCTGCAAGAAGATGAACAGATTGTTGTGAGTGACATTGTGGTTGTGAGTCAGGACGGAAGTGGGAATTTCTCGACGATTAATGATGCTGTTGCTGCTGCTCCAAATAATACGAAAGCTGAGTCTGGTTACTTTCTGATTTACATCACACAAGGTGTGTACGAAGAGTATGTTTCGATCGCGAAGAACAAAAAATATTTGATGATGATCGGCGATGGAATTAATCAAACGATTATTACTGGCAACCATAGCTTTGTTGATGGATGGACGACATTCAACTCTTCCACATTTTGTAAGTATTTACTTATTTTTACATCCCAAAAACTCATGAATCATGTAAACCAGCGGAGCAAAATGTCACGGACTTAGAGTCTTACTAAAACTCCGTGCCTTATCAGATTTTATACCATGGTTGTTATCTATAAAATGTCACGGACTTAGAGTCTTACTAAAACTCCTTGCCTTATCAGATTTTATACCATGGTTGTTATCTAACAACATTTTCATTTAAACTTCTGCAGCTGTGGTTGGCCAAGGATTCGTGGCGGTTAACATAACATTCCAAAACACAGCAGGAGCAATCAAGCATCAAGCAGTTGCAGTTCGAAATGGTGCTGATTTATCAACATTCTACAGCTGTAGTTTCGAGGCATATCAAGACACCCTATACGTACATTCTCTAAGACAATTTTACAGAGAATGCGACATATATGGAACAGTTGATTTTATATTTGGAAACGCAGCTGCGCTATTCCAAAACTGCAATATGTACCCGCGACTCCCTATGGTTAATCAATTCAACGCGATAACAGCTCAGGGAAGAACAGATATAAACCAAAACACTGGAATTTCGATACAAAATTGCACAATTAGACCTGCAGATGATTTAGCATTGAGCAATGGTACCACGAAAACGTATCTTGGTAGGCCATGGAAAGAGTACTCTAGGACGATATATATGCAATCTTATTTAGACGGATTTATTCATCCTACGGGATGGCACGATTGGTCTGGTGATTTCGCGTTAAATACGTCATATTATGCAGAGTTTAATAATACAGGAGCAGGATCAAATACTACAGGCAGAGTTACATGGCCTGCAATTCAAATTTTGAATGCTACTGATGCTGCTAATTTTACATTATCGAATTTTCTAGTGGGAGATGATTGGTTGCCACAGACTGGTGTGCCATATTTTAATAGTTTATTGTAACTAATCATAATTTATTAGTTTTTTGTTCTATTGATTTCATTATTATATGAATTGATCAAGTAAATTAATAAGCAGGATTGTTAACAGAGAAAGAACTGTTTTGTAGTCCAAAAGTTATATGTGAATTCATTTATTTAATCTACTTTATTTTTTTAAGTATTTGTTAATATTTTAATTTAATATAAGTTTTTAGTATTCGTGTATCTTAGGTAAAATATGAATAAAGCTCTTTTTTGAGGACAAATCTTTAAAGGAATCATTACCTAATAAGTATTACTTTAACAATATACATATATATATATATAATACAAATCACACCTTAGTTTTTGGGTCAAACATTTTACCCAATCAAATATAAAAAAAAATTAAAAAATATTTTTCTCCGTATCAAACACATCTATAGTCAAACTTGTTCTCCGGTAATCCTTTATTGGAGTCATTTTGAGTCTGAGATTGCATAATTGTTGAGACTTGGGACTTTTTACTGTTTAAAATAGTCATAAAATTTTTGAAACTTTTTCTATAATTTTTAATTTGCTAGTTAAATTTCACACTTGCTTAATTATTTATCTACTTTTAAATTGACATATCTATTAAGAAATCAATGACTGACATAATAAATTTATTATTTTATTCTTAATAAGTATTAGGTGTATACATTAAAAATTCAAGTTTTTTCCAAGAAGTTATATATTTTTTAAAATAATTAATTAAGAATATAAGAAGTAATTTTTTTTTATTTGTATAAACAAACAAGTAATTAAAGATAATTAAGAAAAATATCAAGAAATAACCTGAGACTCTTGATATAAATTTCAAAAAGAAAAAAAATAATCAAGCGATTATATTATAACTTTTTATTTTTCTCAATATATTACGAAATCTAACGAGTTAAATTAAAGTAAAAGGAAAGGAATTATAAAATGATTTCATCTTGGTTGCTCAATCAAAAAAAAGTGACAAAGTTAAGTACACTACTCGTAAATTAATGTATCCTCGGGAAGAATGAATTAAATTTTCATTTCAATATTACTTTCACTCCGTTTCTAATTATTTGTTTACTTTTAAATTAATATACGTATTAAAAGATAATTAACAGCGTAAAATTATTATTTCATCTGTATCAATTATTTTTTTATCTCTTTTTACCTGTTCATTTTTAAATTGATACACCTATTAAGAATATAATTAAGGGATAATACTCAATTACCCCCTTAGCCTGTACCCAAAATCCCTACGACACACCTTATCTTTGATGAGGTCCTATTACCCCCTCCAACTTTTTTTTTAAGTAATATATTACCCCTTGCGTGCCTACGTGACAAAAATAATCTGCAAGGTCGATTTGTTTGTTGAACACGCGCCGGGACCCAGTTTTTCAGTTTTCGATAAAGTGACTTTAATGAAATATACTCCTCCTCTCTCACGTCCCACCCCACTCCCTATGCCCCATAATTAATAAATCTATATGAATAAAGATAATGAGTTTTGTTTCAAATTGTTAATATTGATCTTTTATTATTTTATCATTTGGTTTAATATAATTATCAAGTTCAGAATTAATAATCGACATAAAATAAGAATTAATAATCGACATAAAAAGATGTAAAGAATATATTAAATTTTACTTTACCTTTTCAAATCAAGGAGCTTGAATGATAATGGATGGAGCTTCTTCAAAAATGAAGAATTTTAAACATGGGTTATTTTTTGAAAAGAGAAGAAGATGCTTTGAGAGAAACAATAAAATTTATTTTTGAATTTTTTTTCAAATTGCTTTGACACGTGGCTCATTTTTATTGGTCATTGTTAGCCAAAAGCTGCACTCACTCTAGATGGGTGAAATCACGATAATATATTACTTAAAAAAAAAAGTTGGAGGGGGTAATAGGACCTCATCAAAGATAAGGTGTGTCGTAGGAATTTTGGGTATAGGCTAGGGGGTAATTGAGTATTATCCCAATATTTCCCTATAATTAATGACGTATTGAGTTTACCATTTTACCCTTATTAATGATGGAGTGGATGAAAAGTTCTACATTTTTCAAAGTGATTAGTCATTTAATTAAGGATATAATAAGTAAAAAATAAAGTTGTCCTTTCTTGATTTTTATCAAAATGGACAAGTAATTAGGGACAACTATAAAAAGAAAATTGAACAAGTAAAAGGGGACGGAAGTAGTATGATGTAAATGAATTAAAAAGTTAAGATTTTAAATTTTTTTTACCTTTTTAAAAGTAATTAATTAAGAATATAGTAGTTAAAAAATATTATTCTTTCTTGATTTATCAAAATGAACAAGTAATTAAGGACAACTATAAAAGAAAAAATAAACAATTAACTAAAGATGGAGAAAGTACTTATTATTACTATAGAGGCTCCGACTCCTCTACATTTTCCCCAAAAATTCATTTGGATTAGTGACATATTACATAGGTTAAATTAAATGGCTAAGATCTAATTCTTAAAGTAAATCTAACCATGATTTAAATAATAAATATATTTAATATTTAATATTAAAAAATATTGTAATTCACAATCTTAACAACATATTATTTTGTCCATAAATATAGGTAAACTAAAGTTCTCATCCTTTTTTTTTTTTTGGATAATCCATCGTGGCCCCCTAAAGGTTACACGATTTTTCACAAACACCTTAACGCTTGGTCCCAAGGAGTGAAACTCAATAGCCTTTTGCATAGTCTGTCTGTAATCTGGATATTTATTGGTACGGTCAAAGTGGTTATTGTTTTGATTAATCTAAAATGTCCAAAGACCAAAGCAAACAAGGGCGGACGAAGGAAGATGAGACCATAAATTTTTTGCATAGGGGCAGAATAATAGAATGTGGTTGGTGTCTTCGAATGAGTTGTGGCATTGGAGACAAGTACCAGTCAGAGAAATGACAATGCGCGCGAGAAATGCTTTAGTGGGGAGTTTTTTATGACAACTCTGCCAAACAACAAAACGTATTTTAAATGAGACCAAGCTAAAGGAGGTGGTGTTGGTATCGTCGATAGCTAGACGAATGACTTTATAAAGAGACTTAGTGATGAAAATCCCATCTGAGGTTAATCTCCAAGTGCGAGTCTGTCTGTAGCATGGGTGTATATAAGGATATAGGTTTGATTTAATATTATGGATCGTTTGTGTCATCTAAAGTGTGAATGACCTGGTCTAAATTCCATCGATGATTAAGAATGTAATGCGCTACTCGTTGTGTTAGGGTATTCCAAGGTAGAGGCCCATTAAATTTCTTTCTAAGAGTCTCGTTTGGATTTAACCAAGCGTCTTCCCAAAAGAGAATGTCTTTTCCATTGCCAATTTTCGACAGAATGCCTTGTTGACAAGTTATTGAACCTCTAAGAAGGGTTCGCCATAAGGGAGTAGTGGTCTTTTTGGGTTAGCCTTTAGAGGTATTATAATAAGTTATGAGTAATTTGTACAAAAGATCCGAGAGGTTCATCACCAATCGCCATGAGAGATTTTCTGTAAAGGCTTGATTTTTGAGATGGAGGTCTTGGATCCCAAGACCTACTGAAGATTGGTTTGAAGTGATGATTTTCCATTTGATAAGGTGTAGTTTGCGAGCTTGGGTAGTAGACTGCCAAAGAAAATCTCGTTAAAACTTGATTACCTGTTTCGGAAGAACAATGAATTGCATGACATGGTTTGCAAAGGCTGTTAAGATTGGAGCGGATAAGAATAGTTCGCCCTGCCATGGTCAAGAATTTTTTTTCCATCCTGCCAAACGCTGTTTGAAATTGTCAATGCGGAATTGAAAATCACTGCTTTGATAACGAGTGTGGGTAAGAGGAAAGCCAAGATATTTTCCCATTGCAGTTCCTTCTTTCATATGTAGGGAACTAGTAACATACTTCTTATCTTCCTGGAAAAAATTTCTCGATAGGAAGATGAGAGATTTGTTGTATTTTATTTTTTTCCAGGTAAAGGAGGAGAAATTATTGACGGTGTAGATGATGGTGTTACAGCTTTGATGGGTTATTTTGGAGAAAAGAATAATAGCATCCGCATAAAATACATGGAAGATAGGAATACCATGTCGTCCGAGCTTAATTGGAATCCATCTGTTCTGATGGACACTTTGGTGAATGGACTGTGATAAAAACTCCTTACACATGATAAATAAATAAGGTGAAAGAGGATCACCTTGTCGAATACCACGCATTGGTTGGAAGAAATATGTTCTGGTGCCATTAATGAGAATAGAGATGGAGGAAGTCGTACCACAAGACAATCAAAGTCGATAGGTGTTGAGGAATGTCAAAAAAAGGTTAGGGCTTGGCGAATAAAGGATCATTCAAGTTGATCAAAAACTTTTTCCATATCTAACTTGAGAAGCATACTCCCTACTTTTCCTTTCATGCGTCGATAGCTAGATAGGATTGTTCGAAATAAATTTTTCTATGAGCGGAAAATTGACTGCAAGCAAAATAAATAAAAGAAAAAAATATGATTTCGTTGTTCTCTTGATTCTCTCTCCTAAGTTTCTCCGCGATTCAAGGGCCTTCAGTAGTGTATTTCCTGAATTGTTGGATGATGTAGAGATGTTGTCAATCTCCGGGACGTCGGAAAGCGCTTCGTCATTGTAAGTCGATCTCCGGGAAGAATTCCGTTAACCACTCCTTTGAAGAGCTGTGAACTCGATGTTTTACCTTTCTCCAATTTGCTGAATGTTTGTTGAAGAGTTTTCTTGATGCCCTAGAATGTCATGTTTTAAAATATTATCTAATATATTAAATATTTGGATAATCCTTTCCTAGGGATAAAATAAGACCTTGTATGAGGTATAACTAATCTACCTCATACAAGGTCTTATTTTATCCTTAGGAAAGGGAGGGATAACTAATCCAAGGTTTAGCAATTCTTGAATAAGACCCTACATGACTAAATTATCCCCAAACCTTTTTTCCTTTTTTTTTTTGTAATTAATGTTCTTTTTGTTTTATATGAGAATATTTATAAATATTCATTTAAATTCTCCAAATCTGTTCCAAGTAATTTGATGATTTCACAAACTAAAATTTTTTTCTTCATGTTGTTGTTATATTGGGTTGATTTTTATGGGGGGGTTTTAAAATGTAGTTCGTCGATCGACCACTTGAACTATTTTTTTTATTTTTAAAATAAGCTTCGTGTATTTAAACAATTTAAGTAGCGTTAAATTCATGTTAAGTTCAAGGTATATTTGACCAACAAAAAATTAGAAATATACCGTTGTCATATCACACCTCAAAATTAATAATATATTTTATATATATATATATATATATATATATATATATATATATATATATATATATATATATATATATATATATATATATATATATATATATATATAACTTGACTAGTTAAATGAAATATAAAATCTCACAATAACTCAAAGATATAATAGGAAATAAACTTTTTCTAGAGTTTTAAACCAAATATAAGACTAGTAGGAAACAATAAACCAAACACTTGATAAAAACTAATCCGTACATTACTAAACTCTGCATTAATAATCCATGCATTACTAATTAATGTGTTAATAATCCCTACAGTATGAATCTTTGTACCAAACGACGCCTAAATTATATAATTCTTTCTATTTTACCCTTAGAAGTTATTAACTTTGAAAGTATGTATTTAAGCAACACAAAAAATGAAGTAAATAATTGGTCAAATTAATTAATCAAAATAAATTACTTCATGACTATTTATTTAAAATTTGACTAAAAAAACACTAAATAAAAATATAACAGTAAATTTACTCAATTTTTTTAGACACATGAAACCTATAGTGACAACTAAATAGATACAAAGAGAGTAGATAAAAGAATAAAGTACCCACTCCCCTTTCTCCAAATTAATTAAAGTAACTTGATATACCACTTTTCGATTTATAATATTCACTTGGTAAATAAAATCCTTTAGCTATAAAAAAAATCTTGATATACCACTAATCGACAAAAATGCTTCACCAATGTACATGAAAATAACATTTTTATGCCAACTTGTACTCTTTTTGATTTGAACCCTATTACTTAGGGCCCGTTTGGATGAGCTTAATAAAAGCATCTTTAAAAAAGTACTTTTGAAAGTGCTGAAACTTATTTTTAAAATAAGCAGTTATGCGTTTGGATAAAAGTGCTGAAGTTGTTATGCCAAACGTGAAAAGGGAAAAATAGAAGAAAGAGATGTTAGGGTTATATGGGTAATTTGGAGATGTATAAAAATATTAAAGAAAAAACATAAAAATGTGGTCAACTTAAAACAGCTTATAAGCTAAAAAAAAAAGCACCCCTACCCCAGCTTTTAGCTTTTGGCTTAAAATAAGTTTTTTTTAACTTAAAATAAGCTATTTTGAGTATTGCCAAACAGTCAAATAAGTCAAAAACCAGCTTTTAAGTCAGTTTGACCAGCTTTTAAGCTGAGCCAAACAGGCTCTTAATCCGTCCAATAATAGCTATCTATATATTTTAAAAAATACTAATTTACTTTATAAAATCAGAAAATAATTTTATATTAAATTTTTAATTTATCTTTATCATTAATTATATTTATTTTATTATTATATTTCTTTAAAATATTATATTTTTATAATCAAAGAAAGATATAATAAAATTATCATGTTATTTTTATATATAATTTTTAAAAAGTATACTAAGTTAATAATAGACCTATACTGTTATACAGGGAAAAGTTTTCAGTGTTACCTTTTTAATCCTCAATGGTGTATAGCATCTAAGAGCATTAAATGATGGCTCAAAACAATCACTAATTAATAAAAATTACCATCAACAAAAAGGAAAATCGAAGCAATTTTTGTTAGTTGAGTGATCAAATAACTAATTAACTCGCCGCAACAACAATCATTCGATAGATATTTTTCCATCGTCGGACTGCGACGATTCACAGTTTTGTACTTCTTCGATTACAGATTCATCCACCATTATTACAACTTCATCTTCTCCACTTTCCTTTACATCAATCGCTTTCACTTGAATTGGGGCTCTGCAAATCGGGCAGTTACAATGAGACTGAAACCACATATCAATACACTCACAGTGAAAACAGTGATTACATTTGGGCAAAACCCGACCCGTTTCTCCATTTTCAAATTCCGCCAAACAAACAGGGCATTCAATTGGTGGATTGTAAAATTCCGCATCGTAAACGAAAACAGGGAGTGATTTTAACAGCGAAGGGTCAAGTCCTTGAGAAGAAGAATCTGCGATAGGTGGAGCCGGAATCTGGTGGCGGTAGCGACGGCGGCGGTTGTGGTGGCGGCGGGCACGGCGGAGGAGGAATCGATTAGCGTAAAGGTGGAAGAAGGCAATGAGAAAACACACGAAGAAGAAAAGGAGAACAGAGGTAAGCATGAGCTTACCGCTGAACGCGTAATGCGGAGTATCATCATCGCAACAAGATCCGATAGCAGTAGAAGATGAGTACTCATCGTCGTCCATGAAAATACTAGAAGAAGAAGCAGTGAAAAATGGTTATGCTAAAAAACATAAAAGAGGAAGTTTCCTCACTTGTTGTCGCTGTATAAGTATATATGCTGTAGCCGGAGAGGGACTTTGAGTTGCTTATTTCGCTGATTTCGAAGTTGAAATTTGAAATATTAAATTTTTTAACTTAAAAGTTTGATAAGATATTAGAATTTGTAAAATATTAAAATGTAATTAAATTTTAATGTCAAACGATATTAAAAATAATTTTCATCTATTACATTAGATATATTGAAATTTTGAGGGAGAAATGAGATTTTTATCACTAATTAACTTTATATGCATAATCAATTTATGTGTTATAAAGGGGTCGTTTGGTTGAGTAAATAGAAAATAACGTATGTGTTGGTAGTTTCTTATTTGATACATTTTTGCATTAATTATATATTTTATTATATATTAAGGTGTGTATTATTAATATTATGGATATCTGAATATTAATAATGTAAAGAGATTTGATATATGCATTATCATGATTAGAGATTTAATTGACCTTAGAAGTATTTTTACATCTTTTCCATTATAACTATGGAGGATATTTTGTATATAAACATTTTATAGTATGTATTATATTTTTAATATATCAAATCAATAAGGCATAAAAATAATTCATACATAACTAATAGAAGTATTATTAATACATTTTATTAAACATTATTTTTGTACGCTCTACCAAACTATTCTAAATTTCTCTTTTTTTTTCTTATAAAATGGAGTAAGGGGAAGGAGGAATATTATTTAAAATGTAACTTTAAAGGTTATATATTTATTTAGATAGATAAGAGTGTTGGATGAGAATTATCTATATTTAATATGAAGCAAAATGCAGTATTAATGGACGAGTGCACTTTGGCACTTGTCTTCAACTTGCTCAACTCATTCCTCCACATGCAACAAAGATGCCAAAATTTAGATATTTCCAAGATCCTTCCTAAAACATTTTTAACTATAAACTAGAAGAAGTTCATAAGAGATTCCATCAAACAACACAATATTTAAATAGACTATAGTAGAATAAAAAAATATATCCACTCTAAATAATTATGATTTTGCTTCTTTTTTTTCCCTTGTGCAAATATGTTCTGCAGCATCAGGACAATGAATATCAGTAAAGGATTGGTAAGCATTTATCGAATAGATTCTTTTAATTTTTTTAATATATAAAAGATAATAAACGTATATAATAAAATAGAGTGAAAAAGTTTGCTTCAAAATCAAGGATATAGAAGTACTAACTAAACAATCGAGTTCAAAATTAGCTCCTTTTTTTTAATGTCAAGTAACTATATGGTGTATAGACATTTCAATTAATTAAATCATAAAAATATTATTTATTTGTATATAACAATAATCGAAAAATGTACGGATAGTTTATATCGAAATGATTGAAAATAAGACGAAATCGAAAGACATTTTCTTCTTTATATTTTTTGGTTCTAACCTGTAACCTCCTAGTCACATAACAATTATTTTATCGATTATATTAAGATTTCCCTTATTTCCCAATAATTTACTTATAGTAGAAAAAAGTGCATGTCAAAACTAAAAGACTTGTTAACAAAGTGACAAATACTTATTCATCCATCAATCAAATTTAAAATTTCAGACACATAAATCTGTTTATTTGTCACAAACTTCAACAAGTACATCTCAAATTATGCCAATAATTAATTAAAGATACTACCAATTGGTTGATTAAAACTTTTGAATAAAATCATAAATGTGGGCATTTATTTCATCTGGCTTTTCTTGGTTGATGAAGTGAGCTGCTCCCTCCATTACAACAACTTCCTCTAAACTTGGAACTTCTTTCTTGAATCCACCATTGTGTATATACTCCTTGATTCCAGGAATATTGTATGTCAAGTCCAACTCACCCACCACAAACTTAGTTGGGACTTGAATTTTGCATCCACTAAATGGGGCTGTGAGTTCCCAGTTTCTGCATCGAAATCAAATTAATTTGAAGTTGAAATTTTATTTGAATATGTAATATTGATTTCCTATTGTATTTTATTTTCGTAAACGTGAAAATTCAACAATATGTGAAAACTATCGAATTCACTCTTATACAATCTTAGTAAGATAATATTTATGATCATATGTTATATAAACGTCCAAAATAGTAATAACTAATTATTCTTTAATAAGATTATTCCACGTGGTACAAATAATCTATTTACACTAAGCATGAGTTTTTATTATAAAATTTAAAACAATAGATCTTTTTTCACAAAATAGAACCTTATAGAGCACAAATTTTATATTTTTTTTAAAAATATATTGAAATCACAACTTAGAAATTTTAAATCCTACTATTCTTCAAAGAAAATATGGAACTTTAAATCATGATTCGAAATTAAAGTTTAAGTTCTATTCATATTTCATAAACAAATTAAACGTTAATTTTAGGAAAATTGAAAAAATATATTTTAATATATCTTTCGTTTAAAATTATATAACATTCAAAAGCTTTTTTTACTTTTTAAAAACTGTATCAAATCAAGAATTAGACAGACAAATTAAAACGTAGATAGTATGGAGGTATACATACTTGTCCATGTTTCTATAGTAGTTCAATCCTCCAGTAAAGCCAGTTTTGTTTAATTTTTCAGCATAATAATTGACATCTTCTTGTGTTAGCCATGAAGGTAATGTTGCTGGTAACTGAGCAAAGGCCTGATGAAAGCCAATCTCTTTGGGAATGCAAGGTGGACGTGTATCACGTGAAGAAAGAAATCCTATGATGAGTTTTGCAGTATCAATTGAAGCAAATTCCTCTTCCACTTCCCCAGGTTTCTAAATAATAGCATACTATTTAGAAAATCACAAAATAGTATATTTGTTAATTTCGAAAAAAATTATGTTTATCTGGAGAAGTATGAGAGTGTTATTGTGATGCCGGTACAAGGTAGAGAATCCATCTGTGAGACCTGAGTTTGAATTCAACGACGGTGTTTATTTCAATGGTTTTATTTTAAGAGTTCGCCTATGTATTTACTCACTATTTGTTTAAAAAGAAATTAACTTAATATAAATAAATTGAGGGTATACATAACAAAAAAAAAAAAATCGTTTAAAATAATAAGTGAAAACAGAAATTTAATTAATGTTTAGTAAGTATTTCCCTCCGTCCGGAAATGTTTGTCATGTTATGCTTATCGAAAGTCAATTTAACTAATTTTCAAAGGTAAATTAGATTACATTAATTCGATATTTTAAACACAAAAATTAGATATCCTAAAACTATATGAAAAGTACTATAGATTACAACTTTTTGCATATTAATATGATAAAAAAAAAATGCATCTTAAAATATTAGTCAAAGTTTTTATAGTTTGACTCTAAAAATAGAAACTATGATAAATAATGCCAGACGATGGGAGTATAAATTAACGGAGGGAGTAAATTGAACTTTAGAACGTCATTAAACCGTTTGCTCTCTTCACTTGGAGGAAACTAAGTGGGCACAAACTTGAAAGTGAGAGCTCATAAAAACGAACAAACAAGAATTTGAGAAATTTACTTACTATAAGATATTTCTTTGGGGTGTTTTGTTTGAATGAAGATATTTTAAAAAAAAAATTAGTGAATTTATTATTTTATTTTTTTTATGTTCGATACGTAAGTAAAAAATATTAACATAGCTAATTTTGATAAATACTATGGAGTAAGAGTGGGATGAGGGCTATTGGACTAATACACTTTGTTGATGAGTTTTAAAATTATATATTTTATATATTTGTTTTGAAAAATTTACCTCTTCGTTTAACAATAGTTATGATTAATACTAGTTTAGGATGTCTAAGTTCCCATAAACCAAACTCAAAAAACACTTTCCTCCCTACCATCCACACCCTTATAGCTCAATCTGAAACAAGTTTTGATCGGCTCAAAGAATAACAGTAAAAAAAAAATGAATGGAAAGAGAACAATCTCGGAGTTTTTTACGAAAAAAAAAAACGAAACAAATGAATATTAGATCTAATTCAATCTCGAAAAACTATCTGGTAAATATACCTGAACAGTAGAAAAAAAATACCTGAAATCTGCACATGTAATAGTCATCGCCAAGCAATTCCCTCAAGCAATCAATCGGTTTCCGCAACGGATTTCTGGGCCGTAACTCACAACTCAGATTCACCAAAGCTTTAATCCGATCAGGACGAAACAAACAGAAAAACCAAGCAATTAGAGCACCCCAATCATGCCCAATTAAGAACACTTTTTCTAGATCCAGAATATCTAACAGAGAAATCAAATCACCAACAATGTGAAAAGCAGTATAACTACTGATTTCCGATGGAATTTCAGTGTCTCCGTAACCACGAAGATCAGGTGCAATAGCTCTGTAACCTTTGTTTGAAAAGTAAAGCAATTGATGGCGCCATGAATACCATAACTCAGGGAAGCCATGTAGAAATAGAACTGCTGGACCTTCACCGATTTCAGCTACGTGCATTTTGATTCCATTAACGGAGACAGTTTTGTGCTGTATTTTCTCCATTTTCCTCTGTTTTTTTTCACTCTTTCCCCTGTTTTTTCATGGATAGAGCTTTTTCAGTTTATTTTTATAATGTCAACTTGTTGTTATTCCTTGTTTGCCCAAAATAAGTGTTGTGTGGTAGGGTTGTTTATTAGGGGCTCATTGGGACGGATAAGAATAAATAGTTATGATATTAAAAAGTTTGAGATTATTTATCGGACAGTGAGGGAATAAATTGTTTCAGGATAATTAATTTTGAAATAACTTATTACCAGTCAAACGATCCCATAGAGTTATGCCGATTATGTCATAATACTAGTGTAGAAAGCATTTCCACAACTCATCCTTATCGTTAACTCGTCATTCAATTTGGAGAAATATGATTATATTGTTTTTATTTTTTCTTAAAAATTTAAATCTAGTTGAAGATCATCTCTAATTTTTCTTATTGTATCCAAAAATTTCGGTGTCATCTTTTTTAACCGCACCATAAAACTGCGATGAGTTCTAGTTACGATAAGTGTTTTTTTCGCATTTGACATTTGTCCTATAGTATTTAATATTTGGCATTTGACTATAGTATTTAATATGTTTTTTTTAACTATATTTGAAATATATGGAGCAAAAATTGAAAATAAAATTGTATTTTGTTTTAATTAAAGAATATTTGAATAAATATTCATGATTGAATGTACTTAAATGTAAAATCAAAAGTGAAAAATGAGTTTAAAAATAGATTATACTAATTTGTTTTTTAAATTTGAAGTATACCTACAAGTTGAAAAGTTATATTTTAAATTATCATGATCAAACATCAATATCAATAAAGTAAAAAATAAGTTTTAGATAAATTTTAAAAGTAGAAACTAAAATGATACGAAATATGAAGGTGAAATATTTTAAAGTACTATAAATGAAAAATGAGAAAAAAGAAATAGAAATAATTTCAGTGATCAATATATATGATATAAGTGACTGTTTAAAAAAAAATTAACTTGATAAAGTATGCTCATCCCTTTTTATTTTTAATGATAAAATAATTATTATTTTTTTAAATGGATAAAAGAAAAGATAAATAATTATTTTCATATATACAAAATGAGTAATTTAAATCGGTTTCAAAATAAATTTAAGAAGAAAAAAAATGAGAAAAAAGAGGAAAGAGAAAAACAAGAAACAGAAATAGGAGGCAAAGAAGAAAAACAAAGTGTAGGTTCCACAAATTTAAATATAATAATAATAAAGTACTCCCTCATACAACTAGTGTAAGTTGTGCCTCATTCATAATAAAATTTTCCATTTAAATTCATATATAAGATGATTTATTTTATTATTATAATAGAAATAATGAAGTAAATAAATTTAAAATCGACTAATATTTCAAATTATACATAGAAAAAATGATTCTACATTTCATTTTAAAATGAGGGAAAAGTCTCAAATATGTCACCGAACTTACAGAAAAATCTTATTTATATCATCCGTTAAAAGTTTGGCTCATTTATGTCATTACCGTTAAAGAAAAGGTTCATTCATGCCATTATCTTTTAGCAATGGTTTTGCAAAATCATTTTTGACACGTGGCCAATTATAATTCGGCCACGTCATCATTTTTTTAAATAAAAAAATCATAATTCTGAAGAAAAAAATCATAATTAAATAAATTGATGACGTGACTGAATTATAATTGGCCACCGTCATCAATTATTTTAATACAAAAATCAAAATGCTGAATAAAAATTGAATTATTTTTTTTGAACTTTTAATTAAAAAATTGATAACGATGGCCAATTATAATTCGGTCACGTTTCAACAATGGTTTTACAAAACTACCGTTAAAAAATAATGACATGTGTTATTTCATAAGCTAGAAATTGATAAATTGTTAGGATGCTATTAATACTTAATAGACATAAGGAGAAATTGAATTGCTATTGAACCAAGAACATAGCAAATGAAGAGGCTCAATATTTTCAAAATATACATTTTAATTTTATATATTTTTAATATGTAACTTATAATTTTGACTTTTGTGATATACATAATTCTTCAAGGTGTTAGAATTACTGACTCTTCATTTATTTTTTTTGATTTAGTATATTTTAAAAATAATTCTTTTATTAATTTTAGCAATTCAGATTACATGTTTTGAATAATTAAAAATTAAATATACATTGTCAGATCAACTAACATGTCCACCACCCTAACTTAAATTGAATCAAAATCGAAACTATCAATAATGGGTTATTGTTTAGTGGTTCGGATAATGGTTTTATTTTTTTATTAGGTTATTGATTTTTAATGGATTGAAGTTTTTTTTAAAATGAATTAATCGATAATTCAATAGTCAATTAAATAATTATATTTATATCATTTTGAATATAAAGTGTTCGACTGGTGGTTTGCGTCGGTGACAGCGTCGACTCAGCCAAATCGACTATATGTTCACTACGGCACATCTCACGACGCCACCTTTAACATCGCGGCGTTGTTAGCTAAAGGTTACTCACAGAGAATGATTTTCGAGAATCGCGACGACGTCAGAGTAAATTTTGATATCTATTATCAGAATATGCCAGCAACTCTGTTTTACCTGAATTTGAGATAAGTACATCGGAAAATTCCATCCTTATGATCTAACATTCAAAAGTGATGCTAAATCAGGCTAATTACCAGGTATGAATACTAGAAGTTTCGTATTTTAATTTATGTGATATTTTTTGTTTTTTTCTTTTCTTTTCGAGATATGTTTAAAAATATTGATTAAAATAGAGAAACTTTCACATATAGCAACTAAAATAGTCTGATTACTCTCCATAACTATAGGTTGATAATTACAATTCATAATTATAGTTATAGGGAGGTGAGAGGCGAGCGATACTGGAAAAGAGAGGAGAGAGGCAAAGAGAGAGGGCAAAGAATGGGAGAGAGACGAATTGTATATGTATATCGGTTAGATAATTGTATATTATACTTATGCATTTGCGTATATGTCAAGAGAGTTTAGTTTCCTGCTTCTATTAGTTTCTATCTCAAAATCTTGGTTATTCTACATTGTAAAATTCTTCGTTTTTTCAACAAGATGCAACTTGTGAACTCATATACATGATTCATTGGATTTGTCACCTTGTTTTTGAGTATTTTTCATTAATTTAATTAATTTTTTAGATCTTAACGGCTAAATCGATAATCGAACCGACAATGATCAATAATCAATAAATCATAAATAATAAGTCAATACGTTAATAATTCCATAATGTTATTAAACAAGCAAACATGAAATTAAAATAGAACATTATTTCACGTGCAAGTTTTTGTAATCAATTTTGGAGTTATAGAAATTAGAGAAGTCATATAATTATGAGTTATTGAATTAAAAGGCAACTGCTAAAATAGTACTTTCTTCGTCCGAAATTGTTTGTCATATTACGCTTATCGAAAGTCAATTTAACTAATATTTATAGTTAAATTAGATTATATTAATTCGATATTTTAAACAAAAAAATAGATATTCTAAATTATATGAAAAGTATTATAAATTAGTGTAAATTAGGTATATAGCATATTATGTAGTCATATTATCAAGTTATGGCACAAGATTTTGATTTTCATTCAATAACATATAATATATCAACTTATAGCATTTCTTTAAATTAAAATATATTAAATATTTATTCAGTTAAATCAGGAAGAAAAAAAAATTAAAAATTAGTAATAAAAACTGGATAACTACCGTGAATGTAGTTACTGTTTTTTAATTGATAACCAAATTTGCACTTTTTAAGGGAATTTAAATATGTTAATTAAAGATATGAACCTTAATTAGCGAAATCTGTTTTTAATGGTAATTTTTTTTGATTTTTTATCCTAAAAAAATTCTATTCTGTTATCTTTCTTTCCATAAACGTGTTTTAAATTTTTTTTCCAGAAATTTGACTATATTAAAAAAAAAATCAAAATTGAAGGTTGAAAAAGTTTAGATTTGATTTGATGGAGAAATTTGTGTCAATTTTAATTAAACATGGTGGCAAATGGAATTCATCAGGTTAGTTTTTTTTTATATTTTAGTAATGTGTCGTTTTTTTCCCTGTGTTATATTGCATATGTTAAAATGATATATTTATTTTTTGAAACATTAATTCAGTGTTTCTACTAATAAAAATTTCGTAGTGTTAAATGTATTTTCATGTGTAAATTAAAACGAAGATTGATGGTAAATGTGATTACTGGTTAAAATTTAATATTTTAAATTTTTTGATAAATTTAGCAAATTTTTTGTTTTTGAAACATTAGAACATTATCTGAATTTTATATTAACAATGTATACATTTTGTATTTTTAATGTACATATATAAAGTATGAACAATATATACGAAAATCAATTGAGTATGAAATTGAATTAACTGTATATTATTTTTTATATTAAATTGGATAAATGACTATGAAATTGTATTTTAGATTGTATGTAGTAGTTAGTTGTGTAGTATGCAGTATGTATAAAAATTGTTTAAATTTTGTATTGATTTAAATTTTTGTTATTGTATATACAAGTGTCTTGTATATAATTCTGTGTGATTTGTGTATTAATTTTGTAGTAAACAATGTATTAAATGTGTATTAAATTATAATAGTGTATAAACAGTGTGGTAATTGTGTATTAAAATATGTATAAAGTGTGTATTATTTTCTGTACAAACTGTATAAAATGTGTGGTAAAATATTGTATGATTTGTGTATTAATTTTGTATAAAATGGTATTAAGTGTGTAATAAACAATGTAATAATTGTTTAGTAAATTACAATAGTGTATAAACAGTGTAGTAATTGAGTATTAAATTGTGTATGAAATTTGTATTATTTTTGTATGATTTCTGTTCTGCTTTTTATAGCCTCAAGAATTTCAAAGATGCTTATGCCAATCCTGTCGAGCCTATCCCGTGCGAGAGTACATGGGATATACCAAGTTATATTTCAGATCCTAAATTGATGCCGCCTGGTCCAAAAAGAGCAGCAGGAAGACCCAAACTTGAACGTTGGAAGGGATTCGCAGATGTGAAATTCAAGAAGACAAAAAGCACATGCAGTAGATGCCATCAGGTTGGACACAATAGGAAGACTTGTTCAAATTATCCTGTACAAAAACAATGATGTCGTAATGTTAAATCTGTGTTATTGAGGCATTACATTGTTATAAATGTTTTTTTATTGAATAATATTAATATTCATACAAATGTCATACATTATTCATACAATTTTCATACATTATTCATATCAGTAATGTACATACAATTTGTTTGTGTTTGTATTTTGAAAAATATTTTTTATAATTTGTCATCATTCATATATTTTTCATATATCATTACTATGTACTATATATCAAATTTTAATATGACATTCATAATTCATATAATTTTCATACATGATTCATACAGTTTCATATATGTTAAAGTGAGACACATTTAGTAATAATCAGTAATAATTTATATAAAACCATCAGTAGTCAAAATTAAAATAAAAACAGAAACAAATTGTATGTATAATAGTGGTATGAATAATATATGTAAGATGGTGATACACATTTATTAATGTATAATTGTATGATATAATTCATACATTTTTCATACAGTATTCATACCAGCAATATAATTCATACTATGTACTATATATCAAATTTTAATATGACATTCATAATTCATATAATGTATGTAAGATGGTGATACACATTTATTAATGTATAATTGTATGATATAATTCATACATTTTTCATACAGTATTCATACCAGTAATATAATTAATATAAGTGAGACACATTTAGTAATAATCAGTAATAATTTATATAAAACCATCAAAGTATTCATAATAAAAAAACTGGGAAAATACATAAATTGTTCATAAGTTAAAAAAAAAGTCTTTCAAATAAATTATCTATGTGCCATGAAGATTTCTACTTCCTGATACGGAATTTTGGAGTAGGATAATTGGTGGTGTCCATAACTTGTTCTTTATGAGTTCGAGGTCCACCCTTTTTGCTAGCAACTGTTCCTGTAACTTCACTTTCACTGATTGCGCCTTCATCATTCTTTGATTTCTCATAATGCCAAAGTAATGTTGCATATCTTCGACGATGATATGTTGAATCAATATCAATATGTGACATATCAAAAACTCCATTGCTCATGTATTCGGCAAATAGAGATGTGTATAAATCACAATCACTGTAAACAAATTGAAAAAAAAATTGTAATGAATATTAGCAATTTCAATTTAAAATGAATAAAAAAATAATGTAAGAAATATACATACTTTGAACTTTCTTCTTGTTGAGGAACATGTGTAACATTCTTGATACTTAGAGGTTCAGAGTGAGACTTCTGTTGATAATCAAGGAGATTATTCGCATACAAATCAAGCCTTTTGCCATAAAAACCTGTGCTCGTCAGAAATAAAGGAATCATGGTTGCAAGCTTATCAACGGCTTCTTTGACTTTCCTTGATTGAACAGATCCTCCCATCATCGAATCATATACATATAGACATCTACTTTTGATTCAGAATACAACAAGAAACCAGTGGAATTTGTCATTGATGTTGACTGGGATGATTACTTCATCAACCCTATCCCACGGAATGTTAGCAAGCAACTTATATCCTCTAATGCATTGTCCAACATCATGGTCCGGTGATATGCATCTCATGTCACATTGTGATTGTCTCCACTGTTTCTCAATGTTATCAACCCATGCCATAAACCAACAATCAACAGTACTGTAAGAAGTGACATTTTGGGAGTATTTTGCCTTCTTTCGAAGATAATACATTATTGTATTAATATGTTGTTTTAACAAAAAAAAATACATATCTCATTCATCACTGTTCACACATATTTCATACAGAAAATAACCATACTAAAACATACATATATCACACAAATTTCATACAGAAAACATACATACAAAAAACAGCATATATCACATATTTCATACAGAAAATATACATACAGAAAACATACATATATCACTGCAATAGTACATATATCACTGCAATTGTATTAATATGCTGTTTTAAAAAAAAAAATACATATCTAATTCATTCACTGTTCACACATATTTCATACATAAAATATACATATAGAAAACATACATATATCACTGCAACTCAAAAACATAATATTTAGTTGAAAAAAAGGTCTTACCCCGTCCTCCCAAGGTCTGCTCGGTTGACTCATTATGTGAAAAAAATCTTTTTCTCCGATTTTGACAACGCCAAAGTCCATTTGAGGATAACTAATTATGAATATTACTAGTAAACAGTACACAAAAACTTGCCAAAAAAAAATTCATACACATTTTATATATACAGTGAATCATACAAAATTCATACAGTGAATCATACAAAATTCATACATTAATCATACACAATTCATACACATTTTATATATACAGTGAATCATACAGTGAATCATACTAAATTCATACAGTGAATCACACAAAATTCATACAGTGAATCATACACAAGTCATACAGTTATCATAAAATTTTAACCTATATAATTTTCTAATTATATAATATAATGAAAAAATATATAATATAATGAAAACAGTACCCAAAAACTTGATAAAAAAAATTCATACACATGTTATATATACAGTGAAGCATACAGTGAAGCATACAAAATTCATATAGTGGATCATACACAATTTATACATTTATCATACACAATTCATACGGTGAATCATACATAAAAAAAACAATATTTATTTAAACAAAAATTTCATATATGGAATCATAAACAATTATTACATTATTTATTTTACACAAAAATTGTATTTTAACTATTTTATACCCAAATAAAAGAAAAAAATAATAGAACATAAAAAAATATTAAAAAATTAACTTTTACTAACCTTTGAACTTTTTTTGTGTTTATCTGTTTCTTCTTCTTCTGCTCTTGGTTTTTTGGATTTTGATTTTATCAACTCTTCCACAAAATCAGATTCAGACTCTGATGATTCCTCGATTTGTTTTCCTTTCCTTTTCTTTCCTCTTTCTTTAGTCGTTTTCTCAGATTCATGTACTTTTTTCTTTTCTTTCCCTTTTCTCTTCTTCTCATCTTCCTTTGGATTTTGTGTTTGTGATAAAATTTTGAAAGATGGAGCATGAAAATCGTCTGAACTTGCTTCTTCATTCAATCTTCTACTTTTTCTTGGGGTTTCTTTGCTTCTTTTAGACATTGTACGGTTTGTTTATCTCAATATTTAAAGATTTGAGTGCTAAAAATTAAGATTTGAATGGAACTATTTGAGAATTCTTGAAGAATAATGTTAAGAGAGATGGAATTTTGAGAGAGGAATTAGGCGTGCTAAAATGGTGAAAGCAAGTGAAAATGTTGAAAGGTTTTGAGAGGCGTGCGATTGTAATGATTTTGAAAATAAATGGGGAAGAACAAAAATTTTGGGGAATACAATTTTTTTTTTAAATAATGTTTTACAGTTTTAAAACTGTAATTTTTTAAATTTTGATAAAAACCCTATAATTTTGTAGTTATCTTAAAAAAGGTAACTAAATAATATTTAATTTAAATAACTTTAATTAAGAGTTTTGTTTAAAAAAGGTAACTTAAAATAATAAGTGTAATTAATTACATTTGTTTAAATATGGTAATTGAATTATTAAAATAAAAATAAGTTAATTATTATTTTAAAAAATTAATGAGAATAATATAATATTTCTTAATATGCTATAACTTGATAATAATATGCTATAAGTAGTTTAATATGAAAAAGTTTGTTTATAACTTGATATTTAACATCTTAAATGTGTGTGTAGTGTTATTTTTATTATAAATTATATTTTTTTGCATATTAATATGATGAAAAAATACATTTTAAAATATTAATCAAAATTTTTATAGTTTAACTCCAAAAATAGAAACTATGACAAATAATATCGGACGGATGAAATGTTATGACTTATGAGACACAAGTGGAATTATGTGAGAGTTTTCTTTTCTTTTTTTAGATGGGACAATAGAACAATCTTTTTTTCTTATGAAATGATTCTTTTCTCATGTATTATTCAAATTGAAAATGAATAGGTCGATAATGAGAGATGGGACACTAGCACAATTCCTAATGCATGAATGAACATAATCTTTAGATGTACTTTGATATGAGATATACAAATAATTTGAATGATAAATTTTATGATTATTTTGTTGCTTGCTTGGCTAGTGGTATTAGACAATTTTGGAAATATTTATCTCATTATTAATATCTTTGTAATGAAATAAGTTATCTCATATATATAGTGAAATATCTTAATAATCAGTTGCGGAATCAAAAATTTCACAAATGATATTCAAAAATAGCACAATAAAAGCTCTTTTCAAAAAGTAAGACAGTTGAGATTTAAACACGCGATCACTATTTTATTTCAATCATCTAAATCCCCTAAGCTACAATAGCTTATTGAACTAAGAATGTTTAAAATATGATATTTTTCTCATTTCGTATATCATTTTAATTATATACAATATTTTATTTCGACGAACCTAATCAAATAACTACATCAATAAGGATAACTTATTCCCAACTAATTGACGAACAATCTTTTGACTGAACTCCAAAAATACCCTAAAGGCCGGCAAGCACAGATGTTTAGGATAAGGACATTGAATTGTCATTTAATTGGTCAAATATCTATTTTTTTTATTTATCACTTGATTTGATTTTTAGTTTATTTTAATTTGTTAATAATTTTTTTCATCCCAATTTATATGACATATTTTTCTTTTCTCTCTTTATAATTAGAATATATTTACTTTAATATTTTTTTATTTTTCATTAAATGATTAATAGTCAAATAAATAATCTCTTTGTCTTTTTTTATTTATCTATTATATTAAAGTATATATTCACCTTTACGTGTTCATATTAAAGATTAAGGCCCCATTTGTTTTATTAAGATTAAGTGATCTAAATCTGAATACATATCTGAATATTAAGATTTGTATTAAGATCTGAGTGTTTTGATCCGAATATTAAAATGTGGTCTCTAAATCTGAGCAATAAAAAATTAATGTTGTTTGCTTTCAATATCTTGATATGAAAGTGATATTGAACATTATATTAATAAAATATTATAAAATTTTTATTTCAACAAAATATATCACTTTTGATAAAAAAAAAAAAAGTTAAAAACTTAATGGAATGAATCTGAATATCGTTGAGAGTTTTCTACATATTTGATTCGTTCAGACCTCTTCATATCAGATATTTTTTTAAAATAAAACAAATGAACTTAATGGGATGAATCTGAATGAATCAAATTCAGACCTAAAAATCAAAAGTATTTAATGGGCTGAATCTGAATGATTAAGATTTAAACCTCCATTAAGTGCAAACAAATGAGGCTTAAGTGATACTGATTATTTTATATTTATTTTTTTCTTCTATGGAATAATTATTTTAATTCATTCTTTGAATAGTGAAATGACTTTGCAATAATAATGAATGACATAGTAAAATTAATTTTTTAAATAATTTATCAAATCAAAACTAAAAAAAGAAAATTTAAATATCAAGTTTTAAAAAGTCTACATTTAGTAAAACTTAACTGGCCACACCAACGACAAGCTTTGGATTTTCTTTTGTGAACATTGATTTCATCGATTGCTGTCTCTTTTTAAATTGCATGGCAACAAACAAGAAATACTCTCTCCGTCCAAAATTATTTGTCATGATACCTTGAAAAGCTACTACACTTATAAAAGTTGAGGAGATTGAATAGACTCAAGAACAATAGTCAGAACTTGAAACCTGGAAAAATAACCTCCGAACAACAAAAAGTGAAAATTGATTTCACAAATTTATATGCATCCATAAAACCAATTTTATTAGATAACCAGTTAACAATCTCATAAAGAAAAATAAAGGTCCTCCCTCATCTTTTCTTTAATCAAACATATTAGGTGCAAATAAGAACGAAAGCGCAAAGCAAAATTTAATAGGAGTGGGTTAAGATTTTTGAAGCTTATTAAAAAAAGGACTTTTTACCCCTGCATGAGTAAATCTGCTGATTTAAGGGGCTTGAGAAATATCGGTTAAATTATGCTTTCTTCTAATAATGAAGGCCAAACAAAATGGTGCATGTAATTTGATTTTACCTTTTTTAATAAAATAATCTCATATTCAATAACTATTTTGAAGCTCAATTAACTAAAATTCACTTCAATTTGTTTCTTGTTAGTGTTAGAATGAATAAAATATTTTTACTATTAATTAGTAAAAAAAGATATGTATTCATTTCTTAATATTGTCATTATATAATCTAATTATTGTTTCGATTATAAAACAGTGAAACAATTTTCTTTTCTAATATAAATTAGAAAATGAGCTTGCATACCCAAGCTTCTTTGTGAGTAGTTGGGGGATTTGAAAGGTGACAATTCAAAATTCAAATAATTAAAGTTCAATAGTGAAGCATGGGATAGGTAAAAAGAAAATTGTTCTACTAAATTGATAACTAATCATAATTAAAAAATTAAATTCAAAAAATAAAAACATATAGAAATAATTATATCTTACCTAAAAGAAAAAAGATCGAACGACAAAAACAATGAAAGTCGTGTTTAGCCAATCTCCAAACCTCAACAACTGAACATTAGTCTAGTGGGTTATTAAAGTGTGACTCAAATAATAAATGTAATAACTTGTTTTTTTTAGCTGTTTAAATCATAATAGATAACGGTAATATAGCTTATTATAAACATGTATAAAGAGGGATTAGTATAAAACAAAATAAATTACCAAGCATAATCTTTGTTGTAAATGTTAAAAGATTCAGTCTCTAAATAGAGATTAATTTCGCAAAACAGAAAACACATTCAAAAATCAGCAATATGATGCTGGAGTGTGTAATAGAAACAAAGTTGAAATAAGAAAATCCAACAAGATACTATTAATGGTAAAAGTAGGTTGGCAAATACTTCTAATGGAAACTCTATCAATGTGCATTCAAACATCAGCACTTCCTCAAGCCTTGTAGCCTCTGCTATTTCTCTTTCCTCTTGCTCGCTCAAACTTCCTTCCCTTTGCGCGAACATAAGGCTTTGTGTGGCTGTGTGGGACACCAGGTGCTTTACCAAAGTGCTTAACGGCCTCCCTTGAGTTCTTTGGACCCCTAAGCAAAACCTGATCAAGAAAGCATTGCAAAACAAATGACTAGCCAATGTTAGCTCTACCATGAATACATAATCATTTCCTATGCAGGACGAGGGAACAATGATTCAAACCACAATTCTAAAAACACCTCGGTTTGTTATTATATACTAGTGTAGAGCACTACAGCATATTCTCTAATTATTCACTTGATTGATGAAAGAAAAGGCATAAAAATGCAAACTGATGAGAGAGAGAGAAGTTCCGTACAGTGTTCTGCCCAAGAGGGGCTCTGAGAGCGAGCTGATCAAAGGTCAAACATTCTCCTCCAGCCTTCTCAATCCTAGCTCTAGCTGTTTCAGTGAATCTCAATGCAGTAACCTTGATTTTTGGGACTTCATAAGCTCGAACATCATCTGTAACAGTCCCAACAACAACAGCAATATTGTCCTCCTATCATCATCATACACAAGCCAATTCAGATAAACTGTATAGTACTTCAGTAATATCAAGGGCTATTTGCTTTGCTGTACAAGAACAAACAATCCTGGAACATAACTCTGATAACAGATCTAACATTTGAATTCTAATATAAAACTCTGCATGGTTGAGTCATAGATTATGCATTGTATATATAATCATGGGACATAACTTTGCTGTATATGCAAAATTATGCATCACTTTATACAATGTAGGATAAGAAATAAAAAAAGGGACATTCGCAAAAGTTGTATACAAAGATAACCCTCCACCTTATTCAATAGAAAAAGTGTTTTGAGCAACCTTGGGAGTATTTTTTCCATTTTCATAGTAATCCTGATACTTGTATTATTCCATCCACTAGAATGGATAACTTATCACAGCGAATATAAGTCATCCTAGGATAAGTAACAAAAAAGGAAATATGCAGTAGTTGATTTCTATCACAAGACTATATTCCTGTCCGGCATATAAATGGCCCCCGAGTGTATTAATAAGTATTAAGCAATATTGTACACTCTGATATGTGAATTCCTCACTCCTTTAGTCCTAATCGCTTCATATTACTACTTTTTAGCAATTTCATTCACATTAATGCTACACAGGACGTCTTTAATACCATTAACAATTTAACGATACAAGTACAAAGCAAGAACATTTTGGTAACTGCTCGCTATAGATGTGTTAAATCAAAGATCACTAGCAGGCTTGTTTGGACGGTTGTTACCTTGTATTTCAGTGTTGTGGGATAAATAAACTGTTAGTTTGATTGTTATAAAAATTTTATTGTATGCAACACTAAATAAAGGCACATTTGATAGGTCTAGCTCTACACTGTATGCTATTTACTTGTAAGTTTATAATTCAAATTATTGATCATAATATTACACAACGACATAAACTGATACAATCAATACAACAAAACACAAGAGTTCACAATTCAATACATTATGAAACTATCCAAACAGTGTAAGGTGAAACAAAGCTAAAATGAATGAATAAAATACCTTTCCAGTCATGTAAGTAACCAAACGTGATAGAGACAATGGAGCTTTATTGATCTTGCTCATGAAGAGTCTCTTCAGTATCACAGCATTGAACTTACTACCAGTCCTCCGTGATAGAAATCGGTACAACTATTATTCACACAATTAAACATCCAATTCTCAGTATAGTAACCAAAAATGCACTAAATCTATAAAGACAATAGTGAAATAAAATACCTTGACGAGAAGCTTGAGATAAACATCGTCAGATTTTGGTGCAATGCGCTTAGTCTTTTTGGACTTACCTCCGGCGACTAGATCGATACCCTAAATAGAAAATCAAAATAACAAAATCAAGCTATGGCGTCCGTGAAAACAAATGCAGGAAGATTCTAAAAAAAAATATTCACCATGATGCTCCGCCTGCTGCTTCTACTTTCCTCCGCCGCCGCCTGCTGCTGATAGGTTTTTCTGTTCGGAGAATGGAAAAAATATGATGAAGAAGCTTTTTAACCCTTTTTGAATAAAACCCTAATACAGATTTTTAATGGGCTTGGTTGGTGACAGCCCAATAGGCCCATGATACAATATATGAACGAGATTTACACAAATAGGAAATTTTTTAGTACGATTATTTAATTTTTGTTCCATAAAAAAAAGTTTAAATTTAATCATAAAACTCTAATAATTAAAAATTAATGAGCAAAACTTGTCTTGTTTTTGATAGATTACCCCTTTTTGATATATATATATATATATATATATATATATATATATATATATATATATATATATATATATATATATATATATATATTGTACGAAATAGCAAATTAATAATTTAAAATAAATTGAGTAGCCACTGTTTAATTTAATTGTGCTCCATAGCAAACGTTTGTCAGTTGCCTCTCTCCTTAAACTCTCACTCGCCACTTTCCCATTCTCGCTCGCCTCTCTCCCTCTGCTCGCTTTATAGAATAGAAGGGTATAAATTGTGTTTCTGTTTTGTATAAAGTGAGAAAAAATTGTATATACACATGCAAAAACACATATTTTCTTGCAATACTATTAATTATACGATATACAAACATTTTACTTCGATTCAATTGTACACAAATGCAAATTTTATACAATAATTTCATTGAAATAGGCCAGCGAATTATAAAATTGCAGCAAAATACAATTTTCTCTCGCTTTATACTACAAAAGTGTATAAATTGTGTTTCTATTTTGTATAAAGCGAGAGAAAATTGTATATACAAATGCAAAAACATATATCTTCTTCTTCGTATACACTTATAATTATACAATATACAAACATTTTACTTCGATTCAATTATATACAAATGCAAATTTTATAGTAATATTGCAACGAATTATACAATTACAGCGAAATAGGCCAGCAAATCATAAAATTGTATATGTACAGCGAATTATACATTTACATGTTTGCTATAAAGCACAATTATGCAAATTTCGCTAGAACATACAAATATAATTTTTTTTATTTGCTATATATGAAAGTTGTTATATATATATGACAAGGAATATATACGGTGATTATTTTATAGGCAAGCATAAGTGTAATAGTCTGTAAATTATACATGAGAGGTTATTCACATTAAGCAACTCTTGTGTAATAAATTTGATGAGGAAAAAATCAAGGAATTAAACTTGATATGCTTTAACGGGGAGATAACCTGTAAATTATACATGAGAGATTAATCACGTTAAGCAAATCCTGTGTGATAAATTTAATGGAGAAAAAATCAAAAAATTTCAAACTTGCTAAAGCTTTAATTGGGAGATAACATGCTTAGACAATTTACGAGCCATAGTTTCAATTTATTTTGTCCCTCTCAAAGTTGCTCGTTAAAATAGCATGACTTATTTGACGGATTGAATAGAAAATTTTACTTAGGGATTTGACTTATCAGATATCGAATTTAAATATATTAATTCATTAGTCAATCAATAAGCTATCGATTAGTTTGATATCGGATTAGGAATTAATGGAAAGCTATCAGACGGTGTATTGGCTTAATCATTTCCTCTTCCCTTTTATTTTCATTAACCAATATATTTATCTTTCACGAAATAAATAAATTTTTTTTTAGGTAATTTAGTAATTGTAAAATCATAGTAAGACACATATGAAAGTCTAAATTTTGAGAATGCATGATTATAAGTATTTATATACGATAAAAATGTAACCACGATAAATCTTTAAAATTAGCGATTTACTCAATAAAAAAATCGATAATATGTAATTACACTAACTAATAATTACTATAAAATTTTAATTTGTTCACCAACAACTAATTTGATAATTTAATAACAATATTATAAGCTAGTAAGTCAAATTTGTGATTGAGTTATCGATCATGATATGATATGCTTCAAAATAACTAGTCCCAACTAATCGTATTTATTTTATGGAAGCATCATTGCTAAAATTAGAATGTAAAAATTTATGTTACTTGTACTAATTATCCATAAATCACCAAACAATTGCTTTTAATTATTACAAAAAGATTGGTCCTACTTACTATTGTACCCCTGTCTCAGCCATATATTTTGGAATTCACAAAGGGGTAGAATAGTCATTTACCATTACTTTTTCATTTCAATGTCTCCCAGCTATATCTTCCTGTCAATAATTTTCTCCGTCTTCATTTCCTCTTCCCTACATTCCCTCCGTGTGTAACGGCCCCGTCGTTCTAGCAGTTACTCTTTTTAACGGTGACAGGAGATACACAGCTGGCGATGAACACGTCGAAGATGCGCCGGAAAGTTGTTCCGGCGGTAGAAAACGGAGACTCCGCCGACAAACTTGACCAGGTCCTCCTATCCGCCGCCATCTGCAACGGTGAAGATGTTGGGCCTTTCGTGCGTAAGGGTTTTGCTTCCGGTAAGCCGGAGACAGTACTTCTTCATCTCCGTCACTTTGCTCGATCCAAGGAATCTGAAATTGAAGATGTATGTAGAGCACACTACGAGGACTTCATCACCGCCGTTGACGATCTCCGATCTCTGCTCTCCGATGTTGATTCTCTTAAATCGTCCCTGTCAAACTCGAACAGTCAACTTCAGTCCGTTGCTGTGCCTTTGCTAACCACTCTTGACTCATTCGTTGAAGCTCGAAACAAATGCAAAAACATTACTCTTGCTATTCAATCGCTTCGGACTTGCGTTCAGCTTGTCGAGCTTTGCTCCCGAGCCAATCGTCATCTTTCAGAGAATAATTTTTACATGGCGTTGAAGTGTGTGGACTCGATTGAGAGAGAGTTTATGAACAAAACACCATCTACTACTCTCCGGCGAATGCTTGAGAAGCAGATCCCTGCGATTCGTTCACATATTGAACGGAGAATCACCAAAGAGTTTGGTGATTGGCTTGTCGAGATCCGTGTAGTTAGCCGAAATTTAGGGCAACTAGCTATCGGACAAGCATCCGCATCAAGACAGAGAGAAGAAGAGCTCAGAATCAAGCAACGACAAGCTGAGGAGCAGAGTAGACTCAGTCTTCGGGATTGTGTTTATGCTCTTGAAGAAGAAGACGATGACGGATTTAATGGGATCAGTGATGACGGAAAGGATGGTTACAGCAATGGAAGTAATGGAATGTTAGGGTTTGATTTGACGCCGTTGTATAGGGCTTATCACATAAACCAAACTCTAGGACTTGAAGATCGATTCAAAAAGTACTATTTTGAGAATCGCAAGCTTCAATTGACTTCAGATTTTCAGGTATCTTCAATGACGCCCTTCCTTGAATCTCATCAGACATTTTTTGCCCAAATTGCTGGTTTTTTCATTGTGGAAGATCGAGTCTTGAGGACTGGTGGTAAGTTGGTTTCCAAAATGGAGGTGGAGAATTTATGGGATACTGCTATGAGTAAAATGTGTTCTGTTTTGGAAGATCAGTTTTCTAGAATGCAAACTGCGAATCATTTGTTATTAATCAAGGACTATGTGAGTTTGCTTAGTGTCACATTGCGTAGATATGGATACCCTGTTGAGGCTTTGCTAGACGTCTTGAGCAAGCACAGGGATAAGTATCATGAGCTCCTGTTGTCTGATTGTCGAAAGCAGATAACTGAGGCTCTTGCTGCCGATAAATTTGAGCAGATGTATATGAAAAAGGAATATGAGTATTCCATGAATGTGTTATCATTCCAGTTACAGACGTCAAATATTATGCCTGCATTTCCTTATGTTGCACCGTTTTCGTGTACGGTGCCTGATTGCTGTAGAATAGTGCGGTCCTTTATCGAGGATTCAGTTAGCTTTATGTCACATGGTGGTCAGCTTGATTTCTATGATGTGGTTAAGAAGTACTTGGATCGGCTTTTAACTGAAGTCCTGGATGGAGCCCTGTTGAAGCTCATTAATACGTCTATCGGTGGTGTTACCCAAGCAATGCAGATGGCAGCTAACATGGCTGTGTTTGAACGTGCTTGTGATTTTTTCTTTCGTCATGCTGCACAGCTTTCAGGGATTCCATTGAGAATGGCAGAGAGGGGGAGGAGACTGTTCCCTTTGACTAAAGCCCGCGATGCTGCTGAAGAGATGCTTTCAGGTCTGCTTAAGCAAAAGGTTGATGGGTTCCTTTTGTTGATCGAGAATGTGAATTGGATGGCCGATGATCCTCTGCAGAGTGGAAATGAATATGTGCACGAGGTGATTATCTTTCTTGAAACACTAACTTCTACTGCCCAGCAAATATTGCCTGTTCAAGTTCTGAAGAGAGTTTTGCAAGATGTTCTGTGTCATATATCAGAGATGATTGTTGGGGCTTTACTAGGGGAATCAGTTAAAAGGTTCAACGTGAATGCTGTTATGGCTCTTGATGTCGATATCCGTATGTTGGAATCCTTTGCTGAAAACCAAGCTCCTCTCCTATCTGAAGCAGATGCTAGTCAGCTGAAAGCAGCATTGGGCGAGTCCAGGCAGTTGGTTAATCTACTCTTGAGCAATCACCCGGAAAATTTCCTGAATCCAGTTATTAGAGAGAGAAGTTATAATGCTTTGGACTACCGGAAAGTTGTTACTATCTCTGAAAAGATGAAGGATCAAAGTGACAGACTTTTTGGGTCTTTTGGCACAAGGGGAGCTAAGCAGAACACTAAAAAGAAATCTCTTGATGCATTAATTAAAAGATTGAAGGACGTCAACTGAGTCTGCGAATCTCTGTATGTTATGTTCCTTAGGGAGATCTCCATATTGTAGTTGTGTTGATTACTTGCTGATTTCATATCTAGCTTCCTTCCTTTTCTGCAAATTGCCTACCATTTTACGTAATTTTTTCCTCCCCTAGTTCCACATTGATTGCTGTATTATTCTTCAGAGCATACCATATTCTTTTGCAACTCAGATATAGTCTTTTTATCTCATGAAACTAGTCTCTTCTCGTTTCGCTTCTTTTGGTAGAATAATTACATCTTCTCTTCAATTTATTTGCTGTATTGTATCTCTCTATCGTATAATCATATAGTTGCTGCTGTGTCTCATGAGTTACACAACACTTTCTGCTTAACTTGGCAAAACTTCAGCTTGCATATGAGAAATGGCTTCTGCAGATCAATGAGAAGCTGCTGCTAGTGAATTTTTACACTTGAATTTATACTCTATGCTTCAAATACCAGGTGAACCTGGCATTTACAGAAATCTATTGATTTCACTCCCTATTGGTTGGATCATGTGTGTTGATTTACTTCGTGGATGAGGTCTTTAGTTCAAGTCGAAGACCTGACTACTTCTTGCGTTTTTAATAATCGTGGTGTGTGAATCAGTTTACTCGTATTTGATTCAACTACCAATCCAATGGACTATTTGTTGTACAAATTATATTAAGGACACGTGGACAACGAAACAGAGCAACAAACAAGTTTGTCATACCTATAAAACAAACATCTGTCAACCTCATATCTTACCATACTATGCATTCACCCTTATAAAAAAAAAACGGTGAACTTTGGAACAACGAAAAACATCAATGTTCACAGAAATGTCAATAGCTTCAAGAAGAAGTATCTTTTACCTCTTCCTCTTCTTTTTTACCACTGGAGTTTCAAGAAATGAGAAGCTATCAGCTTATGAAGAGCTACAGCGTTATGATTTCCCAATGGGGATTCTTCCAAAAGGAGTAAAAGACTACAAATTAAACCCCAAAACAGGTGAATTCTCAGCTTATCTTAATTCTACCTGCAGCTTCAAATTGGAGAACTCATATCTACTGAATTACAAGCCTGTTATAAAAGGAGTTATATCTAAAGGCAGGCTTAAGAAACTGAGTGGTGTTAGTGTAAAGGTTGTGTTGCTATGGCTTAACATTGTTGAAGTTAACAGGAAAGGTAAGAATCTTGAGTTTTCAGTTGGACTCGCTTCGGCGAATTTTCCGGTTGAGAATTTTGAGGAATGTCCACAGTGTGGACGTGGATTGAATTGTGTTGATGAAGATGACAATGTTGTGTCTTCCTTTTAAGTACTTTGATTGAAATCTAGTTTTTTTTTTTTGTTTTCTGGTGGTGGAAATGATCTGTTTTTTGAATAGCTATGGTATTTAGGGCTATTTGATCACGAAATATGTATTTGAACTTGCGGAGATAATATTGTTGAAGAATTTATGGTTCATTACGTTAATCACTCGAGTTAAACACCTACACTTGTGTTAGAGCATTATTGGCATGGCATTATGCAAATGAATCTTTAAGCTTGTACAAGCTCTAATAGTAATTGAAAAACCTCTTGTCCCGAGCGGGCTTAAGCCATTCTTATACTAAAGAATTCTTGACCTCTATACAGAGGTGGAGCGAAGGTTAAGAGTAACGGGATTCTAAATCAATTTTTTGGGTTCACATGTAAATATACATAAATTTTTTTTAAAAAAAAATACAATTATAGGGTCTAGTGAATTCGTTCGAACTCATGAATCCTAGCTGATTCTGACGACTCTCCTATAAAGGAAGAGTAATTTTAGGTAATACTGTCCTTATAAATAAAATTTGTGAAAGGGTACACAAGGAAACAAATTTCATCTACTTACATCGTAAATGTGGATATCTAGAAACCTTATGATGCAACTATTGAGGGACAAGTTCAATATGTTCTTAGTTTCAAATTTGGATAATAAACGTTTCGAGTTCGTATTGAAGTTTTGATTTAATCTTGCACTGCAGGATCCATTCTGAGTAGTGTTTTTAGCGAGATTTTCTCAATATCAGATCTCAAATTTAAGACCTCTAATTAAGGAGTTTGGATTAAATTTGAATTGTACACTGTAAAAGGCTTATTTGATGATGGTATTTTTCATAGGATTTTTTCTATATTCAAGGTGTACTCGAGATTTTTAGTTAAAAAGCTTTGACTAAATCTGAGTTTTGTACTATAGGGCTCATACAAGGATACTTCTAACAAGATTTTTTTTCATACTCAAGATTTAAATTTGAAATCTTTGATCAAAGGCGAAAGGGCTAAAATGACTTATAAACTATTGAGAGGGTCTTTTGTAAAGGTCCCTTGGACCTTGGACAGGGATTTGTATGCCATAACTAACTTCCCCCAAATCATTATCATATTAGTTACTCGCTCATTTTTAATTTTCACAGTTTTTCATTTAGAATCAAACGATAAGAATTTTGATTAATATTATATAATGATTTTTTTAATTATATTAATATGTGAATAATTGCAAGGAATTTTTATATTAATTTTTATATTAATTTTTGAATGTCAGAATTTTTTTAAAAAAATATTAAATTAATGTGAATTAATTTAATTTTGAAAATTAATTAAATTGATTTTAACGCAACATGTTAGTTAAAAGTGGTCGAAGAGATTATCAAATTAAGAAAAAAACTTAAGTCATTTACAAGCTCTTAAAATTGTTCGCGTATTTCACTTTAATACTTTAATGACGACCTGTATCTACTGAACACCGACACTAGCTTGAATTATGAGTATTCGAACATTTTTTTTTGACAACCAGCTAATTAAGAAACCTGTAACCAGTAAATTGTGTAAAGTTACTGAAACCTGAAAAATTCGCCTGTTCAAAGAGCTATTATCACCATATCTTTTTTTCTTTCTCCTCTTCCATGACGTTCATAAAATTTTACATGTCAACACTTATCAAATTAGATAAGCTAGTCATGTAACTTGCTTTGCACAAAGTTTAGCCTGTTTATTCTTTTAAATTACATATAACGTAAATAAACGTAGACGAATGAAAGAAGCATTTTTTATAGAATTGTACGTGAATCAAAGTCGAAACCGAATTAAGATAGCTTGACTATCAAGCTGATAGGCGAAAAACTGAAGGATAGAATATGTAAAGTACATTGTACACCTATCATATTACTTATTAGTCAACTTTAAGCGGCCCTGGATGACTTAAGTTTCATTTCCTTTGGGAAAAAATGGTGAAAAGTATTAAATGTAATAAAAATAATGTGCCTAGAGATGCAAGCTTTGGTCAAATTTTGTAATGTAGCTTCGACAACAAGACAAAAATATATTTATGACAACCCTTCTTTCAGTCCCACTCCTAATTTTTCTCACCTACTTCCCCATAGAAGCTAATAAAGAAATAGCAGTTCATAGTGGTTAAGAATAATATTTAGACAAAGTGTCATTTTTTTTGTTTAATTATTTGGTAATTAAGACTTAATATATTTTACTAATTTAAATTTGTATGCATCTCAATCATTACCTATTAAGGAATAATGTTTCCTTTTTTTTTAAAAAAAAAACATCTTTTAACTATATTCCAAACTTAAATTATCATCCTTAAAGTACTTAATAGAAAATATTTTCAAGCATTTAAAAGTGAAAAATTTTCATCCTTCTAGTTGTATTTATTAGAAAACTAATAAATTCCACAAAAATTGAGTCATTCCTTCGTAATTATATATTATTATGGACTCGTCAAAAATATTATCGTGAATTTTTTCAGTAATTAAGTTCAGCATTATGCAAAAGAAATTCGTTTGACAGTTTTGTCATTTATTTTTTCATGTAATTTGATATTGAATATATTATTAGTTGAAATATGTTTCTTCTCAATTGATATGCTAGCTAGAAGCCGCGCTTATTAAAGACTTTTTATTCTAATACTGTAGAATGAAACTCAAATGCGAGACATAATCAATATTTTAATCACTTCTATATCAAATTGATCCAAACATTTATTGATCTAAATACAATTTAGCTTTGTAAAAGGTAAATATATTTAAGTCCAGCTTCTTTCAATTATTAATGTTAGAAAGAGCAGATCGTGTATTCTCACACCTTTCAAACATTTTTTTATCATAGTAAGCAATAATGTCTAAGATTTTAAATATTTTTTAGGAACTTCTTACATTAGGTAATGAAATTAGACAAAAAAACTTTTGTTGATAATCACGTGAACTATTCATGTTTTGTAAGATCTCTTAATTTTTTGAGAATATCTAATAGAAGGATGAAAATTATTTACTTTTAAATACTTGAAGAATGTTTCCTGATGAGAATATTACTTTAAGGATATGGTTAAGTTTGAGGTATAATTTAATAATATTTTTTTAAAAAAACTCTTCGAATCTCATATTTTAATTCGCACCGCAAAAAATCAAAAATTTCATATTCAAAACCAAAATTGAATTTTTTTTATTAAAGATTAAACGGTCACATTCATTGTGTCATTTCAAACTTGTGTGGGCATCACCATTGAAGGTGTTGTAATAGGGTAAAAATAAGCATTACATACTCTATATAATTCATATGTAATACACCTATTTATGTTATTGGTAACTACGATTGGTGTATTTTTTATATTTGCAAGGAATGAGTTTAAACATTTTATTTTATTTTTAAAGAATTCTCTATGAAATTAAAAATATTATCATATTTAAAAATTTATTAGTTTCTATAAGAATCTTATAATTAAATTATGGAGTACATAATTATTGTAAAATAGCTCAAGTTGATCTTTTCACCAAACAATATGTCAAAGAAGAGGACACGTGCTGACCCGTAGAGTTCTCACGTGCAGCATTTGAGTGTCGTGTGGGTTCTTGGGTTTGCCCACGTCAAGTGTGTGGAAGTAGATTTTTTTTTTTTTTATCTTTTCTTATGAGGTATTTTGATTTTGCGTGAAATTTAAAAAAGAGATTTTTAAAATTTATGATCTAAAAAAATAAAAATTTACATAATTGTGCTATTTTATTTTTAAATTGTTACTCATTCCGTTTACTATTATTTGATAGTATACTAAAATAATTGTCCTAACTAATTGTCAATTTAAATAATTAACAAATAATTAGTCATATTTTTTCAATTCTGCCCTTAATAATTACATAGCTACTAAAATAGCTGTCTAAACGAATTGTTGATTTTAAACAACCAATAAACCGTTAGTGATTTTATAATACTAATTTCAAAAAGTAATCATTTTAATGTTAAACGACAACATTAATGTAAAAAAAGTTGTTTTAACCATTTTAATTATGATTAGTAGTAAGGTTATATTAATAAAATTGCACCTTATATTAAATTTTTTTTCAAGGACGTGATTTTATCCTACAATTAATAGTGAACGGAGGGAGTACTTAATATAAAAATGTGTCAAATCTTTTTGAGATCGACTAAAAAGAAAAATAAAGAAAAAATGTCAAAAATCACATATTGTTAAGACAAATGTACTATTTGTCCCTTATAAGTTTATAATTACAGAAAGAAATAATTATATAGAATGACAAACTAATAATATAAATAAATTCAGTAGCTAACGTTTGATTTATTTGTGTTTAATAACAAACTTTTTATCAGTCCCTCTCTCTCTCATATTCTCGCTCGCCACTCTCTCTCTCTCTCTCTCTCGCTTCCTGTCGCTTGACTTTCTCGCTTTATACAATAAAATTAGAGTAAATTAGGTATATAGCATTTTATGTAGTCATATTCTCAAGTTATAGCATAAGAGTTTGATTTGCATTGTATAACATTTAATATATCAAGTTACAATTTTTTTTAAAAAGAAAATAATGATAATTTTAAATTATCAAAAATAGATAATAAAATAAAAAAATGGATAAATTAATATTAGATAGTGTAATGCGTGAAATTAGTTATTATTAATTAATTATAACTAATTTGCACATTTTAAGGGATTTGAATTTTTTTAAAGATTAGATAGATACCATAAATGTCTCTAATTAGTTCTAATGATAATAAGTTATGATTAATTCCTTAAAATACTCTAATTTGTTATGTTCTTTCCTTGAACGTGCATTACTTGTTTTTTTTTCCAGAAATTGAGAATTATTTTGATATTTGAATATTGTAATTTTTTTTTGAAAATTCTTAAAATTTGACTTTGAAAACGATTAGATTTGATTTGATGGAGAACATTGTGTCAATATTAATTAAACATGGTGGCAAGTGAAATTCATCAGGTTAGTTTTTAATTATCATTTGTTATATTTTAAGTAAAAATTATTGGTTGTAATTTTATTTTATTTTTGACATGTATGGAATGTTTTTTTTTTATTTCTGTTATATTTTAGATGCTGATATCATGTATCTTTTGTGATACAATTACGATGTGTATATGATACTATGAAAAATATTAAGTAATAGTAATTTTCTTTTGATTTGTGATTAAAATGAAAATTGGTGTGATAATTGATTTATGAAGAAAATACAAAAATTACAAATTGTTAATCGATTGCAAAAAAAAATAATTGGATAGAATTCATTGTGCAGTTTTAGTATGAAAAAATATGAACAAAGTCTGACAATTTGTATGAATATTGTTTGAGAATTATATGAAATGTGTATTTATGGTAAAAGTCACTCCATATTATATTTAAATTGTTAGGTGATAAAATTTTGTATATTGATTATGTATATATTGTATGAATATATTGTAGGAAATATGTATGAAAGCCCATTTTTTTTATTGTATATATCAGTAATTGATATGTTATATATATATATGAATTTTGTATAAAGTTTAGTTTAGTTGTGTATTAAATTTTTAATAAATTGTATATGAAAGTGCATTTCTAATTGTATGTATCAGTGAATTATATAGTGTTTGTGTATGAATTGTGTTTTTAATTAATATGTTACATATATATGAATTTTGTATAAACATTGGATTAATTGTGTATGAAATTGCATTTTTTTGTATTTATCAGTGAATTATATAGTAAGTGTGTATGAGTAATTTTATAATGTGGTGCACTAAATATAATTATAATGTTGTGAAACAGAAAAATACGTCGACTTTGAAATGGAGGGCATCCTATATGATACTTCTACTCTTTATATTGGTTTAGTTAATGCTATAATAACTCAACTTAATATAGAAGAAAATATAAATTCTGTTGAGAGTGAATTTGGATTTCTTTACAAAATATCCATTATGCATCACTTTGAAAGATCGTGAGCAGTATAACGAAGGTCATGGAGTTATAATTACCGATAGAATAAATTCTGATGTTAGATTATCACAGACTAGCATTGATTTGTACTCCAACGATTCTATCTGTTTGATCAGAATGAATTTAGACGGAGTTGTCAATGATAATGATATAATATGTGACCATTCTAACCTATTTGTAGCTGATAATCAGATTTATAATACTAAAGAAACACTTAAGGGGGTTATGAGGCATGTTGGACTTGTAGAAAAATTCAGTTTTCGTGTTGCGCATTGTAATGCATCTAAGTAAGTGTACAAAAAAAATTTAAGTCATTTTTTTTATTTTATTTGTTTTACTGTATATAATTGTAATGTATATTTTCTTAATTTTGAAACAGTTATCACCTGAATTGTATTTCTAAAACTTGTTCTTGGATGATGAGGGCATCTAGTTTGAATAAATCAAATTTATTCAAAGTTAGGAAGTATATTGCTCAGCACACTTGTTCTGTTAAAGAAAGAGTTTATGCCAGACGTCAGGGGATAACTGACGTTGTAGCTGTCTTGATAATGGAGAAGTATATTGATCCATCTACGGTATATACTCCAAAAGATATAGCTGATGATATGTTGAAATTGCATGGCGTTTCGTTGACGTACATACAGACATGGAGAGCTAAAGAAAAAGCAGTAAAGTTGGTGCGCGGAGATCCAGCAGAGTCCTATGCAAAATTACATGGTAATTTTGAAATAAGAATGAATTTAAAGATTACCCTTTGAATTGGACTGTTATGTTTTCGTGTATTTTTATGTATATAAATATGTATATTTTTTTGTTTGAATTGGACTGTTATTTTTAGGTTCTTTTTACATTTTGTAGCAAACATATCCAGGATCTGTTTTGAAAATTAAAAGGAAAGAAGGTGATACATTTTTATACGCATTTGTTGCGTTAGAAGCTTGTATCAGAGGTTGGAAATATTGTAGGCAAATTGTAGTTGTTGATGGTGCGGGATTTAAATGTTCATATGGTGGTACAATTTACCTCCCGGATCCATTGTACCACCATATGAACATTTTAATCCCGCACCATCAACTACTACAATTGGCTTACAATATTCCTAACCTCTAATACAAGCTTCTAACGCAATAAATGCGTATAAAAATGTATTACCTTCTTTCCTTTTAATTTTCAAAACAGATTTTGGATATGTTTGCTCCAAAATGTAAAAATAACCTAAAAATAACAGTCCAATTCATACAAAAAATATACATATTTTATACATAACGAATACACGAAAACATAACAGTCCAATTCAATGGGTAATCTTTAAATTAAATTCATTCTTATTTCGAAATTACTGCGTAATTTTGCATAGGACTCTTCTGGATCTCCGCGCTCCAACTTTACTGCTTTTTCTTTAGTCTCCATGCATGTATGTACGTCAAAGAAATGCCATGCAATTTCAACATATCATCAGCTATATCTTTTAGAGTATATACCGTAGATGGATCAATATATTTCTCCATTATCAAGACAGCTACAACGTCAGTTATCCCCTGACGTCTAGCATAAACTCTTCTTTAACAGAACAAAAGTGCTAAGCAATATACTTCCTAACTTTGAATAAATTTGATTTATTCAAACTAGATGTCCTCATCATCCAAGAACAAGTTTTAGAAATATAATTCAGGTACAGTGAAACAAATAAAATAAAATAAAATAATTTAAATTTTTTTTGTACACTTACTTAGATACATTATAATGCGCAACACGAAAACTGAATTTTTCAACAAGTCCAACATGCCTCATAACCTCCTTAAGTATTTCTCTATTATTATAAATCTGATTATCAGCTACAAATAGGTTGGAACGGTCACATATTATATCATTATCTATTTCACTATTATCATTGACAACTCCGTCTAAATTCAATCCGATCAAACGGATAGAATTGTTGGAGTACAAGTCAATGCTAGTCTGTGATAATCTAACATCAGAATTTATTCTATCAGTAATTATAACTCCATGACCTTTGTTATACTGCTCTCGATCTTTCAAAGTGATGCATAATGAATATTTTGTAAAAAAATCCAAATTCACCCTCATCTGATCTAGAAAAACCTTTACTTCAACATCATTATGAATTTTAATAAATGGACACATTTCGCTAACAATATATTTTATCTCAACAAAATTTATATTTTCTTCTATATTAAGTTGAGTTATTATAGCATTAACTAAACCAATATAAAGAGTAGAAGTATCATATAGAATGCCCTCCATCTCAAAGTCGACGTATTTTCCTATTTCACAACATCAAAATTACATTTAGTGCACCACATTATAAAATTATAAAATTACTCATACAAAATTCATACACAATTCATACACACTTACTATATAATTCACTGATAAACACAAAAAAAAAGGCAATTTCATACGTAATTAATCCAATATTTATACAAAATTCATATATATGTAACATATCAATTAAAAACACAATTCATACACAAATACTATATAATTCACTGATACATACGATCAAAAATGCACTTTCATACACAATTGATACAATTTATTAAAAATTTAATACACAATTAAACTAAACTTTATACAAAATTCATATATATATATATATATATATATATATATATATATATATATATATATATATATATATATATATATATATATATATATCAATCACTGATATATACAATAAAGAAATGGTCTTTCATATATATTTCCTACAATATTCATACATCACATACATAATCAATATACAAAATTTTATCACCTGACAATTTAAATATAATATGGAGTGGCTTTTACCATAAATATACATTTCATATAAATCTCAAACAATATTCATACAAATTGTCAAACTTTGTTCATATTTTTTCATACTAAAACTACACAATGAATTCTATCCAATTATTATTTTTTGCAATCGATTAACAATCTGTAAATTTTTGTATTTTCTTCATAAATCAATTATCACACCAATCTTCATTTTAATTACAGATCAAAAGAAAATTACTATTACTTAATATTTTTCATAGTATCATATACACATCGTAATTGTATCACAAAAAATAAATGATATCAGCATCTAAAATATAAAGAAATAAAAAACGAAACATTCCATACATGTCAAAAAAACAAATATAATTACAACCAATAATTTATACTTTAAACATAACAAATCATAATTAAAAACTAACCTGATGAATTTCACTTGCCACCATGTTTAATTAATATTGACACAATGTTCTCCATCAAATTAAATCTAATCGTTTTCAACGTCAAATTTCAAGAATTTTCAAAAAAAAAAAAGATGAAAAAAAATTACAATATTCAAATATCAAAATAATCCTCAATTTCTGAAGAAAAAAAAAAGCAATGCACGTTTAAGGAAAGAAAATAACACATTAGAGTATTTTAAGGAATTAAATCATAACTTATTATCATTAAAACTAATTAGAGACATTCATGGTATCTATCTAATTTTAAAAAAAATTCAAGTCCCTTAAAATGTGCAAATTAGTTATCATTAATTAATAATAACTAATTTCACGCATCACACTATCTAATATTAATTTATCCAAAAAAAATTTCATTTTATTATCTATTTTTAATAATTTAAAATTAACATTATTTTCTTTTTAAAAAATGTTATAACTTGATATATTAAATGTTACACAATGCAAATCAAGCTCTTATGCCATAACTTGAGAATATGACCAAATAAAATGCTATATACGTAATTTACACTTATAACTTGATATTTATCATCTTAAATGTATGGAGTGTTATTTTTATATAAAATTATATAAATTGTGTTTCTAATTGTATAAAGCGAGAGAAAATTGTATATATACATGCAAATACATGTATTTTTATCATATACGCTTATAATTATTACAATAAAAGTACTGCCCTGTCCAAGTCTCTTTTGTCTCTATCTTTCTCGTATTGTACAAATTCAAATTGTATATAATTTATCTATTTTTCGTTTTATACAATTCGATTCAGTTGTATATTCCCTACCAAAGTCTCTTTTGTCTTTCTCTCTTTCTCATTTTATACAAATTCAAATCATATAATCGTCCTATGCACTTATAATTATACACTTCGTTCTATGCAATTCTCTAGCCAAGTTTCTTCCTCTTTCTCTTTTTATACACTTTCTTTTATACAATTCACTTAAATTGTATATGTATAGCAAATTATACATATATATGTTTGCTATAAAGCGCAATTATGCAAACTTTGTTATAGCATACAAACATAAATTTTATGTTTGCTATATGTGAAAGTTGCCCTTACCGAATTACCTGAAACTGAAAACAATAATATAAGTGTTGTACATTAATCTGATGCACGAATACATTAATCATTAAGTAAGATACATTATATTTTACACATAATACACTAATATGATATAACTTTTATACGTGATAAACTAATTTGATGCTCGAAATACATTACAATAAGATATGAAATAATTCATCGGCAATTACTTATTTTGACATAGCAATATTATTTTTATTTTGATTATAAAATACTTAATTAATTCTAAAATAACTTATTTCCCTGGTCTTCCCCATTTACCCAACGTTTTTCACAGGGCTACACCATAGCTACTCAATAGTTCAAGTTTCAAATTCAAAGCTCTTCAATATTTAAGATTAATATCTCAATTTCAAATTAAAATAAATAAGAGTAATATCTCAATTTCAAGTTCATTTAATTTAACTACTAACCAGATATGCCTTCTGTAGCTCTTCCCTTATGCATCTTCCTCCTTCTACTCTTTGCAGCTTCTCCGGTCATCGGCGATGAGGATTCTCAGTCCCCGACGGCGTACGAGATTCTACAGGAATACGATATTCCGGCAGGGATACTTCCGAAGGGCGTAACAAGATACGAACTCGACAAAACGACGGGCGATTTCGCCGTTTACTTTAACAAACCGTGCAGTTTCACCATATGCGGCTATAATCTCAAGTATATGAGTAAGGTTACTGGTAAAATATCTAAGTATCGGCTTGCGAACTTGAAAGGCGTACAGGTGAAACTGCTTTTTTTTTGGGTCAATATTGTGGGAGTTACTCGTGACGGCGATGATCTCAGTTTCTCCGTCGGTGTTTCTTCTGTTGATTTTGCAATTGAGTACTTCTATGAACCGCCAGAGTGTGGATGTGGATTTGATTGTGTCAATTCTGGAGAAAACGGTACTGGTGAGTTCAATTTGAAGCAGCTTATCTCTTCCACTTGAATTGTTAACTGAATTTTTCAGAGATTGGCTGTAAATTCAGTTGATTTGGGATGGAATTTTGGAATTAGGGCAAGTTTGTATTTCAGAATCCCACGGGACTGGAAGCATATGCTTTTGATGCTCTGAATATGTATTTTTTCATATATCTCCGTCTCCGTGGACTCTTATGGAAATTGAAATAAATAAAAATTTCCTTTATTCACTACATATTAATTTTTAATTTTAATTTATGTGATATAAATAAACTTGAAAAATCTATATTTTTTCTAAAATATTTTAACTTGCTAATTTGTTAGAATTTATTAGAAGTGTTTATTAATCTTAAATAATATAATATTATTCTCTTTATTTCAATTTCTGTGACATATGTGACATGTCTAATTAGGAGAGTCCTAAATGTTCTTTTAAGTATTTCTTTTATCAATAATATATAGCTTTTACCTATTCAAATTCATGTGTTACTGATAGAATTTTAAAAATTGATTTAATTTTTTTTTAAAAATATTTTAAGTTGTTAATTATTATTTTTTATAATACTTTCGGTATCATTTTATTGTAATTTTAGCATCATTAATACATAATAGAGTATTTTAAGTTGTTAACTATTATGATTTATAAAATTTCAAATATATGACGTGTGTTTAAGAATAGTATGTTTATTGCCTCTTTATCAAATAGTAAAAATACTTTAAGTCTTTGATTATTGTAATTTATAGTGTATGTTACGTAATTTTTAAAGTAATATTCGTATAAATAAATACTTAATAAATTAATAATCTCTCTAGAATAATTATTTTCTCCAATTTCGATTTGGGCCAATGAAAAAAAATCATGAATTTCAATAAGATAATAGATAATATAATTTCTGAAAACGTTTATATAAATATATGATTCCATTAATATGATAAATTAATAATTTTTAAAAGTACAAATATATGTACTTTTTTTATTGCATTCAAAAGCTCTAATATAGTCTTTTTAAACTGCACAATAAATTTGTGAAGAGTTCTAGATGCAATAAGTGTTGCCTAATGCGCAATTGATTCCAACAGTACGGTATCATCTTCAACATTGTTTTAATAGATGGTATTCACATTTTCTTCTAATTTCTGAACCTCTAAACATGTATCACTTTCACCCGAATAATCAAACATGTTATTGAACATCCATTTTATTGTGGTAATCGAGATCATTAATCATGACCTCAAGTTCATAAATGACATTTTCACAAGTAGGTTCATTCAAATTTTCTAAGATTGCATCCATGAACGAATTTCACTTTGTCAAAAAAATAATTATTTGCTATTGTCTCTCGTTAAACATTTGTTGTCCAAATAGAAATCTCAAAATTCATAGCATAAAAAATATTGATCTTTGCTGCAATAATTTGTGCCACTTCATAACTTTTTAATACCCCACGATAGAATTTGTTTGATAATACATCTTGAAAGCTCTTATTATCACAACGTCACAAGGTTGAAATCAATAAGATACAATGATCTTGATGTATTTTATGAATAATATTTTTTTACAAAATCAATAAATATGATACATAAATCAGTAAGATACAATGATTGGTATAATCAAAATTAATTTTCATCAAATTTCAACTCATTCTTTAAACTAATAAATATTAATTTATTAATTAAATATTATTATTATAAAATAATAAAATTTTACATTCTCGCTTATATTAATTTATAAAAATTTTATTATATCATAATTTATAAAATAGAATATTATAAATTGAGTAATTATAGAGAATTGGAATGGAAAGGGATTGTGAGGTGGGCTCCATAAGAGACTTGGAATGAGCAGGTGTGCAATACGGAGAGTAAATGGCCCACATGCATGGGAAAATCAAAGAATTTTTCGCCTGAGGCAAAGTAAAAAACAAAATACAAACAACAAAAAATTTATATTTATATGTTATAGCAAAGTTTGTATAATTACGATTTATAACAAATATAAAATTATATAATTCGCTATACATATACAATTGTATAATTCGCTGGCCTATTTCGCTACAATTATATAATTCGCTATTCTATTTCATTGCGATTGTATAATGCACAATTGTATAATTCGCTGTCTATTTCGCTGCAATATTTTTATAAAATTTGTTTTGCATACAGTTGAATCGAATTAAAATGTATGTATATTGCATAATTATAAGTGTATAGCAAAAAAATATACGTTTTTCTCTCGCTTTATATAAAAACAGAAAAACAATATATACACTTCTGTTGTATAAAACTAGAGAAAATTGTATTTCACTCCAATTGTATAATTCGCAATTGTATAATTTATTGGCCTTTTTCTCTGCAATATTTGAAGTAAAATGTTTGTAAATTGAATAATTAAGTGTATAACACGAAGATATATATTTTTGCATGTGTATATACAATTTTCTCTCGCTTTATATAAAACAGAAACAGAATTTATACACTTCTGTGTATAAAGCGAGAGAGGCGAGCAAGAATGGAGAGTGGCGAGCGAGATTTTTGAGAGACAGACGCCTGGCAAACTTCAGCTAACGTTTGCTATGGAGCACAATTAAATCAAACCCTAGCTACTCCATTTATTTTAGGTTATTAGTTTGCTATTATGTACAATTTTCCTTTTTTTAAATTCCAATTTCAAATAGTAAATAAACTTTCTAAATTTAGATAAAAATAAATAGAATAGAAGTAATATTAGAGCTACTCCCTCCATTTCAAAAGAATGATCCTATTTTTTTTAATCTGTTTTAAAAAGAATAATTTTTTTTGCAACACTTTAACTTTTCACAAGATTAAAGGGTATTTTAGTACAATTGAAATAACTTTGAATTAGAACCATAAGATTAAAAAGTCTTCTTTATTTTCTTAAACTCTGCTCTAAATCAAACTAGGCCAATTTTTTTAAAACGGAAAAAATATTTTTTTAAAATTATATTATTTTAATTTTCGATCAATTTATAATGTAAAATTAAAATTAAATATTTTAAAATCATCCCAACTCTAATTTCGGTGACAGAAGCAGTGCAAAAATTAGCATTTTGTTAGCTGTCTTGAGATATTCTAAAGTGTTAAATTTTGCAATTTATAATACTTTTTTTAATAACATATGTTACGTGTTCGAGAGTCAAATAATTTTTTAAAGCCTTTTTTAAATATTTCATGTTGATAAGTACTGTGATTCTTAGTAATTTTAAGGTCATCTTCAAATAATATATTTTAAGTCTCATTTTATGAGGCATAATAGAATTTTGAGAGTTAAATAAATTTTTATTAGCAAATAAAGATTGACATTCATAAGAATGTAATTTTAAAAAAATTACGATAGGAAGTACTAATTGAAGTGGCCCCGAATAATTGTACTATTTACTATTGCTTTCATCCACTTTTAATTGTCATGTTACGCTTTTTAAAAAAGTCAATTTATTTAATTTTATAAGTTAAATTAGATTAAATTAATTATACATTTTTAACAAAAAAAATAGATAATAAAAAGTTATACAAAAAATAACTATAAATTGTAGATTTTTGTATATTAATATGATAAAAACTATATCATAAATTATTAGACAAAATTCTTATAATTTAAATCTAAAAGGAATGAATTGAAATAACTAAAATATAAATAAGTAATAACACAAATTATTAATATTTAATTAATGAAATAAATATTTTATAAAAACTACTAAAGTAAAGGCATTAAAAATGAGATGAAAAAAAAAAAAGTTGGCCAGGTTTGAAACTGGGACATTGTACATGGAATATCTAACTTTGGCCAGTAAGTCAATTAGTAATTATAATAGAAGCAGACAATTAAAGCAGACATGTTGACGCTTAGTTGTATACTTATTTATATTTATATAATATAATAGTAGTAGTCTAGTAGATAAGTAAAGAAACAATAATAATAATATTGACAATTCCGAACTAAACAAATGAACATCAAACAAGAAAATCAAAATCACTTCAATTTTTCGATATTCCTATCCATTTTCTATTAATAGGGGTTTACTCGGTGTTCTTCCATGTGTTGCGAACTATTGTATCTTAACGTAATTTACTTTTTGTGAGTGAGTTTAAAATATGTATTTATCTTATGATTATTTATAATTGACACAAAGTTGATTATCTAAATAAAGTCATTAATTTGTTGCTAAAGGATTATTAGTTCAAAATCTTGATAAGAGTCTTCGATTTTTTATTGGATAATTTATTTTCAAAGAATAATCAATAATCAATAGCAAAAAAATTATATTTATATAACAAAAAATCTTGACTTAGTAGGCGTTTGGTCATATCATATCACGATATGGAATCGTGAGATGGAATCAGCGTTTGGATATGCGATTTCACGCTAATTTCATATCATGAGATGAAATTTCGTATTCTCCAAAAATCATGGTATAAAAATTCCATATCATCATCTGAGATTTTTTTAAATACAAAATTGATGCACGTGTTTATATATTGTTAAAATAACTCTAAAGACTTTTGGAGCTTGAAAAAATAGATTCAGAATACTGAAACAAGGAATGAACCATTATTATATTGACACACAAGTGAAAGTATCATGACTTGTGCAATGTTACATAATTATTTGCGAAAATATTAAAGGAATGATATAATATTTATAGTATGAGCATGAAAATATAATTGCAGACGATATCAATCAACAAATGACTCAAAGTAACAATTTTGATTGATCGTTTCAGTCATATGATCGAGAAATGCAAGTTCAACGTGAGGAGATTGTCTGTATTATGTGGGAGAATTATATTAAAGACTAGTTCACCATAATTTATGATCAATTTTTTTATTGAATTAAATTTGATAAAACAATTACTTAAGTGGGGAATAAATAGCTTTGTAGTAATTTAGTATTGGATTTTATAAATGTTTGTTTATTTGTTAAGGTTGAATAAACAATTGAGACTATTTTAATATTTTTACAACTTATGAGGTTCTTATGTTTTATGAGAAAATACAACACAAAAATTTCATATCGCATGTCCAAACAAAACTTTCATTTCATTTGAGAATTTCATATTATGTGATTACATATTGCATGTCCAAACAAAACTTTCATTTCATTTGAGAATTTCATATTATGTGATTCCATATTGCATGGCCAAACAGGCCCTTAGTCGAGATATTTAATTGCCTGATTGAATTTGAATAGTGTGACATCCTGATTTTCTTGAATAATCTTAGCTACTTCAGAATTAAAAATATATAATGTTAAAGTCATAATATTACCATCTTTTTCCGTAGCCTTCAATAAAACATCAAAGATATTCGAACATAATAAGTCTCTTGAGACATTACTAATATGTTGTCCTTTTTACTGTCCTAAAAATTCAAGGGATAATTAGTCCTCGTACATCTCTTGAGAAGGTTGGTGTAGTTTAGAAACGTAGAAAAGAAATATGTAAATGCATAGTAAAAAAGTGTGAGAAGTTAATTACAAACTACACCAACCTTCTCAAGAGATGTACACCAACCTTCTCGTATCTTTTTTGTTCAATTTCTCGCACTTTTTACTATGCATTTACATATTTCTTTTCTACGTTTCTAAATTATTACTTCTTCCTGAAAAAAAACTCTCTCACTTCTATTAATTCATCATAAAAATCACCATCACTTTACTTCGGGTATCATTATTTTTGATTTTATGCTCTTTTATATGATCGTATATCTACCTCAACATTTTGATCTTTGCAATATGCAATAAAATGATGAAATAATTTACGATAATTTTTAGGAATTACGTAGTTTTAATATGAGATTACAATCTATCACTCTTTAGTTTGTAATTACATTAATTCCTTAATAAGAAATATAAATCTGATACACTAATATGTAGCTCGAATACATTATAACATAAATTAGATATATAATATGTAGTTTGAATACATTAAAAATTAATTTGATTTTACATTATAAAATAAATCAAATATATTAAATACTGGATCAAATACAATATTAATAGCTTTACATTAAAAAAATGAGAAATTTTAGAGATTTTTAGAAATTTTTTCGATAACTTATCACGAATTAGTTATTTTGAAATAGCAACATTATTTTTATTTTAATTATGAAATAATTCTAAAGTAACTTATTTCCACGTTCTTGAACATTTATTCAACGCTTTCCAGCACACCAGAGAACTACTCAATAGTACAAATTTCAAATTCAAGCCCCTCAATAAATAAGAGTAATATATCAAATTTCAAGTAAATTTGTTTTCGGTAACTACGAACAAGATATGCCTTCTGTAGCCCTTCCCTTATGCATCCTCCTCCTCCTCCTACTCTCTGCAGCTTCACCGGTCGTCGGCGATGAGGATTCTCAGTCCCCGACGGCGTATGAGATTCTTCAGGAATACGACTTTCCGGTAGGGATACTTCCGAAGGGCGTAACAAGGTACGAACTAGACAAAACAACGGGCAATTTCGCCGTTTACTTTAACAAATCGTGCAGTTTCAGCATAAGCGGCTATAATCTCAAGTATATGAGTAAAATTACTGGTAAAATCTCTAAGGATCGACTTGCGAACTTGAAAGGCGTACAGGTGAAACTGCTTTTGTTTTGGATTAATATCGTCGAAGTTACTCGTGACGGCGACGATCTCGATTTCTCCGTCGGTATTGCTTCTGCTGATTTTGCAATTGATAACTTCTATGAATCGCCACAGTGTGGATGTGGATTTGATTGTGTTAATTCTGGAGAAAACGGCACAGGTAAGTTCGATTTGGAAGCTGCTTATCACTTCGTCTTGAATCGTTAACTGAAAATATTCAGTAATCGACTGTAAATTAAGATGTTTTAGGATAAAATTAAGATAAACTGTATGGTCCATTTTGAAATTAGGGTAAGTTCGTATTTTCAGAATCCCACGGAACTGGAAGCATATGTTTTTTTATGCTCCTTTGGAATGAATTATGTATTTTGTCATATGTAGTAGTAGTGCTACTTTTTCTTTAAAATAAAAATTTCTGTTAAGCATATTGACAGATTTCAATTTGGAATCCTCATTCGATTTAATTTTTTGATAATTGTGTCCTTCCTTAATTAAAAAAAAAGTTATTTAATTTATTGGTTTAGCATTTCGATAAAAAAAATTTGTTAGATAATTTATTTTGAGCTGATTAATCAATAATCTAATAGTACATTAAGAAATTATATTTATGTCATAAAAGATTCTTGTTTTTAGTTTCACATTGTCCTAGTTTATATTATGTTAGTATTTGTTTTTTTAGCTAGATACACCTTTTTATAAGTGATTTTTTTTTATAACTTTTTTATGTTTCAAATCTTAACATTAAATTAATAACTGAATCTATAATGATTAATAATTGATAAATTAATAATCAATAAGTTAATATTTTAACTACTTCATAACAATTTAATAAGTATACAAATTGATAATTTTATAATTAAATTAAATCAAAACAAATCAAAATACATCGATATGTCGTCATAACTTGTATAGTGTGCATTAGATAATAAAAAAAAAACAAATATATTTGGTACTATTTTGATAATATATATGCATTCTTCGTTATATTTTTGAAATATTAATACCTTGATATTCAAAACTAAATCATATATGTAAAAAAAAAAGTTTACAATTAGAAAAAAATTATTTTAATTTCTGTTTATTATTGATGAAATAATTTTTATATTATACTTCAATAAAGATGTAGATCAAAGAAATTAAAAAAATTCAGTTCTTAAATATTGCATCAAAATCAACCATATAAAACGGAACCGGTGGGAAGAATAAATATTATGCAATGCAAGATACCAACGTCGAACTAATTTTTTTTCTGTCATCTTCTGCAATAATTGAAACTTCCCCAAAGTCAATTATACATATCGTCGGCGCATCATCGGAGTAATCGCATCTGAATATCCATTTGATACGAAAATCATCACAAGAAAACGGTAGCCTCAATGTTTTCTCCACGTCAGATCGCCGTTACCCTCGCTTTTCCTCTCTTAATCCTCTTCCTTACAACTCTACCGCCGTTAGTCACCGCCGCTGCAGCTACCGGCGACGCCGACGCCGGAAACGGTGGCACTTCCCTCACTGCTTACGACTTACTCGTAAGCTACGGCTTCCCCGTCGGAATTCTTCCACAGGGTGCTATTGGGTACGATCTAGATAAGGACACCGGAAAATTCAGTGTACATCTTAATGGGTCTTGCAGTTTCGCATTAGAAGGGTCTTATCAGCTGAGGTATCAATCGAAATTCGGTGGGTACATAGCTAAAAATAGGCTGTCAAGCCTATATGGGGTTAGTGTAAAAATTCTGTTTCTGTGGCTGAATATTGTGGAGGTTGTTAAGAATGGTGACAATCTTGAGTTCTCTGTTGGAATTGCTTCGGCGAGCTTTCCCACTTACAATTTCTTGGTTTGTCCACAATGTGGATGTGGATTGAATTGCAATAGCAATGGACATATTCTAAAGATTCGAAACAGTAATCTTGTCTCTTCTGTTTAGCTGCACACAGAAGGATGATGGAGCCTGAGTTTACTGAAAGAGGTTAGTTCCAGCTTTTGAATATTTCTGAATATATGCTACTACTTGGTTGCTCACTGAACTGATACTTGAATCAATTGATGAATTTATCAGATGTTTAATACTTCAATTTGTGGTGAAGCATTACAAATTTCATGTATATGTGTATGGTTTAGGTCCCTTGAATCTTGATTTTTTCACATTGTTACCTGTTGGAGAATATTCTTGAAGCTTTGCATCTTAATCAACTAGATAAAACTGTCACTTATCAGGAAAAGAAATTATCGCGCTAAAATTTCACGGCCTGAAACTAAATGAAAGAATCCAACATAATAGAATGAAGATAAGGAAAAAGAACCAGAAGAAGAGCTTGATCCAAGACCTATCTTTGATGACAGAAAATCCTCAATACATGCCCATCTATGTTTAACAAGAAACATTTTGAATAATAAGAGAGTTACAGTTATCTGATTTTTTAAAACATGGTCGAATTGTATTCTGACGTATATATTCTCATTCATGTTTAAGATATTTTAGTATGGAAGTAGGTTACATTTTGATTGGTGGAGAATCAAACAGTTAAATAGGGGACGGGGGTAAGGAGACTGAATGACAACTTTGAAATTGACTAAAAGCGAAGTGAAATCATCGCTACATTGACCTTACATGTGAAACTACAAGAAGAGATCATGTATTTGTATTTAACCATGTTTAGGAAATTGATAGAAGATCTATCGCAGAAAAATGTAACGGGTCAAGAGAAGGTAGTCTTCCCTTTGGTGGCGATTTTTTTTTCAAGAGGATGCTACAAGAATTTTTATGTTAGAACCTTGGGCCAGATTTGTTAGAGTTCTTTCTATTGAATTATTTTGTTCGTGACTCCATATTATCAGTAAAGCCACCTTTCTACTTCTCTCAACTTAATTACAAGGCTTAAGGCTTTTGAGAGGGTTCAAACTTGTGCATAATAACTCAGACATCACGTGCTATTATTTGGAAAAGAACATATGGTCCTGGACCTTATCTTCGTTGATCAAATAAAGCATGGGCTGCGTCTATATCCCCTTATTCAATGATTCAAGGATTTTAGATAGAATGCTCTCTCACCGTAAGATCAAAGCCCTGAGGTATATTGCTCAAACACCCAAGAGTCGATTGGTTTGGAGCAAGTTATCTTCGGATTATAATCCCACATCCCTTATGGTACGGAATAATATTAGGCTTAATATATAGCTAACCCCTTATACTTGTCAGAATATTCCATTTAGACACTCGAACGGAGTCATATTCCAATTGAACAGCCCAACTCCAAATAAGATGTCCCAATTAGACACTTCCGTTTTAAATTTCGGAAAAACTTAACGCATGTTTTCATTTGTCAATTTAGGTAGTTAACTTAACCACATAATAAATATTATTTCCTTTAATTATATGCATCAACCTCAAGTAGGAAACGCCTGAGGTTTATGACTTTTTGAGGCAAGTGTATATGATTAAAGTAAATGACATATTTTATGTGGTTAATGTAACTACCTAATAAACGACAGAGAATGTCAAATTAAGTTCAAAATTTAAACCGAAATTGTCTAATGGGAACTCTTTATAAGGAGTTGAGGTGTTCAATTGGAAGAGACTTAGTTTGAGTATCTAAATAAAGTATCTTGGCAAGTTTAAGGGGCTGACTATGTATTAAGTCAATTATGTACAAAATTTATATTGTATCAGCTAATACATGTAGCCAAACACTGAATAAATGTAGTCCTAAATATTATACCGAGAACTTGCCATATGGTACATGCATATAAGAGTTTCTAGGTTAATTTTCGTTCTTTGTTAATATGAAAGTTTGAAGCAATGGAACCCTCCCCTCAAGTCGGACAAACAATGTTAGCTTTTCTTTTTTTCATTCTTCTTAGAGAGTGAAACAATAAAAAAGCTTCTTTTTCCATTGTTAGGCGTAGAAAGTTCTATTGAGCTCGTTACGCCCCACCCTCTAGCCCTCTCTCTTTGTCATGGAAGGGGAAGAGTTATACAAGCTTAAGCATCCGTACTTTACGCATCTTTCCCGAGGGCCAAATGGATCTTTATTCTGAGACATGCAATAAAGCATTGATCAGCACTAGACTCTCGATAGACTGCTTTTCAATTTTGTGTTCTCCCCTCTTTGGTGCTTCTAGTTAATAGTTGAAGTTTGCAAGAGCTTTCCCTGTTTTTACATCCTAGTTAGAACACATTTCTGCTGTTGGTTCACCACGACGGTAACTGATGCTTCAACAATATGACTCGTACATACTACTGTGGTGCCATTTGTCAAAATCACAATTCACAACTGTACGAGATGCTGCCATTACAAATCTGGTAACTACCAACTCACCAGAGTCTGGACCATGATTTTTTGCTGAAAGCATGAATACAGGGATCTCTATTTCTTCGTTGAAGGTTCTTTGTTTGAAAACAAGAGAATAAGAGGCTTGCTATTAGTTTATTAGTGCCATCAAGCAGTTGAGGTTAATGTTGTTGGCTAATCTTTTGCATGAAAATACTAATAAGAAAATCATGGCCATCAAGTGAGGGGGGGTTGCTGGAATTGTATGTACCCAGCTTGCTAATGGTTGACACTATTAACTATCCTACATTGGTTTAATAAATGGGCTGTTCTCTCTTTATATAATCTTGAGAGATCCTCATCTCATGAGCTTACTTTTGGGTGTAAATTAGACCCAAGGCCCACTTTCTTCACATAATACCAGAGCTTGATCTATTCTTGTTCTTGGTTTCCTAATGTTGGTTCCTTGTGTTATATTGTCCATGCATTGGTGCAGGTGTGGTAATTGTCCCACATTGGTTGACAAAATGGATTGTTGCAGACATTCTGGGGTTGAGTTATGGTGTCATACACATATGAATTCCATGTAGGACAAAAAAAACCGTTGAAGCGATATGTATAAATTAGGAAAATAAGAGTTTGTATATGCTGAGAGGCTCTGTTTGATCAAACAGTAAACTGAGGCTGAAATCCTTTCAAGGCAGCGAATAAATTCGTGTGTAATAATTCACTAAAATTGCAATAAGTAAGAAATATAAACCTATAACTAAATAAATAATATTTGGTCCAACACTAAAAACCTTTGATGCACTTGTATAGTACAGTGTGTGAGAGACAGACCTGCAGCCACAAGATCTGCTTATTTCCTCTGCCCTTTCTCTTTCTGTGCTGTAGCAACCTATGGCACTTTATAGTGTATTTGACTTCTGCATTGCCTCGAAAATTAGAAGGAAGATATCTAATACATGACTCTATTTGTTGAGTGCTTGCAGATACTTGCAACTCATGGAGAAGATCAGGTGACATGGTTGCAGTGTACAGAAAGCCTGAAATGGTCATTCTCCTCCTTCCTCCTCATCATAGTTGCAATACAAAACTGGAAGTCGAAAACTCATGTGTTCGTTTACATTATCGTTATGTTATCTACTATTTCGTCTTTGCTCTGTCATGGATACAAAATATTCTTGAAACTGCTGTTGCTGTTTATAACGAGATTCTTTTCCATCACGCGTATGGCATTAAGCTCTCTATACTTGGAAATCTGTTAAATCAGAAGCCAAAATGTGAAACAAAAAGAATTGAGAAGCTAACTAAGGAACAGATGATGGACATGCACTACAGTTCTCATATAGATATGCAATGCATCTTGACTCAACTTAGTAGTCATTGATATCTATCACCTATATTTATGACTTTTTGTGAAGAATTTGTGCATCTCATGGTTCACATTGTTTCATTATTTTACTTTCATGCTCTGCTCGTTGTATTTGACGTTGTGATTCGACCTTTTAACCCCCTCCTTCGGAGCTCCTACCTTTGTTGTATTTGACGTAGTGATTTGACTTTTTTAACTTCCTCCCTGTGAGCTCCTACCTTTGTTGTATCTGACGTTGTAATTATACTTTTTTAACCCCCTCCTTGGGAGCTCCTACCTTTGTTGTATTTGACGTAGTGATTTGACTTTTTTAACTTCCTCCCTATGAGCTCCTACCTTTGTTGTATCTGACGTTGTGACTTTACTTTTTTAACCCCCTCCTTGGGAGCTCCTACCTTTGTTGTATTTGACGTAGTGATTTGACTTTTTTAACTCCCTCCCTGTGAGCTCCTACCTTTGTTGTATCTGACGTTGTGATTCTACTTTTTTAACCCCCTCCCTGGGAGCTCCTACCTTTGTTGTATCTGACGTTGTGATTCGACTTTTTAACCCTCTGGGAGCTTCCACCTTTTTTGCACCACGATAAACATTTCTTTGTTGCTTATAGGACCTTGTTCTTCATGTTTTACCTAACAAACATCAATATGTTATATTTATATTATTTTATGCTAAGAAGTGAAATAATTAATATATGAATTATTGAACTCTATTATAAAATTCTTACATTATTAATACTAAACATAATTCCAACCAACAATCAAACTATCGGAATTCATTTTTAGAAAAAAGTAATGTGAACGCAAACTCTGCTAAGGTCTACAAAGAACAAAAAGATGTAATTCTACTTTATTAGTAGGCATTGATTTTAATGGCTAATTATTGCTTTAATAAACTTTGCGTAAGCAACGGCAACATTAATTCTCAGACGTTAATAGTGCTTTACATGATTAATGGCCCTAATTAAGTCAGGTCAATACACCTGAGATTTCCACCGTTTCATATTAGTTGTTCAGTTTATTTTTATATTTTCTTTAAAAGAAATTATAAATAAAAAAATAATTGTAAGAGTAAAACCAAAAGAAAATAGTTAATTTTATAAATTGATAAATAATTGAAAGTAATATTTTTTTTATACTATGATAACAACTAACATGGACAGCAGGGAGTATAGCCTTTGATTAATTTAATTATAAAGTCACCGCAATGTCCCCTTGTCGTTTCAAAATCATATTGTTGGCCGTTTTCTAATGCTAAAGATAAAAATAATACCGATAAAGTAAAAGGCATATAATAATAAAAAATATAATACTTAAGTATGATTAAGGGTGTGGAGAAAAATAAATTTTGATTTTTTCATATTTAATTTGATTAATATTTTTGAAAAATAATTTCTTTAATAAAATAAGGTTTTAAAAAATGTAACAGTATTCATTTCGTTACAAGTTATCACCTCATCCTACACCTTTATTTTAACTCTATTTTTTATTATATTTATTTTAATTATATAAAAATATTTTTTATTTATATCCCGAATATTAAAAAAAAAAAAAAGTAGAACACAATAGTATTTGTTTTATAAGTAATCAATGAGTGATTTGCATCCCAAAACAGATGAGACACGGAAGAATTGTTAAGATCGAATGACGCTTTATTCAATATATTTTATTTAATACGCTCTTAATTAATTCACCTTTATGATTGATTTATTTATTATTCATCTACTTAATAAACACTTAAAGAATATAGAGCTTTAAATAATTTTTAATATTTTAAATTAAAAAATATTTCATAATATGATTGAATACTCAATCAATATATTATCTAATGTCTAAATAAAATTCAAAATTCAAACATCACACATGACATGAATGCTCCTACCAATACATATGACATGTTTAACTTTAAAGCACATTATGGATCCGTTTTGTAGACGGTATTAAGTAGAATAATTTATGGATTAAAATTTAATTCAATTAATACATTGTTTGCTTACTTCATTTAATTTAATTCATGGATTGCTTATCCATCGTATGTGATAAGGAATATGGTCAAAAATATCTTTGAACTATCAGAAATAGCTTAAATATACCCTTGAACTATATTTCGGCTGAAATATACCCTTACTGTCAAACTATTGGATCAAAAATACCCTTCTCATTAACAGAATCGGGTAAACGTCACTTAGATGCCATGTGGATGTCACATGGCATGCCACATGAGTCAATAGAGTTCCACTCATGGCACGTAGGCTAATAAACTTATCCATAATTTCCCCCAATTTTCTTTGTTTTCCATAGAATTTAGAAACGATTTCACTGAAGAACATAGAACCTCTTTTCCTCATTTCTTAATTTCCTCAGAACGTTCACAGAATACATAAGTAAGGGAAGGGTTTTTTTAGGAAAAATTGTATATAATAGCAAACTAATAATCTAAAATAAATGGAGTAGCTAGGGTTTGATTTAATTGTGTTCCATAGCAAACGTTTGCAAAAAATTGTCAGACGCCTCTCTCCCAAATATCTCGCTCGCCACTCTCCTCCAATCTCTTGCTCGCTTCCTCACTTTTTATACACACAAGTGTATAAAAATTGTTTCTAATTGTATAAAGCAGAGAAAATTGTATAAATACATATATTTTTGTTCCCCTCTCTCCCCTCTTCCAGATCTCGCTCGCCACTCTCCCAAATTTCGCCCGCCACCCTCGCCTTTCTCACTTATACAAACAGAAGCGAAATGTATAAATTGCGTTTCTGTTTGAATAAAGCGTGAGAAAATTGTATATACACATGCAAGTACATATATTTTCGTCATATACACTTATAATTATACAATAAAAATACTCCCCTGCCCAGTTTCTTTTGCCTTTCTCTCTTTCTCGTTTTATACAATTTTCAAATTGTATCTAATTTTCTCTCTTTCTCGTTTTATACAATTCGATTCAATTGTATATTCCTTGTCAAGTCTCTTTTGTCTTTCTCTCTTTCTCATTTTATACAAATTCAAATTGTATATAATCATTCTATACACTTATAATAATACAATTCGTTTTATACACTTCGTTTTTATACGATTCTCCGCCCAAGTATCTTTCGCTTCCTTGTTTTATACACTTCGTTTTATGCAATTTGCTTCTTGTTTTATACACTTCTTGTTTTATACACTTCGTTTTATACAGTTCCTATGTTTGCTATGGAGCGCAATTATGCAAACTTTGCTATAACATACAAATATGAATTTTTTATTTGCTATATGTGAAAGTTGCCTTATTTTTTAACCCTATAGTTTGAGGAGAAGGGTATTTTGAGCCGAAATATAGTTCAAGGGTATATTTGAGCTATTTCGAATAGTTCAAGAGTATTTTTGACCCATCCAAGGTTTGTTAAACCTTGAATAAGATCCCTAAATGAATAAACTAACCCTTTATTCTTTTTTTATATTTCTTTTGTAATTTAATTTCCTTTTTATTTGTATTAGAGTGGTTATAAATGTACTTTTTTAATTCTCCAAATTCGTTTGGTGTAATTTAATGATTTTACTAATATTTTTTTCTTTATTTTTTTTTATATTCAAGATAATTTGTCAATTACCCACTTGAACTATTTGTTTTAAAAATAAAAATAAAAATAAGCTTTAGGTATTAACAATTAAAGTAGTCTTAATCTATGTTAAATTTAAGATATATACTTAACCCACAAAAAATTAGAAATATATTGTGTCATCATTGATTTCTTAGTGGTACATCATACCTTAAAATTAATAACAATTTTATATATATGTATATGATTTAACTAATTAAATGAAACAAAAACTTCTTTCAAAAAATTATCCGGTCCGATGGTTATCTACCTTGACCCAATTACATGAAATAAGCACTCATAATAACACAAGGGTATAATAGAAAAGAATTTTTTTGTAAAATTATAAATTAAACACAAAATTAAGTAGAAAGTAGTGAACCAAACACTTACAAAAAATAATCCTTGCACTATTAATCCGTGCATTATTAATCCTTGCATTACTAATTCATACATTACTAATCCATGCAGTATCAATGTTTGTACCAAACAACCCCTATATGTATTATATCGTCTATAATTGTAATACAGAAAGTTATTTTCAATTTTTTATTTCTATAAAATAAATATTTAATTTATTTAGAAAAATCATGCTTTTCGTTACATATGTGTTATTTCTGTTGTATTTCCTCTATCCACTATTGCTTGTTATGATCTCTATTTTTAGAGTTAAAATTATAAAAAAATTGATTAACATTTTAAAAATATTAATATATAAAAAAATATAATTTTTAATACTTTTCATATAATTTTTAAATATCACTTATTTAATTAATATATTGGTGATAATCTTAAAAATACTAAGATACGATTATAACATTAGTTTGATTAAAAAAAGTTGCAAGACTGTTATGAGATTATCCCAAAATAAATACGTAAAGCTGGAGATTGAAGAATTCAAAAAAAAAAAAAAAAGGATCTAAAAACCGAAGATTAATACTAATACTATAATTATTTCATTTGCATGAATAAAAGATACTAATAAAAGAAAGATATAACAATAAGCTTAAAATTAAAAAGCAACAAAGCATGAGTAAATTTCATTGCTATATTTTTTCTGATAAAACAGTTCCTTCACTAAATTCTCTTTCCTCGTTGATCGAAGATCTCCGATGATTAACCGGAGATCAACGGCGCAGCTTCAAAGATTTTCAGTTGCTTCCAGATCTGTGCTTCAACAGCATCTTCCGGAGCTCAGCAGCGTCAATCTCATTTGCTTGTCCTTCCGGCCGATAGTAACCGGTAACTGGATCTGGCACCCATGAAGTCTTCACCGATTCCTCTCCACTTTTTTGCATCATCACGTTGCTCCTTGGCACTCCTCCTTTTGCTACACCGGAGACTGCACCTTGTGATGCCGCTGCATATCCACGCCTGTACATACACACAAAAAATTCACATTCACATCACAGCAAATTAGCCGCCGATACAATCCTCTGTTTTTGCTACAAACAAAAAAAAATCCAAGTACGTATAAAATATACTATTACATTGATAAAAGAAAAAGTTTAAAATGTGCAGCGACAATCACGCTTGTTGATTCAAAAAAGCTGTACACTAACGCCTTCTATCCAGGGGATAAACAGATGTTTCGGTTATTACCTGCTAAGAAAAACAGAGAATCCGATCCCCTGTTATCGTTATTCATAACATAATTCTAAAATAATGCTGTGAAAAAACCATAGAATTTAACTCAGATGCAATATAGCTGAGAAAATTTTAGATTTACACCGAAAAACTCAACGGAAACAGCGGTATATATTCACGTTCACCGATTTCAAAATTTGAATAGTTTTTCTGCTTAGATTCATATTACGAATTTGATGATCATTACCTGCTGAGAAAAGCATAAACGGAGTCGGAGACGAAAGCAGAGAGAGTCTTAGAGTTAGAGAAAGAACGAGCCATTGCTTATTATGATATCGAGATCGGAGTCGGAGCAAGAGAATTTCTGAATAAGAACGCTGCGGCGGAAGGAGTTCGGTTATGGAGCTTCCGCAGCGGCGAACTGAAATTCTGTAGCTTCGACTCTCTTTCTCCGGCGAACTTACGGTTACATAAGCGAGGAGAAATGGAGGAGAGAATGTGGAAGTATATATAGAGATGGAGAATGAGGAGGGAAAAAGGCAAATATGGACTAGGGTTTAATTTAGGGCCACGTGAATATTGGCCTCTATTTAGAAGCAAAGGTCCTCTCCTTAGTTGACACTTGGTCGATACTTTTTCTTAGTTAAACCGACTTTTCTTTTTTGGTTCGCGTGTTTATATTAAAGTTCGATTAAAGTTCGATTTTATTTAAATTTACGTACATATATTTTTTTGGGAGCAACTCTCTAATACTTTTTTCGTCCAACAATTATTAATATTGTGTTTCATTATACAATTTTGAAATGTTGATTAATATTATTTTACTTTATAGTCATTTACTATTATATTTTTCAAGATATTATATTTATTATCTTTCCAATAATAGGCACTATTTTTAACATATTCAACAATACTTATTTATTTTATGAAGTTAAATGGATAATTTTATATTTAATTTTTAATTTTTAATTTAGCTTTAAAATTGTGCAAAGTCAACAATGGACAAATAATATTAGAGGAGTACCGTACTTTTTTTGTTCTATTTTATACGAGTTAATTTGACTTGATAGAAGGTTTAAAGAAAAATGGAAAACTTTTAAAACAAGTGATAGATATTTGTATGATTATGAGTAAAATAATTATTTAAAAATTAAATTATTATTTAATATAAAAATATATTTCTATTCTATTTTAAGAAAACAGATCATATAAATTGAGATAAAATGAATAAAAAAAGTCATTTTTTCGGATTTGAAAATTTTAAACAAGAGAGAAATCTCGTCACAAAATATATATTAATGTTTGTGTCTGGATAAATATTAAAGTCAACAATACCTAAAAATAAGCGAATTGAAACGCCCTTAGTGCTTCATTTTGTTTCAATTATTTGTTTTAATTTTTAATTTTTTATATGATATATATAAAATCATAAAATTAAAAAATATTTTAATATACTTTACATTTTTAAATTATAATATTAACTTTTTTTAGTTTTTATTTATTGAAAAATATACTAAATCAAAATTAATCAAATAAATTGAGATGGTGAAATTATTTATTTTTGGCAATCAATCCACTCTTCAAATATTATATTAACACTAGTAAATTGAACCGCGCTTCGCGCGGTATATAATATTACTTAGAGTTGAGACTTTTTAATTTTCTGATAAGGGAAAAAAAAAACTTGACATTAAATTGACACCAAGAGAAATCAATAATTTTTAAAAATCCTAATGGTGTAATATTTTTTTAAAAACAATAATAATCGAAATTAGCATATCAATGCTTTTAATAAAGCATATGCTCTCTCCTAATTAACATCAATTCAAACAAAATTTCATTTATGAAGGAAATTCATTATTATTTAAAATAACTATAAAAAAAAAAAACACTAAATGGAATGTATAAAGTCTTCCCAATTTATTAATTAAATTCAAATATTCCAAGTTCTAATTGTTCACATTTAATTTAGGTTCATACATTCATATATAAATTTTCACCACTTAGGAGTTTTAAATCTTTTAAAGTACTTGATTTTCCTATACTTTTATTTTCTTTACAAAAAAGTAACGAAAAAACATAACAATTCAAGAAAAATTTAATTCTTTCTGTATATATTTCTAAAAGTTATGATGTTTCTTTGTATAGCTTTAATAAATCTAATTGCATATACATTTTTTAAATACTTTTTGCCTTTTTTTCCTCACCCTTTTTCATTTTTTTCTTCTATCCGTTCCTTTTCTTTAAAAAATTGTCAAATATAAGTGCTTACTTCTTTTTCAACTTCTTAATAATAAAGATAAAGTAATCAAAAGATAATATTATATAGTTTCAACATAAAAAAAATAAAACAAAATATTAAATTAGCACATAAAATGAAAAGGTATAAATATTATACACATTAATTATTTCAAAAGGTTAGTTGAATTAATAAGAAACACAATTGGGTAAATAGCTACTATATACATAAAAAAAAAGATTTTTTTAATTTTTATTTCTTAATTAGTAACACACCACAAATTTAAGATTTTCTCAAAATCAATATTTTTGTTTTTACTGCATAAGTCCACTTACGCTTCCATTAATTAAAATTAGAACTTCAACTTCTCTTTTGAGGAAAGGTCAAATTCCATTACTTTACTAATAGAAGATAGTAATTGAAGTAAATAGCTTAAATCCATCTGAATCAAACAAAGAAATATAAGTTAGATTGTATCTTGACTTTTAAATAATTGAATATCATAAGCGCACATTTCAGATGATCTAGTAAAATAAATGAGCACAACAATATAAATAGAAGCAAAAAAATATTTTTTTTCAATTTAAAAGGTAAATAAAATGACCTTTTGAAAATTATATTCAACACCACACGCTCCTTGATACAAATGTCATAACCTGAAAAATTTAGCAAATGTCAAGTAAAAAGCACTCATACATGGGATCAAAAGTGAAATCTATTCATAGACAATTTTATCCGTTAAAAATGAATATATTTAAATATGCTAAGAAGATGACACACACAAATAAGCACAACTTAATATAATTCACACTAAATAGCAATATGAATTGTTGTGGTGAGGTAAAGCTTTTGTCTTTTTATATCCTAATTTTGACATGGGAATGCATATTAAAACTGTAGAAATTGAAAAGCCAAAAGTCTGTCTACTAATTGACATTACTTGGGTAAAACAGTTACTTGGGCTTTATTGAAACTTATTATTACGTGGGCTTACTTTTTTTTAAAAAATGTTAAAAGGCTTTAATAACATAACTGTTAGACATTAATGTAACATTACCATAAGTAAACATTCATTTTGTTAGTTTTTTCTTAAACTATTTAATTAGTACAATATTATGATTAAAAACTACAAAAATTGAGAAAAAAATTTAAAAAAATACTGGCCATTGAAGGGTGCCACATCAGCAATTTTAGATTCAGCTTTATATAAATATATAGATTGTAATCTAATAGCGACACGTCACTTAGAAAATTGAATTACATACGTAATATATATATGGAAAAATTGAATCATTCATATAGTGTGAATTAAATCTTGTTTACTCTAATTTAATCAGAAAAGTTGACGGGTCATTTGCGATCGAAAACAATAATTAAGAGAATGAAGTTTATTAGCTGAAAAAAGCAATTTTACTAAAACTAGATAGAGAAATATTTTTTAAAAAGATATATTGGTTATATGAAATTTTATTAATTTGTGAATTGTGCATCTTTCTCATGCTTTCCCTATAAAAAGAGACAACGAGTTAGACGTATGTTATGAATTTAAATCATATAAATGAAAATACAGTAAATTTTTAAAGGAGAAAGAATAGACTATAAATGAGTGAATATTTTTTAAAAAAATTAAATATAAGAGTGATATGGGAAAAATAATTAATAAATACTTTTTAATTTAATAAAATGTCAATTTATATGAAATAATTATTTTTAGTAAAATAATTAACAAATATGAAACGAAACTAATATTTAAGTGAAGGCACAAAAGAAAGGACGGCAAGCATATGATCCATAAGTATCCAATTATTTACATGCACTTTCAACAACTTGCAACAACCAAAGAAAGAAGAATCACTCGAGAATATGGTGAGGTAGATGAGATTAGTTTTTTTTTTTTTAGAAGCTTCGTGTTTGAAATTTAAAAATAGTTTTTCCCTTTAATGGAATTCGCAATAAAAATTTAAATTAGTTAAATACTAATATAGATATTGAATATTAAATAAAAAGGAACTTTCAAATATAAACATTTAAAAATAAGCTAATTATGATTTGATAACTATAATTTGTAGCTACACGTCATAGAGTGGAGAGAGGCGAACAAAAGAGGACAAAGAATGGGAATAAGGTGAATTGTGTGTGTGTGTGTATATATATATATATATTAGTTAGATAATTGTATATTATACATATGTCAAGAGAGATCGGAAGAGGGAGGAGAGATGCGAGCGAGAAAGACTGGGAGAGGAGGAGACAGTCGAGCGAGAGAGTGGAGAGATAAGAATTGTATATGTATATCGGTTAGATAATTGTATATTATACATATGCATTTGTACATATGTCAAGCGAGATCAGAAGAGGGAGGAGAGATGCGAGCGAGAAAGACTGGGAGAGGAGGAGATAGGCGAGCGAGAGAGTGGAGAGAGATGAATTGTATATGTATAACGGTTAGATAATTGAATACTATACATATGCATTAGTATATATGACATGCAAGTCTGGGAGAGAGAGAGGAGAGCGAGATTGAGAGAGAGAGGAGAGAGGAGAACGAGATTGGGAGAGGACATAGAGTGGGAGAGAGGTAAATTATATATGTATGTCAGTTAAATAATTATATATTTTGGCGAATTATACATATACAAACGTGACTATTATATAAACTCGAAGTCGTCCCATGTAATTAATGTATAATATTAGTTGCATATGTTAATTATAACAAACTATAGTTATGATAAGTAATTAAATAGTATAAATTTACTTAATCACATAATTTTGCGAATATAACCCTATGTAATTTTTATATTTGTCCAAAACATACTTGACAGAGTTAGCACTTAACAAATATAATTTTTATTTTTGTCCGAATCATATTTATTTGAATATAAGCCCATATATATTAATGTTCCCTCTCAGTATATTGTTATAGAATAAGAATAAATAGTGGAAGTTGTTATCAACACAATTAAAGGCCTATTTTTAAACACACAAATATTTTTGTGGAGCCAAAAAGCTATGGCAAAGGCAGATTCCTATTATTACATTAATTATTCAGTGATCAATATTAATTCCACACACACAAAATAAAAATCCTAGCTTTAATTTGCCTCTTTTACACTACCAAAAGACAACATTATATTTCTAGAAAAAAAAAAACAATTTGCTCTCCCTATCATAAATCTTTATCATATATTAATTTCAGGCTCACAGAATATACATATTTTTTTGTGTATGTTATTCTTATACTTAATTTGTGGAGCAAAACCAAAATACCACAAGGAATCAAAAAAGAAAGAAAAACATCTCAGTATGTAACTTGGCGGTGTCAAATACACATTTCAGATTGTTTGATTAAGCTTATAAATTGATTGAACTGATTTATAAATCGTATTTAACTTATTTATAAATTTGATATAAACTTTAACCGTGAAAAGGATAAAAAATAATAATTTAAGCCACTTGTGTCTTATTTGATGATAATCCCACGTTAATTTGACACTTGACTTGGTCTAATGATCTTATCCATAAACTTTTAATTTAGTAATGATCACATCACAAGAATGATTAATTATACGTGTTGATAAAAGAAAGGTTTTATTTCTTATAGTAATTTATTTTTCTTTTGAACTTATCTTTAGTTTGTCATTCTCTTATTAGGTATTCTTTCCGTTTAAAAAGTGATCATTTTAATTTGAAACGAAGTTTAAGAATTTTTTTAAATTTTTTTTGATTCGAAACTAAAGTTATGTCAAATATATCAAAATGTCCTTAATCTTGTGGTCTTAAACATGTCATGTGAAAAAGTTAAGGTTAAAGTATTGCCAAAAAGAGAAGGAGTTATTCTTTTTTTGAAACAAACTAAAAATAAAATAGAAACATTCTTTTCAAACGGCGACAGTATTACTATGCAGGAGCCACAAATTTTAATTTATGTTTTTTGAATAGATAGTTTATATTGAGTTTTCTATTACGTGATTGTATCAATTTTATTAGATCGTACTGTTCATAATATTTTCCTTTTATTAGTGCAATAAACAAAATATTTATAAAATTATTTTATGACTTGTCCTAGAAAATTGAGTCGATAATACTTTAATCTCAGCTAGATAAAAATTCAAACATCAATAAATTAAATTAATTAAAATTCAAAATTTAATCAACTAAGGTGTTAAAATTCTTTCGAATAATAATATTTATTTTTCCAGTTGATACCATCTCCCAATTATTGAGAGAGATGTGAATAAGATTTGATTAGTTGATAGCTTTAATTTGATCTTACTTGCGATTCACAAAATATTCTAATGTGCCCAATCTTTTTATGTCCACTCGAAAATTGTGATGTGTTACTTTTCTAGAGAATTCAATTTTTTTTTTAAAAAAGAATTTAGTGTATAGTATATACAATATGGTGGCACTTAATTGTGTAACTTTACTATTAACGAAACGAGACAATTACGTATGAGAGATCAGGGTTCGTTTTCAATAGAAACAAATATTTTAACCTATACGTAGATAATTTTAAATAAAGTGTGGTCAGTTAAACATATTTAATAAAAATAAGATTAATGAGCAGATACAAAATTGTATGAATTTTTCTTTTTAAATGAGTTATTTTCTATTTCTTTTCCCTTTTATCAATTGAAGTTATGTCCTTTAAGAAACTAAAAATCATGTCTATATATATACTAAGATATGATATAAAAATAAAAATTTTATCATGCGAAAAGATTATTTATTGCGAAAGACATTAATTAAATATCAACACAAAACAAGGTCAAAGTAGAAATGACCTATTCAAGTTTTATTTTTATGCTTATTATCATTTCTTTAAAAGTTATTTTCTTTTTATCCAAATTACTATTATATATTTACGATTTAATTGAATTTAAGTTTGTGTTTGAATATGTGATACACGGTATAATTTCAATTGAACATGTGATTTGAGATCTTGATCTGAAATTCCAAATTCAAAAACAAAGAACATATCATTCAAGATTACGAATTTTTAAGATATAAATATCAAGTCATGATTTAATTTCGCGCCGTGTCCAAATGAAGGGATCATTTGTCCAAATAATTAGAAAAGATCTAACTGGGCTGATTTTCCTTCCAATTGGACCGAGTAAGGGGCTACAAGCCCATTTTCTTATCCAGCCCAAGCCCAAATTAGAACCCCTACTCGTGCCCAATTCTGGAGAAATTAACGACTACTGAAGTTTCTACCTCACCGGCGAAAGTTGCAGCTAGGCGGAGACGAGCAGCCATGGCGGAGGCGAACCAAAATACGAACCCGAATCCGGCCCCTAGCGGCGGCGAAGTTCCACCGAATGTGACTATTTACATCAACAACCTCAATGAAAAAATTAAGCTAGAAGGTACTCCGTACTTGTCTCGAATGTTTATGCAGAACATTATCTTCGTGTTTCACTGTTTGTAAAATGTGTTGTGTATATTGATGGTGATTAAATTGTAGAGCTGAAGAAATCGATGCACGCTGTGTTCTCACAGTTTGGTAAGATACTGGAGGTTTTAGCATTCAAAACCCTAAAGCATAAAGGACAGGCGTGGGTAGTGTTTGAGGAAGTTTCTTCTGCTAGCAATGCACTTCGCCAGATGCAGGGTTTTCCTTTTTATGATAAGCCTATGGTACTCATTTCCATTGTTTTTGTATTATTCACTACTGGATTCTGGCTTGTTACTGTTGCAATATGTTTACTGCAATTTCTACTTCCTTGACACAAAATATATTCAGCTTTACTATCAATCCATCAACTGTACCTCTCAAACTATCGAGGTTCAGCTATATGTAGGTTTATATTGATTGGTTTATCGTAATTTAGTATTTTTATGCTGGCTGTGAATCCCCTTAATCTCCATGCTTCGTCTTTATATGGACTTGGTACTGGATATGGTGCCTGAGCATAGGTGGAGCTAAAGAAAATTAAGTTTATTTTCCTGAAAAAATTAATGATCTGTAGGAAAGGTATCATGACCATATTTGTTCGATAAGTGATCCTAGAACATATTAATTGCTTAAGCATTTAGGCATCTTACGTATGCTTAATTAGAGAATACTATTATTCATAGTCAAACTTAGTGCTCCCACTGGTTGAATTTATGTGATACAATTTGACTCAAAACTAAGTTTAAGAAAGAAATGAAGACTTATGGAAACTTATAGTCTTAAATATGCCAAAACATTTGTGTCACTGTAAGACTTCTGAAACTTTTAGCCTTAAACATGTCATATCAATTTTGTGTCTCTATGAAGTTGTTATCAAGAGTGAATGGGAGAATTTGTTATCACACTGTCTGTCTTTGGGGATGTGATGGATATCAGAAGTAAAGCTGTTAGGACTTAGGAGTAAGGATGAGTGTTCTTGAGGTCTTCAAACCAGTAGCCCTATATGGAAAGAAGAACTGAACTGCTTTTGGCATTTTTATTTAAGCAAACTACTAGATGAACTTAATTGAAGAGATATGTTCAATGATGATTCATATAGTCAATTGCAACTACCTTGGGATTGGATTCTTTTCATAACCCCAATACATGTTGTATGCATTACTAGAATAGCATGATAAAAATCAAAGACTATATCCAACTTGAAGCAATCTTGATTGTTCCCTCATTGCTTCTCAAAGGAGTTGGAGCATGTTTGTCGTAATCCAGCAAACAACTATACAAAATTTATCAAGCATAGAATGTTGTCTCAATCCTAAATTATTTGGGATTGGCTACATTTCCGCTTTATTTAAGTTTCTAATAACTTAAATAATTTGTTTTTGAAGGATAGTTTGGCTAAAACTAGATCTTTTGTATATTACAATTATCCTATACTGACATACAAATCTCGACCACAATCCCACATCAAGGAACTCCTTATAATCACCAAACCTATCATGCTTGTGATTCAAGATATTTGAGTGTGATTGACTGATAAGGGCACATTAGTTAGTTCATTGGCTAATGACATGAGGCTAAGATCCGGCATGACCAAGTGGCAAGATTAGCGGTTCTTAGTCTCGTTATTTGGAGGTAGATGGAGGAGATATAGAAACCACGTTGACTCATAAGATTCTATATTTAATAGCACCGGAAAATTATTATAGTTAGCCTTCTCTCCCATGAATTCTCCGTCCAACCAAATTGGATCTGCCTTTGCAAGTCTTTCTGCAGTTTCTGCAAAGTGTATTTAGAACTTATGATGAGATGACCTAAGGTAGAAAACTCGAAGGGTTAGGACAACCCATTTTGTGTTACCAATCCCAGTGGAACTCCCATTACTGGTCTATTAATGGAGGAGTAACATCAGCAACTAAAGCTTATCCCCAATTTGTTGAGTATTATCTATAAAGTTGCTTTGTTGTGTTATATCCTTGCTAAGTCCCAATTGATTATGTGAGCTTATAGGTGTTTTCTGAGACAAGTTTTCTCTTTTTATTTTTAGTCGACCTCGTTTCTTTTAGCACATTCTTTCATTGTAGTGTAATATCCATGGACCGTAGGTAAGATGTCTATACAGGACATAATCAGTCCTCGATATGCGTTACTTGCATCCTCAGTCAGATGTCTTCGGTTTTGTTCTCTGTAATATTCATGTATGTATTGGTCCATAGATGGAAGAATGGAGTCAGAATAGATAATTGCAGTCATAAGCTGCTCCATTGTTTCAATAAACAACTGTATCTCCTGGTCTCAGAGATTGGTTAAGATAATCCTTGTCAAAGATATTCTGACCTGGAAATCCAAATGAGGATATTCTGAAATGTACATGCTGCTTTAGCATTATGTGAGCTGTGACTTTGCAAATTGTACTTCTTTAGACTTTAGTTTCAATTGTGTTGTAGATGCATATTTCTCATCTTCACTTTGAGTTTAAGAGTGTTTTCCATGCTAGTTCTGGGTGTCACCTCATTGCTTGGTGTTTCTTTTTTGAAAATTGTTTTGATGAATATGGTTAAGAGTGGTTGCTTTCCATAGGCACCCTAGATGTGCAAATATAAGAGTTGTTGCTTTCCATAGGCACCGTAGAAGTGCAAATAGTTGCAGGAGAAAAACTCAAATGTCCACAAAATTGAGTAACTCAGGTGAAGTGTCTATGTGATGTACATTCAGTGGCGGCTCGACGTAATTGGGGGCCTAAAGAGAAATTTCAATTGGCGGCCTAAAATATAAATATACTTCATTTACGTATTTATTTTAAAAAATTATACTATTAAGATGAAAATTATTAGTACTTAATATTATTTTTTCAGATACTAGTTTTAAGTAAGGCTCAACATTGAAAAACATCTTAAGTGAGATAATTATTATATGTATTGTTAACACAATGATACAAGTAATAAGTTGATAAATATTAAATAAAGATAAGAGTTAGAATCATAGAATTTGACTCAAAAAGTTGATGACTTGGTATAACCTCATTTTAAAATGCTTAGAGTAATGCTTGAAACTAAAATTTGAAAAAAATAAAATAAAATTGTAATTCACTTTGTAACACTTTTCACTGTTAATTCTCAGTTTTAACAAAGTACAAAAGATGTTAATGTGGATAAAATAATTTGTTTTTAAATAAATTATACTTTTTATCATAAATAATTAAATTTTATATAAAAATTTTAACACATAATTTATTCTTCACAAAACATTTTGGCCCCCGAAATTTGGGGCCTAAGGCGAAGGCCTTATTACTTAATGCATAGAGCCGGCTCTGTGTACATTAATGACGTTACACCAAAAAGACAAAGTACAAACATCTATATTTTAGTTGTTTTTTGTTCTCTTGCAAAACATGTTACCACTATACTTTGTTGTTTTGTCCTCATCAAATAGTTGTTTTCTGTTCTTGCATGGGGTGCTGCCGTAACTACTGATGATTCACATGCAGAATGTTAAAATGTTAGTTGATATTGTTTTGCATTCTTTGGTTTTCTTACATCATACATGCTACTCAGTCCGTTTCCTCATTGAGTTAAACAACTGGTTTGAGTGAATTTTCTCAATGTTTACTTTTAAATGCAATGCTACTCTTTGCACTTACATATGAGCATGTTACGGGGTTTAGCGAAGTGCATATAATGCTATACAATGTGACCACCTATTTGTTTGTGGTTCTTCCATGCGCATGCTATGTTCATCTGTTTATTACTCAAGCAAAATTAATGTTGCTTCTAGGTGCTTAATGAGGTTGGGGTTTCGTACCTGGAGTTGCTTTTTTAGTTCCTGAATCAACTTCTTTAGTTCAATTATGTCTTAAAATGTCATTTTGATTACCACTGTTATATGTTTTATTGGTGTACTATAGATTGGTTACATAGTTTTTTGACACACATATATGTATATCAGAGAATACAATATGCAAAGACGAAATCTGATGTTGTAGCAAAAGCCGATGGTACTTTTGTTCCCCGAGAAAAAAGAAAGAGGCACGAGGATAAAGGTAAGTTCTTTCATTTGAAAATTTTCTAGTTCCACTATTCGTTTGAATCCCTAGAGAAGGCTGGACTATACATCTAAGACATGTCATTTCATAAAGTTTGCTACATACTGTTTGATATAAGCTACATATAATAATGGGCAGACAAATTTTACCCATCAACTTCTGTACTTGTGATTAGCTTCCCCCCCCCCCCTTTCCTTTCCTACAACCCAACCACATCCCTAAATAAAAAAGTAGTGAAAGTACAATTACTTGACTATTGCAATATTTTTAGCTATTCATTTACTGTGATCCAGCAGGGAGAAAGAAGAAGGACCAGCAAGATGCTAATCAAGCTGGAATGGGCCGGAATCCTGCATATGCTGGTGCTTATGGTGCAGCACCTCCTGTAAGCATTTTCCCTTCTTTTCAGAAACTTTGTTTAGTTTCCTGTTTTCTGCGTCATATATTGAATTAATGGGATTGTATCATCTCTTTTCCTGTCACCACACTATACGAAATTTATCAGGTGATGTGATTTTGATTTCATTTTGAAAGATGTAATCTGATTTTCCTATTAAGCACACAACACATTTCTTGGGGTGAAATGAAAACGGGAGCAATACTTGAAAATGATCCATGTTGCATGGATAGTAGAAGTTATGTAGTTAAGAGTTAGAAGTTTGTTGCTGGGTTCTTGATTAGTTTGTGATTTGTCTCTCATTTTGGTGAAATCTTGATGTATTGAGTTACACCCTTCTAATGCATAGAGGTTTAAAATGTAGTCAATTCGTGCTTAATTGTGATTTTCTTAGATGCTTTTACCAGAAACTTCCTCAAATGTAATTGTTTCCCCTTCTCCACTTGTTGCAGTTCTCACAAATACCATACATGGGTGGAGCTAAAGCTGCAGTACCGGAGGCTCCTGCTCCGCCAAATAGCATATTGTTTGTGCAGAATCTTCCTCATCAGTCTACTCCAATGATGCTACAAATGCTCTTCTGCCAATATCCAGGCTTTAAGGAAGTTAGGATGGTTGAGGCAAAGCCTGGAATTGCTTTCATAGAATATGGAGATGAGATGCAATCGACTGTCGCCATGCAGGCCCTGCAAGGCTTCAAAATTACTGCCGACAATCCCATGTTGATCACATACGCAAAGAAGTAGATAAGACTATATTTTAGCTGCTGTCTGTAGAATTAACATTTACTTTCACTAGGATTTGAGTGTTGCAATTTTAAGCTTTATGATCCTTGGATATCTAAGTTTAGCCGTGTATTTGCTGTGTACTAGCACCTTGTAAGTTTGATGTGCTTCTATAGACCATTTGCCATTTTAAAAAAGTGTCAGTCTCATTTAAACATTATTTGGTGGAGAACGAACAATCTCTTTGCCTCTATAGTCTACATTGTTGAAGTATTCAGAATCCACTTGTTTGATACCTTTAATTTCGCATCATATAAGGTTCAACCTTTGATATAGTACTCTTTCTTCCAATTTAAATTATGTTTTTTCAAGATACTAATGTGCTGTTAAATATAATATAGTAGTAAAAAAAAAAGAATGTGTAGGGCGTTAATAAGAGTTCTATTTCCCTCGGAAAATCTTAATAGCTTAGTTGATGGAAGGTTGATTTCATTTTTACAGCCCATTTCTCTAACCCGACCCTTTAAAATTCGGACTCTGTCCAAACCCTTTCCCGCTTTTCCCCAACATTCTAAGCAACGATTCTCCAAACTTTTTAAAATCAAAATCTAAAACTCTCTCTTCTTCTTCTTCTTCAGTTAACTTAAAAGCAAATTCAATTCACCTTTACCCTATTTTTGTTCAACTCAATTATGCTGCACGAACTCTTACTTGCCCTGTTGGGTTACACCGGAGATCTCATCATCGACGTTAGAGAACAGCAAGAACAAGCGGGGGCCCAAGTTCCTTTATCACCAGATGCACCCATTTCTCAAGAACCCACTTTTAAGCTTGCTCCTGATGTCTCCTTCGTTCAACCCAGTGAAAGGTTTGAAATTTATTGTCTTTCCGGTAATGTAATTCATTTTTAGTATGTTTATGAGATTTGTAACCTCAGTAGATGATGTGAGTATCCATCTTAAAGCTTGCCCTTGATTGCTATTTCATCCAATCCCCGCTGAAAGGTTTGCTATTTTTTGTGATTTCGGTCTTGCGCTTTCAAAAAAAAATAAATTATTTTAAAAATTTTGTGGTATACAATATGTAAAGGAACCATAGTGTGAGAGAACCCCAAATGATTGATTTTGCAATAAAACTAGTCTAGATGGAGGGAAATGTATAGTGAGGATTCATATAGCTAGCCGGAACTAGTTTACTTGAGTTCGGAGTAGTTTTTTTTTTTGTAAACATGGAAATAATTAATTTCCGTTTGATGGTTTAAATATATAGTACTTCACTATGTTAGGAAGTATCTGCATATCTAGTTAAATAATACTATGTGGTTTTCTTGTTTAGTTCATAAAATTGTTCCGAAAAAATCTTGGGTTGTGAAGTCTAGGTGCTTCTTGTTATTTTGGTTTTAGGTGCAGCAATGTCTTTGAGAGGATTATTGCTTTAGGGAAAAATTATTTCCTTTTTTATGGAATATATGGAATCTTGGTGTATTTTTAGACTGACTTTTCTGCTTATCTAGCTAAAAGTATGCTGCATTTTTCATTTAAGCATATAAATGCTCCTATGAGAGAGACTAGGGCCTTTGATATACGAAGTTTATAATTATTTGGCTGTGATGTGTTGTGATTTTGGGTTTGGGTGCAGGGATGTCATTGAGAGGATTATTACTCTAGGATTTTACTACAGGGAGCTAGATCGCTTTGCAGCCAAGTCGCGTAATTTAAGTTGGATTACGTCCCCCAATGAGTCACCTCTGTTGAGGACATCCCAACTATTGAAAGGAAAAGCATCGAAGCAGAGTCTGTACAGGAGGGCCATTGCGAATGGTATTGTTGAGGTGTTGTCAGTTTATAGGTCTGCTGTTCTCCACATTGAGCAAAAGTTACTATCTGATGCACTGCCTATCGTGGCAACACTTACTCAAGGCCTCAATAAGGTGAGTCGTCTGTTTTCTCTATGTAATAGACTTTGCTTTTGTTCTTTGCTTATGATCACATTATTGATGACTATATGTCTTCTGTGAAAAGAGGCTAGCAGAAGCAGAAATGTAGACCATCACTTTAATACATTGTCATGGAATTCTTAGTTTGAATCATAGACCCCTATGAGGGTTGTTCTTTTTCATTTGCTTAAATTTCTACATAAAAGCTGGACTAAGAAATTGTTAGATTAGCTGGTCACTTTGGCTGTATCGAGTCTTCTCTTGCATGTTTCTTCTGGTACAATAGCTCCATGTTTCTTTATCCTAGTCAATCGTAAGCGAGCTTGGCTGATTTAAGAGTTCCTGTTTTCCTTTTTCTTTTTGTAGCTCATCTCTTCTTCCTGAACCTGCATTTCTCTGCTTTTTCACTATTTTTTTATTAGTTCTTGATGTGGCACTTATTTTGCTCTGATCAAGGCTTGATGGTGCTTCCTCAAGTTTCATATTATTCTTGTACCCATGTTTTTCCAGTACATTCAATGACCTTGTGTTTGTTCCTTAAATGACTTGCTAACATATCTTATTTTAGTTCTTCGTTCTTTTGCCTCCTCTGTTTGAGTTGATTCTAGAGATTGAACGTGATAACATTTATGGAGGGAAACTTCTCAACCTTTTACACAAACGTTGCCACTGTGGGGTTCCTGAATTACAGACATGCATTCAGAGGTGAGCATTTAAAAACAGGAAAAGGGTCATATTTGTCCCTCTACTATTGAAAAAGTTTGAATATTGCCCTCCCTTGTATATCAGTTTATATGTGCCCTTAATATTATACCATCTGTCCATAGATGCCCTTAATGTCATAAAAGAGGCTCAAATTTGCCAGTCCTCTGTTAACCCCATCCATTTTAGCCAAAATGACAATTCACCACACCAACACCTTCACCATATATACCATCACCATAAACATAAACCATCTACACACCAATACATTCCTTCTTTTTTGTTTCATGATAATTTGAAGTTTGAAATGTAAATAAATATTACAGATTATCTTGGTATTTTAAAAGTCATTCTTTAAAACAAATATCAACTCATGAAATGATATTTCCAAAGTATGTATAAGATTTGAACTAAGAGTTAAACAAGCATAAGAAAAATAAAAACGCCTCCTTATGTACTGCCAAATGGGTGATTATAAGAACAGAATTCATACATAGGCATAGCAAAACACATATCTAGGAGTTAAGTAATATCACATTATCAACATAGATCCATAACAATAAACTTCAAGAGTAGCTTAACATTTGTAAACGCAATTATGAGTAGGTTGTATGTGATTACTCAAAATCTGTTTTCTAACTGTGCTGCCTCCTTTTCTTTTATTGGGTGTAAATCTGCATGCAACAGAAATTCAAAACAAATATTGTACACTAATGTGAAACTTGAAATTTTAAATGATCGAGTGTGATGGCAAATTTTACAACCATTTGCTTTAGCATATTCTGAGTTAGTAGTATGTAAAGAAAGGTTAATATAGTAAGTTGGAGGTGATGATACATCTGATAAAGGTGTTGGTGACTTTTGGTAGTGGTGGAAGAAGAAGGGTCGGTTTGGTGCGTCTTTTGCTAAAATGGATGGGGTTAGTGGAGAAAGGATAAATTTGAGCCATGTTTAAAACATTAAGGGCATATATGGACCAAAAGTATAACATTAAGGGCATATACGGACTGATAGTATAAAGAAAGGCAATATTTATCCTTTTTCAATAGTAGAGGGGCAAATATTACCCTTTTCCCTTTAAAAACTTTATCACATTTTTTTGCCGTCTTGGCTGTTTTTTCTGTTTCTTTTTTCGTGGATTATCTATTTGTCATGGTTGTTGCCATACTTCACAAAAGTTGCTTACAAGTCCAGTTTTTGAATACTATGCTAGTAGTGGTTGTACAATTGCCATTTTCTTTCTGATAAGGCATGCAGACGTCTTCACAGAAAACCACACCTACAGATGGGGCATTTTGCGAGAAATTTAATGATATCATTAGTCAAGTGACTCAAGTCTTGGTCCTTTACTAGCACTTATGTTAATGTGTGCATCTGACCTGCCCCTTTCTAGTGCCTGTATTGGTTTATCTTCCTGTCTAACTCCGCTCCCCTTCCAAAACATTCCAATTAAAAGTATAGGTGGAGTGGCATAGTGTTATTAACTCCACTTTTTTATATTGTGGATATCACTATAATGGAGGTAAGTTATCACTCATCACTGTTTTCTGTATCCTCAAGAACTGACGCGGGAAAGGATTTCTGTCTAGATAAGTCATTCTTCTTAACTTCATCTTTTTCCGAGTATTATCAAGAACTTCATGACCAATATATGATCAAAGATAAGAGAGTTGAATGTGGGTAATGATGCTTTTGATAAATTGGTCATTTGGAAGTGGAAAATTGAGAAAACTTATTCTCTTTGAAAGTTGATTGAGTTTTACTAGTCTCAGGATTTTTTTTCAAAATACTGCCTTATAAATTTTACATATGCTCTTTTTTTCTTCTGTTATTGAGGATGCAAATGTTTACCCTCCCTGCAAGAATGTAGCCATCCATTGGATTTTTCTTCTTACTATATAATTTGACCAAGTTGGAAAAGAACGATTAGTGGAATCAGAAACTGCAAACTCTATGCTGGTATCTCTGCTAGTACTGTAGCTAATGGATAAAAATAACAATTGTTCTCCGCTTTACACGTGTTTCCTTTTCTTTTTCTTTAAGCATAGGCTTCTATGGCATGGGCATCAGGTCATGTACAATCAGCTTGCTTCTTGGGTGGTTTATGGAATTCTTCATGATCCATATAAAGAATTCTACATCAGCAGGTAAGCACTGAGATGGGCGTCCTTAATTCTATTTGATAATTTTAAGATTGTTGCACCATTTGGCATTTATCAAAAATTATCGATTAATAATATTAGTCCATTGTTTGTTGTGGATCGTTCAGTTAATGGTGTATGATTGTGAGCTGTGTGTTTCAGTAGATCCCCCAACTTGTGTAGAACTTATCATACTATCTGGTACCTGAAATTTGCCTGGAGCAAGCACCTCATTCACTAGACTTCACCGTGCATATAGTAGAACACATTTGTTTTTCTGGAGTGACATGATTATATCAAGAAGTCACATGGATTGCTTCTCATCTTAGAAGGACCAAACATGTAAATCAGTGTAGTCAGTCCACCTAACAATCATAATGGTGCATGATGGACATTCATTTTATGTCAGCAAAATGTCCTGTTACTTTTCAAACAGCCATACGTAACATATCTAAGTAAGTTGTGATTATGTTTTAGTCAGGATGACAAAGACTCTGAACAGGAATCAGCTTCAAATTTGCTTGAGAAGGTGACGCGCTTGTCAGTTGCTGATACATCTTTAAATGATTGGCACCTGGGCTTCCATATTTCTTTGGTATGTTTTTCTTTTATGAAGTATTTCTTTGATATGTTTTGCGTTGTTCATTTTGTTGGTGCTATAATAGCAAGCACTCCCTCTGCTTCAAAATTGGTTTCCTACTTCTCTTATCAGTTTTACCAAAATTATGTCCACTTTCCTCAAGAGGAAGCTTTTCTCGCAAATTTACTCAATGTTTTCCTTGAAAGTGGTATCGTTTTTACTGAGAAACTGATCCAGATTCTCAAGAAGTTTATTGTATCTCCACTTCTGATTCCATTTCGTCTAAATAATAGTGGCCAGTCTAAAGATGGGATGAATGGAGTGTTTGTCTAAATTGTTTAGACATATCTGGAAAAAATTTAATTTTCCTTTGCAAATCTATTGCATAATTGTTAGAACCAGTTTTCTGAATGAAGTTAGAAAGATGTTTTATTGCTCTGAAGAAAGGCGATAGGTGGGCTTAGACAAGAACAATAGGAATTTATCCTCTATATCACTCAATAAAGCAAGAGCTGGCTATCAGGAAAAAAAAATCTTTTCCATCACCGGGATTAAAACTGATTTAACAATAAAATCGTTGCATCATCGATGAAATATGAGTCATTCTTCTCTCCGATCTTACTTTATCACGTTCCCTGTTACTTTTGGCCCTCTTATCCCGTGACCCTCCACCATTATGCATCCCCTTTCCCCCCTCTATGTCTGTCAGCTTCACATGGAATGGAGCAGCTTTTGCCGTCAACCTACTACCAAACATCATTTAAGCTATTTGTATGCTCTCTCTCCATGCAGGATATGCTGCCAGAGTATATTACCATGCATGTCGTGGAATCCATTCTTTTTGCTGGAAAAGCTGTTAGGGTTCTTCGCAATCCAAGTCCTGGTTTTCAATTTAAGGATGGTTCATCTCATCAGCAAATACAAAGAGCATTTCAAAGGACCCAAGGATATACAATGACGATTTCTTTCCAGAATAACTCCTTGGATAAAATGTTAATTGGAGAAGATTTACTCCCACAAGCAGAGGCTGATAAGATTGAATCTATGCTTCAAGACTTAAAGGTTTCTATTCAATAAGCTTGATCAGTCTTTTAGATTGCTGTAAATGATATAATCTTCTTTGGTACATGTATTCAAAGTTTGAACCTTTCTTAACATGCTCTGATGAATATTTCCCTCCTGAAGCTAAGTTCACATTCTATTTATTGTTTTGGCCTAAATTTTAAACTATCTCTTTCGTAGGAGTCGTCTGAATTCCACAAGAGATCATTCGAGAATGCCATTGACACAATTAAAGCAGTTGCAGCCAGTCATCTGTGGCAGGTGTAATTGTGTATGACCATTTCTTTCCTTGCTGCAGATGATGCACTTACACATGATTCCTATTTGCAGCTTGTTGTTGTGCGCGCCGATTTAAATGGGCACTTAAAGGCTCTTAAAGACTATTTTCTTTTGGAAAAGGGTGATTTCTTCCAGGTAAAGAGAACTGACTTCTACAACTCATGTTTCACTGCGGTGATAATGATATCCTGTTCTACTGATGATTGCTTTATTTATTAATTTTTCTTTTTTGGGGGGTGGGGGTGGGGTGGGTAGGCAGCTCAGAGTGAGTTGCATAATTCAATTAAAGATCAATTGAAGGGAACATTTTAGGCTTTTATACTAGTATTATGAATAATCTATGTGGCTACTGTTTTCATCTCCGAAGCCTAGGGTTTTTAAACCAAACTTAACACATGCTGAAGGTTCTTATGAAGGAAATATCAGTATAGATGATCTTGAAGATTTTCTGGGAGATAATCTTTGTTATTGTATGATATAAACAAAATTCGTCCCTTGTGTGAAGTACATCATCTGCAAAACATAAACTACCTATGTATATTAATAGGTAGCAACTAAATTAGCAATTTCATCAGAAAATAAACTCACTCATGCTTGTGATTTTTTACCCCTATATTCTGTTGGTGGAAGGACACAGGCACTAATTGATGCATCATAAGTAGAGCTAAGTTTTTATGTCATGGTTGAGTTACATTTATCTTGCAATTGTCAAAAAAATATGTGAGAAACAAGTGTTCGTTGCTATGAATATGGCACAATGAGCTAGTACTATTCTAGTTGAGCGGGAAGTATTTTGTTCACATCTACATGAAGAGCATATGCTTTTTGAAAGCTGTTCCTGTAAATGATTTGTGCAAATAGAGTTTTTGCTCCTTCAGTAGTATTAACAAAAGGTATTGCTGACAGAGTTTCCTTGAGGAGAGTCGCCAGCTGATGCGTTTACCACCTCGGCAATCTACTGCAGAAGCTGATCTTATGGTCCCATTTCAACTAGTAGGTCTTTTACAGCTCAACAATGTTTATGTTGAATATTGCCTTTATTATCATATTTTTCTATTGTTTGCATTAAGTCTTCCAAATTATAAAATACTATTTTACATTTTACGTACTGGTTCTTTTCTTTTCTTGTCTGCCTCATTAAAAGGCTACTGATGTTGGTTGCGTGAAGATCAATTCATGATCTTGAAAAGTCCTGTTGAATGGTGATTAATGTGCTTAGGTCTTTCATCTTTGATAAGTTGTCTATAAGAAGGCTATTATGTTGTTTTTAAATGCTTTCATTAATTTTTGTTTTTTTTCAACCAAATTTTGAGTGGAATGGCAGAGGCATAATTTTGTCCATTTGCGTCTTCTTTGATCTTGGCATGGTCTTTGTCGTGGTTTTTAATCATTACAATTATCTTAGCCTTGAAGTCTTGAACTGCCTTGGTTACACTGCAGGCTGCTTTAAAGACTATTGGTGAAGAGGATAGATACTTTTCAAGGGTGTCTTTGCGGTAAGATCATGAATTGATTTTTCTTATATTTAAAATGTATTAACAATTCATATCACTTTGCTTTTTCTAATGTTAGGATGCCATCATTTGGAGTCGCTCTGAAACCCTCACCAGTTGATCAGCCCAAGGTAAAAGTGAACAAAGATGGAGACTCAGTGGGTCACCCAGATGCTTCCTTGGAGGTGTCCCTTGATGGATGGGATGGCATTTCCCTTGAATATTCTATTGATTGGCCATTGCAGCTGTTTGTAACGCCGGAAGTTCTATCCAAGTAAGATTTACAGCTGCCATCAAATCTATTATCTTTTTTATTCCAAATAGTGAACATAGAAGAAGAAATCTTTTTCCTCTTATTTGGAAAATATATTCTTGGTTATATGGTTTTTCTGGTGGCATAATGTCTTCACTGACTTTCAGAATATCTTCATTAGCAACAACCCACCAGAATAAAATAAGGATATGAACAGGAATGATATACTTGACATTGTTGTCGGCCAACACCTTTAGCAACTACTCTTTGTTATTGATTGGTATTTTGGTTTAGGTATCAAAGGATATTCCAGTATCTGCTCCGTCTTAAAAGGACACAAATGGAGTTGGAAAAATCATGGGCTTTTGCTATGCATCAAGATCATATTGATTTTGCTAAACTTCGAAGTGACTCTAGAAAGTCATCAGTGCCCCAGCATCGAAGGCAACGCCTTAGACCAATGTGGCATGTTAGAGAGCACATGGCCTTCTTGATCAGAAATCTTCAATTCTATATTCAGGTAATTTCATGTAAGATATCTGTGAGCATTCTGTCAATTATTATTGCTTAATAGACGGTCCAACTTTATTTAATCTAATGCTTGTTATGTGTAATAGATTTAATGCTAAAAGGCACTTTGGAATTTCGATGATCACATGAATATATGAGCTTTGATATATTAAACTAATCGGGCAGTTAGCTTCTTTCATGTTCTTCAGCAGAAAATAGACTTTTGAAGTGCACAACTGGGCTTATTTTCATGGACCTGCATAGAGTTGAACATTGGAACTCTGTACTTTCACATGGGCTGTCTTATAGTGAATAATTATGATACCTTATAGCTTGCAAAAGCATATCTGAGGTTTTTAGTTCCTATATATGATATAAATGTCACAATTTGACATTTTTCAACATCATCTGAAAAAACTTTACTAATGCGTATGAAAGAACATGTCATAGTCCATCACCACTAGTGTTGTGATCCTATTTCTTAATCAGTAGTTGACGAAACATTCACAGAAGGTCTCTGCTAGACAGCTTTGAAAGTCTTGTTTCTTCATTGTCTTCATGATAATGACTATGCAAAAACCTAGTTAACAAGTTTTATTTCCCAGGTGGATGTGATAGAATCTCAGTGGAATGTTTTGCAATCTCATATTCAGAATTCTCATGATTTCACGGAACTTGTGGGCTTTCATCAAGAGTAAGTAATTGAACATTTCAATGTGTATTATGCTGCCAGTAACTATTGAATAGTGATCGCAACCGCTGCTATAAGTGCCTTTCGGAATTTGAAATTTGTGTTATCTATCGAATGTTCTTCCCGAGTTCATACACTTTGCCTTATGCTTATATTTTTGTCTTCCATTTAGGTGTATATTGCCAAAGATTATCACTGTAATTAGTTGTTGAAACATGAACCTACTTTGATATCATACTGTAGAATTGGAGCTAATGGAATGTTGTTAATCATTATGAATCTGCACCCAAGGATGTGGCCTACTGGACAATGAATTGGGTTGAGAACCATAAGGTCTCACATTAATATCCCAGTATGGACAAAAACGCTAGGTATTTTCTTTCTATCTCCCAGCCTTGGTGAACAGAGTTACACTACCTATTATTGGTGGGAAGTGGCAGGTATCCAATAGAATTAGTGGAGATGCATGCAAGCTGACCTGGACACTACTGTTATAAAAAATTCTATGAATCTAAGTTGTAGACTTCTTGTTTACTGTTTCATCTGCGGGACATTCTATCTCAGATATAGGTTCTATCTGTTTTGAACTATTTTTTGCAATGTGACGACTGTTGCATAACCACTGTCGTAACCTTTTCACACTAAAGTAACTAACATAAGCAAAAAAATTTCTGCCTAATAAGTTAGAAGTGTGTCACGATTTTTTGTCTTCCAGAGTTCATACACTTTGCGTTTTGCACCTTAAGTTCTCATCTTATTAACTTCTAGTAGTTTTTTCAGTAACCCTTATTTTTAACAGAAACAAGATTACTATATAGTTGCTACTCATTTCTTGTGATTGTTGTGTGTTGTTTGATATAAAAGTTGATGGACATTGGCTGTTTTTCAGATACTTGGCTGCGCTAATTTCACAATCTTTCTTGGACATCGGTTCTGTCTCAAGAATTCTGGATGGAATCATGAAACTATGCTTGCAGTTCTGTTGGAAGATCGAAAATGACGAAAGCAATAGAACTACTAATGAACTGGAGCACATAGCTGAGGTACTATTGAGTTGATTTATGCTTCTGGTGGTTTCATTTTCTAATGATAGCCAAGAATAACATGTTCAGATAAGATTGATGGCTGGTCCATTCAAATTCATCACTAAGAAGCAAGAACTTTCCATACACAAATTGGTCAAAACACTTTGCTCTTTGTAGTTTGTTCACTACCTCTGACATTCTTCATCTAAATACACTCTTAAATAGAAGCCAATCAAGCCCTAGAGCGTCTTTTGGTTGATGTCTTGATCAATGTCTTAGTCGCCGTGTCATTATCTAACTTCTAACACTTGATTAACCCCCAACTCATCTGACTAATGAGTGCTGACAAAGATATGATGGCAGCTTATTTTACTCATCATCAAAATTACTTCACGACGTAAAAATTAGTCTCCTGCACTAGATTATCAGTGGCTTGTGTTGTTGAAGAATTTATTACTTGCTAATGATGAAATCTTATATTCGGTACTTGAGTTTGATCTTTTTTTCTCTATGGTCGTTGATCTGTGTTTTGAATTATTTCTTGTATTTATTGACTGGTTCCTGCTGTAATACCTCATATTTTTTATGACTTCTCAGGAGTTCAACAAAAAATCAAACTCCCTATACACGATACTCCGAAGTAGCAGGCTTGCTGGGAGCCAGAGAGCTCCATTCCTTAGACAATTTCTTTTGAGACTCAACTTCAATTCCTTCTTTGAGGTAAATCTCTTCTGTAGTTGCATGGAAAACATCATATTTCATTTGCTTATGTTATTTATATTACTTCATTCATCAACAGGCAACTGCAAGAGGGGTGCTCAATGTTGTCAACCCTCGCCCATCCGTATCTGTTCTGCAGTGACAATTTCTTCTTCTTAAAGCCACCCAATGTAATTCTGCTGTAAGCCTTCCTTTATCTGCTAGTTTTTTCCCTCTTTTCCCTGTGTGCGCGTGTGCTTTTACATGCCTTTGTAAGTCGCCATGTCTAGAATTGACGTATAGTTGATTGATTATTTAAACGATTGCTGTAGCCTGTAAGCAGTAAGAACATCTGCTACCATTCCTTGCAATTTCAGCTGGTGCCATCTAACATTTCATGTCCTTTTGTTTTTGCCAACTTAAGTGGTTTTCAATGACTACTGTTTTGGAGTTGGTTATGTGATGCTTTGTGTGTTCTTATAATCCATCAGGTGATATCAAGGTTTACAACTTCATATTACACTGTCAAACACTTTCAGAATTCAAAAACTGACTTAAAAGTAAGTTTGATCAACTTTAAGCCAAACCAAACACCTTCTAAGAGGATGAGGGGTTTCGATTAATTTAAAAAGTTGGTCAAACCTACTTTTAAGTCAGGTTTTTTACTTCTGAAAGTGTTTGACAAATATAAAAAGAAGTTAGGAATTGTTTGGCAAGATTAAAAATAATGTAAAATAAATTAAAAACTAAAAGTAGGCTCCTCTAATTTTTATTTTCTTGACTTGCATATTATTTAAATTTGACTTTTTATTTTTTACTTAAAATTTACTTTCTTTTTTACGCCAATCTAAATATGTTCTAAGTTCGATCCCACATTAATGATAAAATACTCTTAACAAACGTGATTCCGTACCTAGTAGACTTGATTTTGAAGTCAAACTCTTTTGGTTTAGATTTGAAAAGCGTTTCTTATCTAACGACCAGAGAATACAACTTTCAACCCCTGGCTCTGGGAGGCTCACCAATCCATTATGTACACAAAATTAGGTGGGAGAATTTAACAAAGCCAACCAAACCTGGTTAGGTAGTCGGGATTTTTCTATTCTATTCGTTTTAATTTATTTATATTTTTTTAAATAATTTTTTTATTTTATTTTAAGCACGTAATATGTTTATGATTACGAAATTAAATGACATTTTATATATCTATATACTAATATAGCAAGATTTGAATTATTTCTTTTTACTTTTTTAAATTTGTATCAAATAAAAATGAAATAAAGGAATTTAAAAGGAGGGAATACTTTGATCAAAGGTTTTGAGTTTAAGATTAGAAATGAAAAAAAAAATTTAAATAGAATGAGTTTATTCCCTTTTGTAAATTTCTAATATCAAAACAATTAGTCCGTCCATTACAATAGGTTAGTTTTAGTGTTTTTTTCATTTTTACTCCCGCCATTTCATATTAATTTTGAGGTATTTTTTATTTTTCAGATTAATTTAAGTGTTTAATTTTAAGATTATTTTTAAAGTGTTCATCCAATTTTATACTTTATTAATTAATTTAGGAATTAGTAATTAATTAATATTTAATTATTTTAATCATAAAGTTGATAATTAATAAGGGTAAAAATAGAAAACTATGTTCAAGTTATGTCTTAAACTTTTCTTAAAGTGTGTGAGACGCTTCAAAAATTAAATTGATATGGAATGAAGGGAGTAATACTGGTTTGATTCCGACTTTTTGTATTACACGTTTAACAGTATAAGATTACATTGATAAAATTTACGTATTTTTAATTTAAAATCACAAAATTTAGTACACATTTCAAATTAACAGTCTATTGAAAACAATCTCTTTATTTTACATATTTAACATTACAAGATTATAAAATATATTGATACAATCTACCTATCTTTAATTCAAAATTAAGAATATATCAAAAATAATCTCTCTATTTTAAATAATTATTTAATTTTCTTAAATTTCATATCGATAAATTGATACGTAAAAATTTATCACTCTTAAATTGAAAGATCCACCTCTACCAACCTCTATAAACACCTCACCCACCTAACACAACAAATAGTCACACTTGTTGGCAAAAAAAATAAGCATAGTATTATTATATTGACACCAACTTTAACAAAACCAACAAAATTCTTTGGAGGGTATTAAGCCGTCGCTTATCTTCATCTTCTTCCTCTGATTCTGTACATTTTTCTCACCGGAAAACTCATCAGAAATGGATCCAAAGAATCAATTTTCCGATAACTCAGAAGCCCAAACACCTCAAGAAGAACAACAGCAGACACCCATTTTACCGATAGCTTCAATTTCACTTGCTTTATCCACAATCCTTCCAACCCATTTCCTTAATCCTCCTAAAATCTCAACCCTATTCAACAAACCAAACAAAGTCAAAATCCCAACTCAAGTTTCATCTCTTACAAATCTCTCACTTTCAGCTTCTTCTCTTCCTCCTACAAATTCCAAATTCAAGTCCACTATTTCTGCTAACCCTCTTCAGAATACTCTAACTCTCAACCCTCTTCGTCCTTCCGAGCCTTCTAATGCTGCTGGGCTTCGACGAGCGTCGATTGTTTGGTTCCGTAACGATCTTCGTGTTCATGATAATGAGTGTCTTAACGCGGCTCATAATGAGTCCATGTCTGTATTGGCTGTTTACTGTTTTGACCCGAGAGATTATGGGAAATCCTCATCTGGGTTTGATAAAACTGGGCCGTATAGGGCTAGTTTTTTGATTGAATCTGTTGCGGACCTTAGGAAGAATCTACAGGCAAGAGGGTCTGATCTTGTTGTTAGAATTGGGAAGCCGGAGACTGTGTTGGTGGAATTAGCTAAAGCTGTTGGAGCTGAAGCTGTGTATGCTCATAGGGAGGTTTCACATGATGAGGTTAAAGGGGAAGATAAGATTGATGCTGTAATGAAGGATGAGGGTTTGGAGGTGAAGTATTTCTGGGGTAGTACATTGTATCATGTTGATGATTTGCCTTTTAAGTTGGAGCAAATGCCTACGAATTACGGAGGCTTTAGGGAGAAAGTGCAGGGATTGGAGGTGAGGAAGACAATTGAGGCATTGGATCAATTGAGGGGTTTGCCTGCTAGAGGTGATGTGGAACCTGGGGAGATTCCTTCTTTGGTTGATTTGGGGCTCAATCCTAGTGCCACCATGGGTCAGGTATTACTTTGTTCGATCTCAAATATCGTAGAGAATTTAGGTTTATTCAGTATTGGATGAAAGTAGTTTTACCTTTGATGTTAAAGAACTTGTAATTTGACTGAAATGACATATTTGCGAGGATGATTCATATAGTAGTGTAATCGATAATAAGGATGATTCATATAGTTGAACCCAACAAGTTTGAGATTGAGCTACACTAGTAGTCCTTTAGTTTCACGTAGTTTTCCGTTTCTTAGACACTTCATTGGAAGTGGTAGAGATGATCAAGATTCCATTTTTATACGAATGGAAGTGATTCAAGTCAGAAATAATTGATGGTTTAATTCAACATATCTCTTGTATATGTATTCTGAACATTTGTTAGATAAAACCACATGTTTTAAGTAGGTTTAGTATTTGGCGTTTGAACATCAGTAATTTAAATGATCCTTGCTCTATCGTGTAGTGTCCTTCTATAGTTGTGTGCAGTGTTCAGGAAAGCGAGGCGAGCCTTCTACGCTTCACAAACTAGAATGAGTATGTGAGTGCTTCATCGCCTAAAGCGTGAAGCAGGGCCTTATCACTTTTTTCCGCTTCATACTTCCCTGAACACTGGTTGTGTACACTGAGTATCCAGCTCATAGCTGTGACATTTTGTTGATCAATATGTTAATGTACTTCTTATTAGGCCGTCACCAACTAGGACACTACACACCAACTATAGTGCTCATAGAATAGACCAAAGAACTCTTATTTGCTAGCTTGAGAATATGTAATCTAGAACGAACATCTTTTAGCCACGTTTAGAGGTTGCTTTTTTAGTATTGCCTGTAGCACAGGCCACAGTGCATAATCACTTGAGAACTGTTGCTTGAATTTTGTAATTGCCTTACTGTATTGTAACTTTGGAACTGTAAGTTGTTTCACATCACAAACTAGTCAAACAAAGTTTATTCGTTTCAGTTACTTTGCAAACTATGGCAAACATGAACGTTGCTTTATCTCTGCATAATCATTTGCATTTGCACATCATTTAGAATGACTAATGCTTCCGTTGTGGGAGGAGAGAATGAAGCACTGCGGAGACTTCAATTTTGTAGTTGCCATACTGTATTTTTCACCGACTTGAATTTTGTAATTGCTGTACTGTATTTAAACTTTCGGAATTGTCAGTTGTTTAACATCACAAACTAGTCAAAAAAAGTTGATTCATTTCAGTTACTTCGCAAACTTAGTAAACATGAACATTTCTTTATCTTGGTATACTTAATCATTTGCATTTGCCAACCATTTAGAATGGAAAATCAGCTGCTAATGCTTCCCTTGTGGGAGGAGAGAATGAAGCACTGCAAAGACTTAGAAAATTTGCAGCAGAATGTCAGGCCCAACCCAGTAAGGAAACCAAGGATGGCACAACTGACAGCATATATGGTGCAAACTTTTCTTGCAAAATATCGCCTTGGTTAGCTATGGGATGTCTCTCACCCCGTTCCATGTTTGATGAATTGAAAAAGTCCACTTCAAGGTAATGTCTTATCAATAGTTTATTTCTTATCCTGATACTAATGCCTTTGAGACCAATATCACTGGTTAACGCTACATTGGTTGTTGTGCTGCAGAACGATTTCTGCTGCCTCTGCCAAGAAAGATGGTGGTAGTGGCACTGGGCTGAACTGGCTGATGTACGAGCTGTTATGGAGGGATTTTTTCAGGTAATTTAGCATGCAACTTAGCTCCTATGACCGAGATGCTTGTTTCAGTTTCGTATAGTGTGATACTCGTTCCATCCTTTATGAAACAATTCCCGCTCTTTAGTTTTGTGTTTTCTTCTGAATCTTATTAAGCTTCTATCATATATTAAAATAATTCCTTGGATAACATTCTGTTTTCTGAATGCCAGATTCATCACCAAGAAATATAGTGCTGCAAAACAAAATAGTGCTGCTCCAGTAACTACTTGCGTAGGAGCTGCTGCTTAACGATGGTATACTCAAAAGGAGAATGAAGGTTTCCTTTTTGTATCTTGATTTATTTTTTCCGGAAGTTTAGCTGTGGAATGTTAGAGTTGGACTGCCATTGGATTGAAGCATTCATCAATGGTACATTTTTTCTTTTGACAATAAGTTTTTGGATATAAAAGAATTTGTCGCCACTTCTAGCAAGTCGCTCTACAATCCTTCTTATGCTAGTATTTATATATTTTTGATTTCATCTGTAGTTGAAACAGGTGTGATAACAAACATACCTGTAGTTGAAATATGTGTTCCATGTTTGAGATTACCATCCATCTTGAACCCGCGCCAGAGTATCCTTGAGCATCAGATGATTTACTATTGATACTCATTTCAATGTAAACTAGTTCTACTGGATATTTGCATTGATCTCTATAGAACTACGCCCAGGAACTTTATGTACCTTCTTCGTCTCCATAACGTTTCTGATGTCCCCAGCATCTTTCCACCTACCCATCTTAGCGTAGACATTGGAGAGAAGAACATAAGCTGCACTATTTGTGGGATCTTGCTCTATTATTTTGTTGAGTGCAAGCTCACATGTTTCAATATCTCCACATATCCTAGCTCCACTAAGAAGAGCTCCCCAAATAAGCCCATCTGGTTTCATAGGCATTGTATTCAGAAGATCCCACGCTTCATCGATCAAACCAGCTTTGCCATAAAGGTCAATCATACAACCATAGTGCTGAATTTTAGGCGAAATACCAAACTCTTTACTCATCCTCTCAAACATGTCCTTCCCTTGACTCACCAATCCTCCATGTACACAAGCAGAAAGAACACCTAAGAACGTGATATCATCAGGTGTTACTCCGCTATCAACCATATTTGAAAACAAACAGAGACAATCTTCCCAGCGTCCATGCTTCGCAAGACCTGAGATCATGGCACTCCAAGCCCTTACATCCTTCTTCGAACCCAAATTTTCAAAAACTAATCTTGCCCGGACTATACTCCCACATTTAGCATACATCTCAATCAACGAAGTGCCAAGTACAACATTTATCTCCATCCCAAGCTTGTAAACACAAGCATGAGCCCATTTCCCATGCTCAAGTGAACCCAACTGCTCACACGCCGCAAGCAAAATAGCCATGGTATACTCATTAGGCATAACTTCATTTTCCTTCATCATCTGATTAAACAACTCCAATGCTTCTTCACACTTACCCCACCTCACATAACCATCCAACATACTACTCCAAGACACAACATTTCTACTAGGCATTTTAACAAACAGTTCACGCGCAACACTAAGCAAACCTGCTTTCACATTGGCATTCACAATAGAATTCCACGCAGGCAAGTCCCGTTGAGACATTTCATCAAACACCTCCCGTGCAGAACCCACATCGCCGCAAGCAGTGTACATGCTGATTAGCGAAGTTTGGACAAATGGGTCGGATGAAAAACCAAAAACAAGAACTTGTGAGTGAATGGATCGTCCCAATTGGAGGTGTGGTGGAGAATGGACGGACTGGAGGAAAAAAGGGAAGGTGTAGTAATCAATATGGACGCCATGGAAGCGCATTCGGAGGAAGATGGAGAGTGGGGTATGGGTGGGGCTTGAAGGTTGATGAGTTCGTTGAACATAGGCTCTGATCAGAGTATTCCAAGTGAAACAATCGACAGTTCTATGCCATAGATTGAGAGAAGGGTGCCTTAAATATATGAGCTTTCTGGTTGATATCTTCATTTGGATTTTGAGACATCACCAGGCGGGAAGGGTAGTTTAGCAGTGGTTTCAATGCTCAAAGCGCAAAGTTTAGCTATGAATTTTGAAGTTGAAGTTTGAAAATTCGAGTACTTGAAGTTATATTTGAATCTGCATGGTCAAATATTAGCTTAATATTGTGTATGGTGAGAAATCTTAAATAAGTCAGCTACCTAAAGTATCATGAGAATTTTAGTAGCTCAATAATTAACTATTGAACATTCACACTTCAGCTTAATGTTGTGTATCTCGAGAATATAATTAGTTACCTAAAGTATCACGAGAATCTTAATAGCTCAATTGACTAAATACTGAACTTTCACATGTCAGCTTAATGTTGTTTATCGCAAAAATTTTAATAGGTCAGCTGTCTAAAGTATCACGAGAATCTCAATAGGTCAATTGATTAACTACTGAACTTTCACATGTCAGCTTAACGTTGTTTATCGCAAAAATCTTAATAGATCAGCTATATAAAGTATCATGAGAATCTAAGTAGCTGAATTGATTAACTAGTGAACTTTCACCCTGCTAGTAAAGGTTCGAGTCTCACTCGTTTCCCCTTCCCCTGCCCACATTTCAAAACAACAGAAAAATGTGTGTCGACAGTACAGATTTTCAGGCATACAATAACATATCTTCCTAGCAAGTGTAAAACTCTCTCCACTTCAAATTATTTGTTTTCATTTATGTGCCACATAAAAAAGAATTAATTATGAGATATTTATCTATTTTAATCTTACATGTCTTGAGATCATCCAGAGGAGAAAGGCAATACAGATAAATTGACTTTTGCATAATTAACCCCAAAGTTAAACAAACCAAAGTATCGATGTAATGTTTTCTTTTACTGATACGCAAACTGCAAAAACATAATCTAGAAATGAGAAGACAGGATTCATTAGTAACTCGAACAGATGATATGAGGATCAAAAAGTGAAGGCCGACTAAAGAAGAAGATAAAGAGAGACATTGAATGGTCATGTTTAATCTTCTTCATCTGCTTCATTCTCAGCAATGTTGAAGTAGCGCAATTCGTAAACATTCCTGTCCTTGTTGGAAGCAATCACCCGAAGCCAATCCCTGACGTTATTTTTCTTCAAGTACTTTTTGACAAGGTATTTGAGGTACCTGAATAATAGAAGTAAAGATTGTAAGTCGAGTTGTTGTTTACTAGCCTCGGTTGCCTGATTTCACTACTTTTAACACTCTGTTCTTTTGGTTTGGAGGGTAGGAGTAGAAAACATAGCAATAACTCTACATCACAAGAACTTCTTTCATCAATCGGGCATACATAATTTACCCCAAAGTAAATTGATATAATGTTTGCACATTCGCCTCTCTTTTAACTCAGTTTCTTTTACAAATAGCCTTCAGAAATATTCGAGCCTAAGATGTGTAGGTGAATGGTGAAGCTAGTAAATGGTTGATGTCACTTCCAAAACAAGCTTAGAAACATACAACAGATGAAACAAGAACATCAAGATGTAAATAGGATAATGCATTAGATAAACAAACAATAGAACGATATGAACTCATCATATTCAGTATAACAATCCAGAACAGAAAAGAGTTCTTTTTAAGACTTGCAGTGCAGGGAACTCTAACTAAAATAAACAGTTAAAACGAATTCCTTTTAATACCATTAGCATTCTAACTCCAGAGCTCGATTTATGAATGACTGCACTATCCAAGAAGGTATGCTTATACTCTATGGATAGTGCAGAGTCTCTACCCTCCCCAGATCCCACTTGTGGGATTACATGGGGTAATAAGAAATCTTTGTAAAGCAGAGACGAGCCAAAACAAAAGAGGCTATTATAAGTTAATATCAGACTTTCAGTTGTGAAAATAATCAAACTCCGATAAAAGTGAACCCTGACGTCTTTTGGGACCCAGACACAGTCGCTTAAACCATAAAGCTTATAGACTATCTCTACCATAAGTTTAGTAAAGGCTTCAACGATCATTCGAACTTAGAACACACTGCTGTTTTAGTCATTCTGTTTCTACTGATTTCCCAATGTAATTAGGATAATGTTTTTGGATAAACAAACAGTAGAACGACATAAACAGTGATAAATCCAGAGTGGAACTGTACTTCAAATCTGGGAACTCTTAATACAAAAATAAACACCAAAAAAGGAGAGAAAATGTCATAAGTAGTTCATTAACTACACGAGTAGGTCTAAAATGGTTCCGTTTGTCGGATTTAATCGTTAAAATATTCAAAAACTTATCAAATTTGGTTCCTTAACTATATATTTAGCTGATTACCAAGTACCAACTGAGTCAAAGCTCAATGTGTGAATGACTACACAGAACTCATTGAATAATCGTATAGATTTACGATAAGTTACTGTCAATCGGTAAATGTAATCGTTATCAAACTACAATGGAAGTCGACTGTAGCTAGTAATTTGGGATCTACGAGTAGAGTTCAGTTTCTAGAACCTATTTTTTTTTAAACAAACACAACTGAAAATGAGGCATTAGAATCAGTACCTCTTGGAAAAAGTTGAGTTGCAGGTGACGGTGATCTTGTTCTTGTCACGAGTAACAGTAACGGAATCCCCAAGAGCACCAGCTTTTCCACCAACCTTAATCCTCTCTTGAAGGAACTTGTCAAGAGAAGCAATCTCCATGATACTGTCTTCTACCGGCTTCGAACAGTCAATGACGAAGCTCGCCCCCTTCTTCTTTCCACCCTTCACTGCTGCTGCTGCTGCTCGGCTCATCTTTACACTGTCTGTATTTCTCTTCTGCTGGCATTCAAATACGAAAACAAAGCAAAAATTATCAGATCTCAAGAACAAAATCTCATCGTCAGAGAAACAGAGAAGAAAAGAGTTGGAGCATACGTACAGGAAGAAACTCGACGTCCACGGCCTAGTGTGAGTGTATGGAAGTGGTGACTCTGTTAAATTAGGGTTTTCCTTCGTTCCTACTTGCTAAATGTGGCAACTCTCTCTAATTTGCACTGTTGGCCCTATTTTAGGTTACGTTCCTAATTTTTCTCTCTTCTAACAAAAATAAATAAATATATATATATATATACACGAGACATAAGTTTATATTTTTGCATCATAATAAAACAGAGTCTAATCGAGTCTCCAACTATATATTCACAAGTTATGTCTCACATGACTTTTGATCTTAAAATGTGTAGTAATTGTTGAAAGCAATGTCAAAGTAGAGCAATTCATATCAACAAGTAGAGCGATAAATACGCGTTCATCCTTAATTAGATTTTCAATTTTAAGTTATGTTCTTAAAATGTGTAGTCATTTTTGAAAGCATTGTTAAAGTAGAGCAATCCATATCAACGAGCATTGATTGTGTGTAGAGTGATAAATACGCGTTCTTTCTTAATTAGATGTTTCAAATTTAAATTTAGTTCAGAACATAGTTGACTTTGTTCGGAAGCGTTTTACTCTAATTGGACTTTTCAGCACAAATTCAAATTTAGTCACCCCAATGTGAAATTTTTCAGTACGAATTCAGATTTAGTCAGAACTTGAATGAGGATATTGAACACCAAATAAAAAAACAAAAAGAGATCTTAGTAGGACAATGAAGGGGAGTCTCAATCGATCTTTTCGACGAAACCATCAATGGCGCAGTGGTTAAAAGAAAGACACAAGAACAAAAGATAAACTCAATAAATTACATGTGATCATCAAGACGGAAAGGCAATACCAGAGAAATTGATGACTTGCAAAAACTTGACCCCAAAGATGAACAAACCAAAGCATCAAAGTATCGTTTTCTTTTACTGATAAGGGAACAAAAAATCAATAATCTGGAAATAAGAAGATACAGCTCATTAATAACTCAAACAGATGATGTAAGGTTCAAAATAAGAAGATAAACGGACATTCAATAGTCATGTTTAATCTTCTTCATCTGCTTCATTCTCAGCAATGTTAAAATAGCGCAACTCATAAACATTCCTGTCCTTGTTGGAAGCAATCACCCTAAGCCAATCCCTAACGTTGTTTTTCTTCAAGTACTTTTTGACAAGGTATTTGAGGTACCTGAAAAGTAGAAAGCAAAGTAAGTCAAGCTTTGTTAACTAGTCTTCAATTGCCTGAATTCACTACTTCTGACATTCTTTGGTTTTGGTGGGGGAAGAGGATTAATAGAATACAAAGCCGTAATGCAACATCACAAGAGCTTTTTTTCATTAATCGGGCATACAGAATTTGCAAAAAAAAAAAAAAGTAAAATGATATATATGTTGTACATTCAGTTCTCTTTAGAGTTTAGACTATCAGTTTCTTCTACAAGTAGCCTTTAGAATATTACTTGAACCTAAGATACGTAGGTAAATGGTGATGCTAATAAGTGGTTGATGTCACTTCCAAAACAAACTTAGAAACATATATCAAATGAAACAAGAATACCACTATAGATTCTACTCAGCTGCATCAAACATATTTTTAAAAGATCAAGAATTTCTTCAGAGCCTAACAAAAAATACATGAAAATATGCTATACACGCCCTGAAGGATGTTTCAGTTAGCAAGAGCATCTATAATGATCATTAATATCAATTACCTATCCTTTTTTTTTGTGTGAGTAACTAAACTTGCTTGCATATCAATTACCTATCTCTTTCAAGTTACAAACAACTTAATACATATTAATTCTTCCAAGCCTATTTCACATGTAATATGACATAATCCAAGTGTATTATTCTGTGTGATTATGGATGTAAAAGATGAAATCAACAAAATTGCAGTTGACACAAACTAATGGACACAAGTGAAAAGCTAGGTTGCAGTCTAATCGGTTGCACCAACAACTGCCTACTTAAGAATCTACTTCACTGAGAAGTGGGTGATGCTAAATAATCTAGCTAATGCTCACTGACAATCTGAACATAATTTCAGGAAGATCTGTGAGGATTATGATTATCATATAACATTATGCACATAACATATTCATGTTACGAATATTTTTTTAGATGAAGTAAGGAGATTGCATCAAGAAGATGCAAGCAAAAAAATTACAGCAAAAGAAAAATCTGCTCCTGTACAAGAATTTACTAAATAACTAAAGAGTAGACAGTCCAAAAAATGTAACAGTGGTTACAGGGGCCTGGTTGAACCTGCTATATAAGAAGACCACACAGTTGGATTTACGAATAATTACAAGATATTATGCCACCATTTTCGTTTTGTTGTTTCTTTGCTTCTCAATGTAAATAGGATAATGCATTAGATAAACAGAAGTAGAATGACATAAGCCCATCATCTTCAGTGTAATAACTCCAGAATAGAAGGGCTTATTTTTTAGACTTGCAGTGCAGGGCACTCAAACTAAAATAAACAGCAAAAAGGACCTCTTTTGAGAACCATTGGTAATCAGCTCTGGAGCTTAAAATATAAATAAGTGCACTGTTCCAAATAAAAGCTCTTGGTAAAGCAGAAACAAGCCACGATGAAAGAGGCTATGATAAGTCAATTTCAATCTGTCAGTTGTGACAATAATCCAAGTACGATAAAAGCCAACCCCGATTTCTAATCTTGGACGTTGAAGTGTAGAGCTCATAGACTATCTGTTCCATAAGTTCAGCAAGAGCTACAAGGATAATTAGGATACCTAGTTCAAGATACAAATGATTGCCTATAAGATATCATGCTGCTGTTTTAGTTCTTCAATTTCTCCTTATTTCTCAATGTAAATAGGATAATATTTTGAATAAACAAGCAGTAGAATGACATAACACAAACACACAATCATCATCACTATTGCTAACTAAAATAAACTGCAAAAGGAACCCTATTTTAACCCATTATCAACTGACTCAAAGCTCAATGCGTGAATGACTACACTATTCCAAACAAAACAACTCCTTGTAAAGAATAGCACATCCCGAAAAAAAGAATAGGTTTACAATAAGTTCCTATCAATCTGTCAGTGTAAACATTATCAAACTACAATGAAAGTCGACCCACACGAAGTTTCAACGATCAATTTTTTCAAATAAACCCAATTAAAAATCAGGCAAAAACCCAAATTAAACGAAATGAGGAGTGGAAATATAGTACTAGTCAGTACCTCTTGGAAAAAGTGGAGTTGCAAGTGACGGTGATTTTGTTCTTATCACGAGTGACAGTAACGGAATCTCCAAGTGCACCAGCTTTTCCACCAACCTTAATTCTCTCTTGAAGGAACTTGTCAAGAGAAGCAATCTCCATGATACTGTCCTCCACTGGCTTCGAACAGTCAATGACGAAGCTTGCCCCCTTCTTCTTCCCGCCCTTCACTGCTGCTGCTGCTCGGCTCATCTTTACGCTCTTGATTTCTCTTCTGCTGCTATTCAAATACTGAAAACAAAACAAAAATCGTCAGATCTCAAACACAAAGCTCATGTTCATCGCCGGACAAAAAGTTGGAAAATACATACGGGAGAAATTCGACGGCGGCCGACTGCGAGTGTATGGAAGTGGAGGATTATATTTAATTAGGGTTTTCCTCGTTCCTCTTCTTATTTGACCCGTCGCCCCGACCCTAAACAAATTTTACCCGTTTCATTTTTAAGTTATAGGCCAATAGCACTTGTGATGTGATGACTTAACAACTCGCCGTTGCTATTATTTGGGTGCGCATATGGTAAATTTTATATTTCAATAGCTTGCAAAAATAGTAACTATATTAAACAAATTCCATGTAAAGAGTTTGATCAAGAAGATAAGTTTCTTGCTTTCGCTAGCAAGGCGTTGCTAACTTGAGGCATTCACCAATGACATTTTTGGATTCTAATTGTTGATAAATTTTAGTTTCGATTTGTGTAAAATTTAATTAAATATTTCATGTTTAAAGGAAGAAATATTCATTTTATTAATTAACTATACATAAAATTATCATTTTATTAATTATTCTAATATTGAATTCGGAAATGAATTAATAAAATTGGTGGCCTCGGATTAAAATCTAATGGACTACGTAAGTTTAAAAACGATTTTTTAGAAACTTTTTATTATATAAAATTGCTAATAATTTCTTTTATTAGCAATTTAGTCTCTTCGAAAATATATTTGATCTTATCAAATAAAATCTCTTATTCAAGAGATTGATAATTTGATATCACAATGATTTTATTAGGTATGTTATATGTAATTTTTAAGATTTTTTAGAACTCTAAATTTGATTACTATTAATTTAAACAATAATTTTTTAAATTTATTAAAACGGGGAGAAATAAATTCAATACATAATTTAAAGATCAAACAAATAAAAATGAATGAAGTATTTCCTAATTTTTTTTTCTCTAAAAAATAGAAATGAGATGTGAACAAAAAAAATTCACTTTCCTTCAAATTAATGGGCCTCTAAGAATTAAAAGGCCCGTTTGAATCACTCTACGGCCCATCCCAAAGAACTGAAGAAAAGTCTTGTATATCCAGAGAAAAATCAAACGATGAACGATAAATGAATCGAGATTTTTATACTTTAGCGAATTCAGATTTTCTAGAATATGATTACATCGCTTAAACAGGAAGAAACGTGTATGAAGAATCCATACGTGATTCTCTTGGTAAATAACTCAATATTCAAGTGTACCAATTAGTCTTTTTGTCGCATGAGTGTCAACAGATAATATTATATAATACATATCAGAAAAAGATATACATAAAATGCATAATTTAAATGGAGAAATCATGGGTTCCCATACCCCATATTTTGCCTATAAATTCGATCATTTTATAAATTTTATAGTGTTCTTTCTTTTGATTTCAGTTGATCAATGAAGTTTTCAATCGTTAATTTGTAGTTGAATTTGACATATGAACTTTAGAGATTATTGACAAGTCAATGCAAAATTAATTGAGTTTATATTTTTTGAATTGTATTTATTATGTTTTAATTTGTTAAGTTATCCAATAATTAATCCACTTAATAAAATATTATAAATAAAATGTATTTCGCTCAGTTGGTCTTACGTGCACATGTGTTACAAATATACGTTTTTTCTTTTTTAAGCTTTTTATTTGATCTGTAATTAAACTTACGTATCTATATTTTTTTTATAAAAAATATGTGAAATTTATGAAGGAGCTATTAAATTATATATTTTTTAAAATGAACAAAAAGTCCGATAATAATAACATATTTAGTAAAAAATTATTCAGTATAAGCCTAAAAAGGGTAATGTATTTACTAATCTTATTATTATGATGATATTATCTTATAAAAGTAGAGAGTTTGTTTTTTCGAAAGAGTTGGCTCAATTGTATCAAATTAAATCCAATCAAGATAAAAGAAAAAGAAAATATAGCCCGTAACTAAAAAAAGGGTGTAAAGCTTACAAGAAAGAAATAATAACAACAATAAAATAGTGCGATAATCAGAATACAATTAACGCACAAGAACTGAAAGTGTACGATTAGTACTACGACAAACACTACCAAACCTTAAACCTATGCACAACAAGGCAACACTTTAACCTGACTAACCTTCTACCCTAATACTTAACCTCCGCCAATTTCGATCTAAAGTTATACATGTCTTCAATAATATGAAGTTATATCATGTCATGTCAAAACACTTTTTTTCCATTTCTTCTTCGATCCTTGCATTACCCTCTATGTACCCCCTATCGTACTTCCTCATGAAAACATCAGCATATCTTCTTTGCATGTGTCAAAATCATCTTAGTGTCATTTTCTTAATCATATTCGTTATAAAAATTATTTTCAATCTCCTTTAAATAATTTCATTTTAAATTTTAGCAATCCTAATATATTAACATAACTATCTCAATATTAGAGCTGTCAATATGGGCTAGCCCACTCCATCTGGGCTAACCCATACAGGCTTGGACACTTTACGGGTCAGGCCGGGCTAACCCATTTTTGGTGTAGGCCAGAAAACGGCCGGCCAAAATAATCCACAGTACACGGGGTACATGCTTGCCGGATCAGCTCACTTTTTTTTAAAAAAATATATTATTTTTAAAATTATTAAATTAAATTATAAATTATAATTTAAAAAATATATCATAAATATCGACAAAACATTATTACATGATGTTAATGGTACTACTTTTTAATCAAATTCACAATTAAAATTAGTTTTATAATACATATTAAGTTTTCTTTCAAAGTAAAAATATAAATAGCAATATTAGTCTAATTGTTATGAGTTTGGACTCTCTTTAATTTTAAATTTTAATATATATTATATTTTTAATTAACTTTTATTGGTCCACGGGCCGGCCCTATCGATATTTCTCAAGCCTCACAAATCAACAGACTTATTCAGATCGGGCTAAAGAGTCCTTTTATCAAATGGCCTCCAAAAATCGTAATCCAACCCTATTAAATCACGAATTAAGTTCTCCGCCATATATATATTCTAAACTTATGAGTATGTACATTTTTTTTTTAAAAAGGTGGCCGGTGGAATGGAATGCACACATGGGGAAATGGCTAAATTAGTTGATGTCGCATATTAAATGGATAAGCAAAAGAATGGGCAAAATTAATAGATAAAATTAAATATACAAAAACATTGGGATTCGTGATAAAGATGGGAAAGAGAAATTGGAGGAAGATGCACGCATTTTTTAGCCCTCCTTAGATCATCATAAAAATAAGGTCATTAAAATAAATTTATTTTTTAGATTTTTTCTTTTTATCAAAGAAATCTATATACATCAAAGACCTTTAATTACAAAAAGGACAATTTATTCACTATATCACATATTTTGATAATAATTTATTTTTAATATAGTTTAAATACAATTTATATATTTTAGATATACTATCATTTAATGTACACAGAATAAAATTCTTGCTCCTATTCTATAATTCACAGTGCAATAAACTCAATATAAAAGAAAAATTTCTTACTTTTGATGACAAAGAAATTTTTAACTAGAAACCTTCAATATAAAAATCTCAAGTCCAAACAACTGAGCTATCGAAAAATTATATTTTCAATAATTCTAGTAAAAAATAACTAAAGGAACGAAAAGAAATGTCCATCCTATAGGCTATATATATATATTCCGTGTTACACTATATAACTATTTTTTTGTTTATTTTTATTTATTTATAATTTTATTTTTTTTAACTTGTTCAATTTAAAAATATAATATATGTTATATTTGTTTCATTTTTATTATTAAGTATTATTTAAAATAATAAATTTATTATATTAAAAAATAATAAAATAAACATATCATTTTTGTATTAATTATCTTTCAAAAAATTATATATATATATATATATAACTAGACACTCAAATTTAAATACCTAATCAATATCTAAATATTTAACTAACAATCAAACACATAGTTCTTTATAAATTGAATTGTTTAAATGAGAGGATTAAATATTTTTTTAAAATTTTTATTCAATTTTAGAATTTATATAATTTCGATTAAATTTGAATTATGCTCTACAAAACTCATTTTAAGATGATGCTTTTAAAACTTTAAATTCAAAATTTTTAAATAACAATAAATCAATCCAACCACTGCATCGCAATCTAAGTAGATTAGAATTAAAATGTTTACACGTACGTATGTTTAACAATGATAGAAATCTTAAATTCTGGAGAAGAGCAAAAGGATGGGCTTAGCCAGTCAGCCACGTTACCTCACAAATTTGGAAGCTTCCTTTTATCAATCAAAATAATAAAAAAAAAATTAACATATTTCGAGTTTGAGTCTTTTTAAATATTAATAGCTTATTTTTATTAAAGATTTTGAATTTAAATCTTTACAAAGAAGTTTCAATTATAAATCTATCTGAGTATTGAGTCGTTTTTACTTCATTCTGAATTAGAGATCTTGAGTTTGAGTCTTTTGAATACAGAGAGTTTTTGGGTCCAAATCTTTCTGAATACAAAATGTTTTGAGTTCAAGTCTTTTTTTGTATACAATAATTTTTACTTCATTCTGAATTTGAGGTTTTGAATTTAAATTTTTTCGTATACAAAAAAACATTGAATTTGACGCTTCGTTAATATAAAAAATTTTATACATAAATTTTAATTTAATCGAACTTCGATTTCAATGAAAAAGAAAAAAGACCACCACAAATACACATCTCCTCATCATATCTTATATATTATCTATTTATATCTTTCTGTATATATTCCAACTTCTCAGGTCCACTTTATCCCTCTCCCTGTTTTCCAAGAATTCAATATCTTACTATACTTTTATCGTATCAATAATCACTTTTTCTCTGTAAAAATAATTGCATCTATAAGGCCATAATACACAGATCTGTCACTTACCCATGAATGTTGAGTCACATTTCTGAGTTGGGATTTGGTTATTTTTTCTGAAAATATACAATGGGTGTTGAATATCATGAGGTGGGTTTTTGTTCTTTTTGCTTTTTTTTTCTTCAATGGGCATGCATATTTTTATTCTTTACTTTGTATAATATGGTGTTTTTCTTAATAAAAATTGTTTCTTTACTTACATCAATGGCATTAGGTATTTATAAGGAATTCAAGAGGTGTACAACTCTTCACTTGTAGATGGTTGCCCTTTTCTTCTCCAAAAGCTCTTGTTTTCCTTTGCCATGGTTTGTATTTTTTATTTTTTTTTGGTTTTTGTTGAAATTTGATTTAACAAATTGATTAATGATGTTGTTGTTGTTGTAGGTTATGGCATGGAATGCAGTAGATTCATGAGAGGTATAGTAATAAATGTTTCCTCTTTTAATTTGTTTTCACTTTCATGGCCAACTTTTCTGTAGAAATGTTTGTATTCCTTGTGGTTTTAATGTTTGGATGGATACTCGGGTTCATATGAATTCAATACTTTTGAAGTAGGGTAAATAATGAAATATGAATTCGTAGTTAAACTTTGAATACATAAAGTTTAAATCTTGAATCGGATTCTGGTGCCATCAATGCATGTCATAACTTTTTCCTCCTACTTCTTGTGACTTGATATATATGTCATTCAACAGATTGTTTTACTTCTACCATCTTTTTTCTTCCTGTTGAGTTTGTCACAGAGTAACAGTGAAAAAGGAACCCACTTTTTATGCTTTTGGGGTTCATTTCTTTTTCTTTGTTGATCACTCAGTTGAAGCCCGATTAAATTTGGATTCGCGTCAGAAGTCCAATAATAGGGATAAAGCGTTTTCTAACAAAGTGTATTCTGTAGCTAGGACACTTGAACCCGAGTTGTGATTAAGAATGAAGGAAAACTTAGCACTCCACTGCAAACATTGTTGGTCTTGGGGGTCCATTTATATGGTGAGGTGACCTTAATTTTAGTGTTGTACAATATGGGCCATTTTCCTGCTACACTTGCCTATATTTTTATTTTAGGTGACCAACCATACCAGTAAAATTTATGTCTCTTATCATATCTTTTTAAAAGTCCTTTTTTTTTATATATATTTGTGAACAGTTGGCTGAATACAATAATTTAGAGGAGTTTCAGTTGGTGCCCATATCTTGTCATTTACCTATTTTGTTGAGAACTTCTAATACTTTTTCAGTCTCTATTTTGTTTTATATTCGATAAAGATGATCTTAAATAGAGGGACATGGACAGTGAAGATTCCTATAGCCAACTGGCTTGCTTGAGATTGAAGTGGAGTTTCATGTTAGCTATCTTGGCAGTATGTGCATCATGTTTATCTGTTTGTGGGATATCATTATACAAGATTATCTTTTTTTGAGGGCACAATTATTGGTGATATATAATAATGCAATTGTTAGGAGCTAGTAGTTAAAGATGCAATGAAAAATGGTTCTCAAATTAAATGCCAGACTGAAAACTCACCTAACATACTGATCCTCTCATACTGAAGGTACTATAGATTTGTTGAAACAAAGTAATTTTCACCCTTGAATAACATCCTAATATGGTTTAACGTTTACAGCTGCATGATTAGTCTGTTTCTTGTCCTTTTTTGGTTAATTTGCTAATTGACAGCTATGTTGGAACTTCATTGTTTGCCTACTAAAATAAGGAGGATTAATGGTTTGCTGGTAGGTTGGTTGACTATTGAGAAACATAAAATTAAAAGTCCTATCTTGGTAGTTTGATAGATTAATTAGGTTAGCAAATTAGTTGGGCCCTATAAGTAACCTCAATTAAAGATTGCTTCACACACCAAAATTTGTGGGACACTTTGAATTCAACTAAACAAGTCAAATCATAAAAGTTTAAAACATAACATAGATTTTAATGGTAGGTAAGTATGATAGGTACATCTGAAATCATTTAAGAGTCATCTAACTTTAAGACTTTGACTATTCAAAAGAAAAAAGTAAACAAGAAAAATGAAATAGATTTTAAAATGTTGTTAAGCCTTGACGAACAAAGTTACCTTGTATCTCTGTTGGTATGAAGTAGTAGGTGCCGGAAGAATAGTCGAGGAGGTGCGTGTGAACTAGCTCGGACACGACTATCATGAAAACAGATATTCTGAAATGTTACTTGACCTGTTCAACTTGGCTTCCAGTGAGAAAAGCTTCTGGTTTTCTTATTCTTGGACCAGGGCATTTTAGCTGCTAGTCTATTTTGGAGTTCTTTGTTCTGACCTGGACCACCTTGAGTATTAGCATTCTTTCTCTAACCTCTACCAAGTTCTATTGACAAATGATGTGTCATCAAACATTTGCTTTTCCTTCTATTTCTGTTTTTCAGAAAAAGAATAGTAGGTGAGACATGGAGATGGGAATATTACCTTATACACAACTGAAATACTGTTGTGACTTTACAGTGTTTGACATTGCTCAATCCATCTGTCTTGAGTGGTTCAACCAACTGTTGGAGGAATCTTCGGTTGATTTTTCATATGGTCACTCAACTTATAGTTATTATCTCAAAAAGTCATTTATATTCTTGATTTCAATTTTCTTCAACAACGATGGTAACTTTCTGAGATCATAATTAAAAGTTGAGTGACGTATGAGAAATCAACTTTGTAATGTTGTCTAGCTCCATATACCTAAGGAAAGTCTTACACAATTGCTAAGTATGCCTGCATGAAGCACATAGATTGATGCTCTTTCTTGTGCACAATAGAATTGTGAAAGCTCGTGGCACAGATCCAACTTAACATAGATATTGTACATTTGTACTATTATGGATAGGTGTTGGGACAAAGCTGGCAGATAATGGATATGCGGTGTTTGGAATAGATTATGAAGGTCATGGACGATCAGCGGGTGCGCGCTGTTACATTAAAAAGTTTGACAACATTGTCAACGACTGCAGCGAGTTTTTCAAGTCAGTTTGTGGTAAGCTACCAATTGCCCTCTTGGTTCACAAGTAGTCTAACCCTCACTGTTATCAGTTAAGTATATACCACCTGACCTCAGAAGCTGTCACAGTGACAAATAATCCATCTGATTTCCTTTTTCCTTTCTCTTGGGAATTTTTTGGAGTAGCTTTGTTTAAGTTGAATATTTTTCAGCCTGATAGGTGTGGTTGCAACTTACAATTGTTAAAAAGCTTCAGACTTGTTATCCTCTTGCTAAAATGCCCGTTCTCTTGAAAATCAGCGCAGGAGGAGTATAGAGAGAAAAAACGGTTTCTGTATGGGGAGTCGATGGGAGGGGCCGTGGCTCTTTTAACACACAAGAAGGATGCTTCCTTTTGGCATGGTGCTCTTCTGGTTGCACCTATGTGTAAGGTAGGCCTATTTAGATTTTTAGTCTCCACTCATTTACTGTAATATATATGCTTTAGTGCTTGCATTTAGTATTGAGGGACCATTGGAAGTCGGTTATGGTGTTGCTAATGCATTGCAAAATCACCAGATATCTGAGAAGGTGAAGCCACATCCTGTGGTTATAAGCTTACTAACTAAAGTGGAGGATGTCATACCAAGATGGAAGATAGTCCCTACGAAGGATGTCATTGATTCGGCCTTCAAGGACCCCGCTAAAAGGGAAGAGGTGAGGCTAATTATTAAGTTAATATGCAACATTTGCTAGCTTCCAAGTATTAATGATGTGCGGCGTCCAATTCTTGTTCTCCATCAAAACATGATGTCCATTTCTTGTCATTTTGCAAGTATAGGTACGCGAGAACAAGTTAATTTATCAGGCAAAGCCAAGACTAAAGACAGCTTTGGAAATGCTAAGAACCAGCATGCACCTTGAGGAAAGTTTGCACGAGGTAACTATTACCTAGCCGTCTTCCATGTAAACAATAATTGAATCATTCCGACAAATTGGAAACTGGAAATGATGTGTAGTTGAAAATTTCAAATTCCTTGTGTTGTTTCGACAGGTCACTGTACCATTTTTAGTGTTGCATGGGGAAGCAGACATAGTAACTGATCCAGAAATAAGTAAGGCTTTATACGAGCAAGCGAGTAGCAAGGACAAGACTATGAAACTCTATCCAGGAATGTGGCATGGTTTGACATATGGTGAGCCAGAAGAAAACATTGAAATTGTATTTTCAGATATCATTTCGTGGCTTGACATGCGAAATGGAGAGAATACTGATGATGCTAGTTTAATCGAGAGATCAGTTTGTCGAGCTACATCTACTCCTCCATATGAGATGCACACAGTTTCTTCACCTGCAACAATGAAAGAAACAAAACCACATAGAACGCGTCCCCAAGCTAATTACCTGTGTGGATTGAAAGGACGTCGAATGCATCATCATTCATCTATGTAGAAACTTGATCGATAGATATGGCGTGTTGCATCTCCTTCATTTGTTCATTCGCGTTACGGTGACATAAATGTTACTACTATTATTTATGAAGGATGTGGAAAATAACATGTTTTACACTATGAAGTTTTGTTGGACATATTTGATGATGAAGACAAGAAGGAAAGACTTCAGGTTACATGCATTGCTTAAGTATCCTCATTTGTAGTATCATCGCAGAGTGTATTTTAAACTCGATGATGATCATAAAATATCTGGTCTTTTTTTAGCTCTTATTTTCTTCATACTTGTTAATTAGTAAAGGTTTGTTATTCGTAAGGTAAGGCATAGCTCCCGCTTGTACTTTTCTCTTTGAGATCGTTTTCTCTTTATTAATAAAACTAGCCCTAGGCACACCTTGCTTAGAGAAAAGACCACACTTGAATAGCTTCTTATGTCTGTATTAGGATAAACTGTTCGCAACACATCTCATATAAATCATTTATCCTAATACAGACATTAGAGGGTATTTTTACGGTTCAAACCCCTAATCTATAGGTCAAAAAGATTCCCCTTCCAAAGATTATTATATAGATGATCCATTGTATTCATAATTAGATGAAAAAATTGCTACTAAAGTAAAATTTAGTTAATAGTAAAATATTTAACTCATATATTATCAAGAAAATATTTGTTTTAGCTATTAAAGCAAAACTTAATTTGAACTAAAATAATTAATTCATCAAACATTAACAAACAAATAAAAACAAACAAAATGTAGGGTGGATATTATGATACGCTAAAATTAGTTATTATGTATCTCTCAGTGGTGTATATATATGCAAGGTGGGGCGAGTTGAAGACAAAAAAAAGGATTAATTTAATTTGTTAGTGGTTGAGAAAAATTTAAGAAATTAATACATATTTTAACTAAGAGAGATATTTTGAAGATTATTATATAATAATAATTCAATTAACTTTTAAAAACAAATTTAGAATCTTTTAATTTGTTCTGGTGCTCTTTTTGGGCCCTTAATAACTTTGAAACCACAACTTCAAGTTGGATGAACAGCCTCCAGGCTCCAAGCAACTCTTTTTATCAATTCTTTTACGGATCATTCGACATCCGGTATTGATGTATTAAAAAAAATAATGTATGTTTTTAGTTTTGTATATTATTAATATCTTCTTTGATATATTTTTCTAACTTATGCACTCTTTTTGATATTATCTTATGTATACATAATACATGAAAAATTATGATATTAGCAAATCAAGAGGGTTTTGATACAAACATTAAGATAAATAAAGACACAATTGCCACAAAACTCGACATGAATTATTAGTTTTGCTTTCGAACTATTGACAGTCTTAAAAATACTCATTTATTTGACTAACTGAACTTAACTACACCCTGTTCTTGCATATATGAGTGAATTACACACTAATATTTTGCCTACTTTAGAGGTGTTTTAAATACTTCTCTCAACTTTAATTAAGAGTCACAAACTCCTACAAGAATTTGAGATCAATTGTTATATCATATAGCAGATCGAAGGCGTATTGGGGATATATATAAGTTTAGTTAGTTAACTTGAAAAGTATTTTTAAGACTATCAATAGCTCATGGACGAGATGTTCTTAGTACTTCTCTCTTTCCAATATATTCAAGGAAGGTATTTTTGTTAACAATTACGATTTATTTTTGAAATATACAATGCATTTTAGTTTTAAAATGCCAAATCAAACGATACATAAAAAATAATTTCAACATAATTAAAATCAACATTATTAATATATCTTATTCAACACTATTATCATACGTCCTATGATACGAATACGAAACGACCCCTTAAAATATTGTTGTTGTGTGTAAATTTCTTGGAGGATTTTGGGCTTTAATCCGTTTGTATAAAGCGGCCCAAGCCCATAAGTCTCGCTTGAACTAGAGCACCGAACGTGAAATTTATTTTTCACTTCACCGTTTTCCCTCTACCCTCTTTAAACCCTAGCTCTTTTGCCCCTTTTTTTTTGTTGCTCTTCAATTTCTTCTGCTTGATCGAAGATGAGGTAATTGTTTACTGCTATTTTACACTTTGGTTTTGTTCATTTGATGTTCTCCAATTTTCTCTGCTTGTTTTTTTTCTTGTCATTGCAGTAATTTATTTAGTAGATTATGTAATGTTATGGTTAGACTACATTTCTTCAATGAAGTAGATAATTTGCGTTAGGTAAGTAAGTTTTTGGATGAGGAGATAAGAAATTGGAGAATCGTAGCTGTTTTCTGGACTAATTTTTTGTAGGGTTTCTTTTGGGTGTTGCGTGTTTTTGGATATAAATATTGTAAATTTACTAGTATTGAAATGGAAGTTTGAATTAGAGTGAGTAGATTGGTATAGTTGACAGCAACTAGCTTGGCGTTAAGGCGTGGAATGTTTCTTTTTTCGAATTCTGTGTGCAGTTCAAAAACTATGCTAATTGGGTTTCCTGTAGCTAAACAATAGTCTTGGAAGATAGGAAAGTTGGATTTTTGACTATTCAGTCTTCTCTAGCCTTTTATTATTACTGATCTTAGTTCCTTTTGTTCACTCTCTACTTTATCCAAGCTTAAAACCTATGTTATTCTGTGCACATCAGTACTATGTTGCTCGGGCTCTTCAAAAATGACAATGGGTGTGTGTCGGATTCACCAAAAGTAGTGTATTTTTGAAGAATCCGAGACGGGTGCGGCATCAAAAGTGATGAGTCCGTGCAACTGAGCATCAGTTATAGAACCCTTACATTGTCCAGAATACTAGGATAACTAGGCTGTAAGATGTACAAATAGAATAAAGAAAAAACTCGGTCAGTTTTTCGTGTTTTGTTGTTCATTGCTGATGTGTTTCTATATTCCTGCTGATTTTTGTGTTACTCAAATATTAGTAAGTGGAAGTTTCTAATTGTTTTCCTTTTCCTTTTCTGTTTGCGCTCTTTTGCAGTCGACCAATGGAAGAGGATGCCCCTGTAAGTTAGCTTACTTTGCAAGTGTTTTGCCTATACACAGCACTCATTGTTTATTTTTCTCATTTTTTCCTTGGCATAATCCGTGTTGTGAACTATTTTGTGTTTTAGGGGCTGTCTACTGCTTAGTAGTTGTTTTCATTGCCTTTCTATTCACCTTAATAACGCGATGTATTCATTTAGATTTCTTTTTAGGTAGCCTTGATCCTGCTTTACACATTACAACTGAAAAGTTTCTACCATACATCTTTTATTTCATCATATGGAGAATATGTTTATACCTCCCATTTCAAAGCAAGATCAATAAATTGTTTGATCTGTAGATATTTTTCAGCACATAACATTGAGTCATTGAAATTTTTTGGTTAAGTCGTTTAAGTTCATCACCATAAAACAAGAGACAAAATCAATTAGAACTTCAAAATAACAATTATTAGTTGAATTAGAAGACTTTATTTTCTACAGTTGTGTTGCTCCCACCTTCACGCAAGTGTTATGTCAGTTTTTCTCATTTACCACATTGGATAACCTAGAAGCTAGGTCTAAACTTTGCAGTTCTCCCTTAACAGACATCCTATTGACATTTCCTCTTTTATTCTTGGTATTGTTTATTTATACATGTACCCTTCTTGTTCATTTTCCATTTCAGTTGCTTCTTGTTTGCCTTTCCGTTCTCAAAAGTGCGTTGCTTCAAAATTATCCAGATTACGCACATAGGGAAAGAGTGTATAATTGGTAGATTATCCAGCTTAAAGTACATAGTGAAAAAGTGTATGCCCTTCTATGATGGTGTGATAGAGGAATGGACCTCATCAGTCCCCAGTGAATATGATCTGCTTATGAGATTTTATGAAAGATGTCTTATGTTTGCCCATGGATCTTTTTTCTAGCAAGGGAAAAATGAGGAAGAGGAGTTCAATACTGGCCCACTTTCTGTCCTGATGATGAGTGTTAAGAATAACACACAGGTATCTAATGGCTTTAGCACCTACAACTGTGTCTTTCTTCATTTCGTGTTTATTTATCAATTTTAATTATTAAAAAAGAGATAAAATCTGTCCTGGAACCTTGTTTATGTTGACAATTTACTTTCTAAAGTCATGCCGGTATACTTCCTCATTTATCTTATATTTCAATACTGTAGAAATAGATGCAAGCTTTTGCATGTGGAAGGCATCAGCTTTTTGCATGTTATCTTACAGATGTTTTTTCTGGATCTAGGTGCTCATCAACTGTAGGAACAACAGGAAACTTCTTGGTCGTGTGAGAGCATTTGATCGTCACTGCAATATGGTGCTTGAAAATGTTAGAGAAATGTGGACTGAGGTTTGTTTGTTCTTGACTTCCTTAATCAACTTTTTGGGACAATGTGTATTGTGTCTTGGATTTGTATCTTGAGTCAAATGGCTCCAGTTACCAAAACTGTCTATATTTATTCTTCAGGTTCCTAGGGCAATGCGTCTTAGATATGAAACTTGTGCCAACAGACTCCACTTAACAAAGTTGTGTATGTTTATTCTTCAGGTGCCCAAGACTGGAAAAGGAAAAAAGAAAGCTGTTGCTGTTAACAAAGATAGGTTTATCAGCAAGATGTTCCTTCGGGGAGATTCTGTGATCATTGTCCTCCGAAATCCTAAGTAGAGGTACTGTTGGATCTTTGACAGTGGTTGGAGTAATTTTATTTGAATTAGGAGCTAGTTCCTTTTATTGGTACATTTTTGAAGTGCAATCACCTTCTAACTTGCTATTATGTAATCAAATGTTTGATATGAAAGAACTGTAAATGCTAAGTAATATTTGTTGAATACATTGATGTGAAATATATCAATATATTATTATAAATAAAATTTGGAACTTCAAAAATGATTAACTGTTAGCATTTAAATAATTGTCTTTTCTGATGAACTATGATGATCTATAATAAATGAAATATAATGGTCCTATAAATATCAGAAAAATGTGTATACATATGATAGGAAGCTGAATGGTTGGGATCAAGAAACAACTACTGGATTAAAATCTGCAAGTTCTATTCTCCAAGTTTATCTAATGAAGTGTGAAGACTGTAAAATGGTTACTGAAAGAACTAACCTTGTGCTCGAAAGTCTCTCCTGCTAGAGAAGGGCATGGGATTAGGAAAAGCATGAACATATATTGTTTTCACTGTTTCCTTTTTATCTCTTCTTGAGCAAAAGATCCATCGGTAACATCATCTCTTACCTGACAAGGTAGGGGAAAGTTCTGTGTACACGTTACCCTCCTCACCAAACCCCACTTGTTGGGATTAATTCTGGGGTTTGTTGTTTTTGGACATATTTCTGTTCCATTTCCTCTTCCTTTTTTCTACTTGAAATGCATTTCTGGGTGGTTATGCACATTCTTAATTTTTTCCTTGGTGTTCCCACATGTTTGTTTGCCTGTATTCAATTATCTGATCGTTGGTAGTAATTCAATACACTTGTGTACTGCAGGTGAATTGGATTTCCGTGCTTTGGAGCAAAACTTGTGAGCAGCTAGGATTTGGACCAGCTCTGTATAACCTTTCGTATTCGGGAATTTGCCTAGGCAGAATACCACCTTTGATTGCTGTAAGACTTGATATAGGATTTTGATGTTCTGCTACATACTGTTATCTTCTTCTCAAACTTATTGTAAAAGTTGGAGCTTCACGTGCTTTTTGTGTATGTTGAATCCTATGACCAGCTAATATGTACGTTACCTGTCTTGCATTAACTCCAGATACATTGTCCATTGTGAAGAGCATTGTGCTTGTCTATTTAACTATGTCTAGTTCTGGCACATGCATTGGTTGGACAAATGCAATATCGAGAGTTTGAAATTGAGAGGCACGGAGATATCAAGTGTAAATTATTACCCTTGGCTGTTATATGCTGTGCATCACTAATTTAATTTTGGAAGAAGCGGGTTCATATTGTTTACTTTTTCTAGTCGGTATTTATACGTTTATCGGTTATTTTTAGTTTAATTGATTTGGTAGGGCTATTTTTTAGATTAATTATTAATTATTCTTTATATCTATTTTTTTTTTGTTTTTCCACGGGGGGTTTGATGCTCACATTGGAGCCTAACTAAATTTGGTTCTGCGTCGGAGAGTCCCACATTGGGTACGTCTACGTGGCATCATCACAAATTAGGATTCCATCCTTTTTGAATTTATTTATTTTCAAAATTAGTTTTCTTCTTTCATGAAATGAAAAATTTGTGATTTTTATGAAAAGTTGTAATCTTATAAAAGGTTTCGAAAGATTGTGACCGTTCCTAAAAACTGTAACTATTCAAAGAGGTGACCTTTCTGATAAAACACAATAATTATTTGTTGACAAAAGAATATTCTTGTACTTTGCTCCTGTTGAGTAGCTTACTACACCATTGTATTTGTACCGATGCACTGGCGAAAAGAATGTTCTATCCTGAGAGGATCTTTTCTTTTAAATCTCGGAAGTTATAGGGTCATCTTTTCCTTTTTGTTTTGTTCCATTGTTACAACCCTGATATGTCTTTTAACAATCATTAGTTTATGCTTATGTTAGTGTTTTAAGATTTCGAAAGTATGCTTTGCTTTAAGATAAAATATTATGACAATGTTTAGTAAGTATACAAATATTACAGAATAATCATATGTAGCTTAGTAAAGGAGTTCAATCTCGTTCGAAGCACAAGTAATAGCCTAGTGTGTGTGTATATATATACCTATATATATTATATATTGAAGTGGCATACAAATATTGCACTGTGAGCAAGATGGGGATTTCAAAATAAGTTTGGGGAAAATACGTACCGGTTTTATTCTTATGATAATAATGAAAGTTGGTCTACTACATCAACTGTTAAGAAAAGGATAATAATAATAATAATAATAGAATTACAAAATTGACAAAGAACCAACTATTCAAAAGAAGTACATGGGGAGCTCAGCTCAGTCTTCTGCTGCCTGCACTTCTGCTTGAAACTAACATCAACACAAGAGAGTCATCTTTTCGTCGCGTGCATTTCACCCCTTACCAAGTTTAACAACATATCCAAACATACACACTTCTCTTTTCTATTAAGCTGTGGTGATCTTTGCATTTTCTTCTTTGTGATCACCGAAAATACGTTGCCTGAAGTCTTGAACCATCATAGGTAAACCATTTCTAAGAGCCACTTTCGGTTCCCAACCAAGTAACTCTTTAGCCTTTGAGATATCAGGTTTTCGCTTGTGTGGGTCATCTTCTGTGTTTGGTTTGTGTACAATCTGTGCATTTGGGTCAATGGTTTCCTGGACCACCTGTGTGCATTCAAAGACGGCAATGTGTCAACAAAATGGTAAAAGTATCAGAGAGCCCACATTGGAAATACTTCACATATGTCTGAAGCTGTGCATATGATGAAGCTCAGACACTTCTAACTTAAATTAAGACTGAATATGATTGCCGTATGAAACTGATTTTATCTGTGTACATTCTATCCTTTCCTCGGAAATCTGATTTTGTAGCTTGACGACACTGTAAAATGCTAATGCAAAAGAAACACAACATCAAAGTTGGATGTTTAGAAGTGTGTCGTTACATACCTTAGCAAGTTCAAGCATTGTGAATTCACCAGGGTTTCCGAGGTTGAAGGGTCCGACATGTTCTCCTTCCATCAACCGCATTAAGCCTTCAACCTTCACATTAACCAAAATAAAGCAAGTTTAGATTCCTTCTTATGTTATATCAAGGTCACAAACCATGATTTTTATACTTTTATTACTGTTTTACTGCTTGATAAAAGTTCAACTAAGGAACACTCTTTTTAAGCATAACTTCCGAACATTGCAAAGTCTTTACATATTTCTTAAACTCCGTGTCCAATCAAACTACATCTCGTAAATTGAGACAGAAGGAGTACATAGAAATAAAAATACGGGTCCCAGGTATCTGGCTTCTACTTAGACATGGCATGTGCTTCCACACTACAATATTTTACCTTGCAACAGAGTAGGGGGACCCTACTTTAGATATTAATTTATTTATTTTCTAATCATGTTGTAAACTGTAAGCTAGATGGCAAGTCAAATTATTAAAGAATCTTACATTTGAAAGCCACTTCGAAAGAATGCAATATAAAACTAATAAGGTAACGTATTAAAAAAGCTAAAAAAAAACGAAGAACAGAGAGAAAAGTACCAGATCTGAAACAAATTGGAAACTTCTTGTTTGTTTCCCATCACCATAAACTGTCAAAGGCTCTTTCCTTAAAGCCTGTAAACCAATTTTATATAAGCTTTGTGTTGCTTAGTTTAAGAATCCATTTAACTTTACGTTTAGATTTAAATAATCGAGTCACCTGAGCGACAAAGTTGCTGACAACGCGACCATCATCAATGCACATACGAGGTCCATAAGTGTTAAAGATCCTAGCAATTCTCACCTGTAACAACATAGGTACATCGACACAATTTTACCAGCAAATTACTTGACAGGTAGCTTCAGATACATGTCTATGATAAACAGTAATTAGTAACCTGATAAAAACGGTAGCTAACTTGCTATCATAGATTAAACTACACCGATAGTACAATATTTAACAACACTAGATACAAAGTACATTTATCGATGATCAAGTACATGCGCAATAGAGGAATAAAACAGTTGGCTCCAGAGTGATTGTTAATTTTATTTTTCCTCGCACTTAGACTAATTATGCAAGAAACCTGTCACCTCGCAAGTAGTGGACAAATGGTAAGATATCACCTATGTTTTTGTCTCTCCTGGAATTTAAACTCGAGAACTCATGGTTCTCATCCTGCTTCATTAACCAGTAGACCACACCTTTAGGTGACGAATGTTCTATATTTCTTGACAATGTAGTACTAGAGGAGTTACAATTACATTATCTATGAAGTCTACATTATCAACAAGTACAGTAAACATTAATCTGGACTATGGGTTAAAAAAAAAAACACAAACCTCAACTTCTGCACCTCTGTGATAATCCATCGCCAATGTTTCAGCTGTTCGTTTTCCCTCATCGTAGCAACTTCGGACACCTGTTTTACTTTCTTGGTCAGTTAACCCCACCATTTACATTAAAATAGACAAAAGGCAAAACAGACCATCTTCCTTAGTATGCGGGAAACTAAAGTCACATTTCAGATCTAATTTTCTATACAAATTCAATAATAATTCAACTACTACCTGTCCAACTATATTTATTTCTCTTTCTTCATAGTTAAACTCCTTTCCAAGTCAAACTAGGTCATAATTCAAATGTTTTATTTTCTTCATAGTTAAACTCCTTCATAATTCAACTGTTTTATTTTCTTAAACTCCTTTCCAAGTCAAACTAGGTCATTCAAATTAGAAACTAAGTGTAAAATTATCTATTAATTGATAAAGCGAAAAAGTATTATTGAACATCTCAAAATAGTATAATGAACAATTATTATTATAGTACGAAAGAAGTAAAATATATTAAAATATTTTTATATCTTATTATCTTAAACATGTCATAACTTTTTTTAAAACAAAATAAAAAATCAAACAAATAAAGCGAAACGTGAAGTATCAAAAGACTCAAAAGGAAATAAAAGGAAAAAAAGAAAAAGACAAGAAATTAATTACTTAAGCTAATTTAATTTTTCAAGGACAAAATAAAAGAGAGAGAGAAAAGATTGAATAGAAAAGGGCGCGCCAATTGAATTAAAATGAATGACATAAAGATAGGTGAATGAAGCGGCCGGACCCGCAAATCACGGTATCATCGTTGACAAAAACAAATAAATTAAAATAATTTTCCCGACCCGATCTAAGGACAGAAACGTCATTAGCACTCATCTCGTTCAACACGTGGCTCCACATTTTTACCATGAACCATCAAGGATCATAGCTAACGTGAATCGTAATTCTTTAGTTTTAATTTATTTGCGCTCTTTAATAAATATTAAAAGATCTTTGTGATTTTTTTTAAAAAAAATAACTAAAAATATGAAATAGAAAAAAAATTAAAAAAAATCTTACCAATAGGATTAACATTGCCCCAGTATGTCTCCTTCTGTGGATGTTCTAAAGGATCACCGTATACTTCGCTAGTGCTGGTTAGCAAAAACCTCGCACCGACTCTTTTAGCCAATCCCAGCATGTTCAAAGTACCAACTACATTAGTCTTGTAAAAATTAATCCGTTAAGGATCGAACGATGATAATAACATATTTAATATAATTTTATGCACATAATTAAAATTAATAATAATTTGAAGAAAAAAAAGGATATGATAGTTTTGACGGGATTATGCTTGTAATGAACGGGAGAAGCAGGACAAGCGAGATGATAGATCTGGTCAACTTCAAGCAAAAGTGGCTCAACAACATCATGTCTAATAAGCTCAAACCTAGGGTTACCAAAATGATGCATAACATTCTCTTTCCGTCCGGTGAAGAAATTATCAACGACGATCACACTATCACCTCTCGCAATCAAACGATCCACTAAATGACTACCAACAAAACCAGCACCACCAGTCACCACAATCCTCAAAACCTTCCGCTTTAATCCCAACGGGATCTTACCACCGGAATTAATCGACCCGAACCCGACCCGATTCTGATAGACCATACGGTGAGACACCTGAGACTCAGTCGACTCCGACGGTAAGTACGAATCGTAGATCCCGGCGTTAGCGTAGCTCGATCCTCCGGAGGAACGAGAAGACGGTAAAAAAGCAAAAATTAGAGAAGCGATAGCAATGCCTGCGAATAGAAAAACAATTCTCTGTTCTCGGAGCAAGTAACGAAGGGGACGAATTACAGTAAACCATGGTTTATGTGGTTTGGGAGTGTAACCGTCGGTCACCGGAACTGATTCCGGTCCACGATAAATCAATTCGGAAGTCATGATTTATTTATTTATTTTTCTCTCAAAATTGTGTTGAAAAAGAGAGAGAAAAGAAGATAGTTTTTTTTTAATTACTTTTTGGTGTAAAATTAGGAAAATAAATGTATATATATAAAGGAAGGAGAGGCTGCTAAAGAAAGAGGATTTTTCGCCGGAAATTCTCACTCACACTTATGGGTCGGCGCGTGGAGTTGATTGTTGAAGTTAAACTCTTTATAGACTTTTTTTTTTTAATTAATGTAGTTTTTAATTAGGTTATTGTTGGTTGCTTAATTACTAACTAAAGTGGTACTTAGGGTGTGATTGTGTTTGGTAATGAAAAATAATATATTATTTTTTTTTTATGTTTGATAGGGCAAAGAAAAAAAAATTTATATACCATTTAGATGTATTATTTCATAATATTTGTATTGTCTTAATGGATACAAGTATATTACGTTTGGATGATGTAGATATTTATATTCCCTTGAAAAGACATTTCGAATATTCCATAAATTCATGAAATATTCAGTACAGAGGTCAAATTTAAAACATGCTAGTTAGAGAAAATAAATCTAAAGGAGAGTAGAATCGAGGGAGGAACAGGGTTGTAATCGCATTGATTAATCAATAAATATTCTTGTTTCTTTAAATTTTATTTATGGTTGATTTTCTTTCCACATGTTTAAAATTTATCACGAACAAATTGGCACGTCCAGTGGGACAAAATTTATCCTTCATCTCTTTCTCTTCATAAATTATATCTAGTTGCGAAGGTAGAAGAATAAGTACTTCAAAGCTTGTCTTTGAGTTTCATCAAATCTACAGTCCCACAATCTTTATTTAAAAAATTATGTTTCTTTTTATTTTATTATGATTATTATTTCTTTTTTGTCACTTTAAAATGGTTGCAAACAGATACATCATATTTTTTTTATTGGTTATATAATTTCACACATCAATAATTTGAAGGATAAAGCTATAAACTTTTTTTATTGTATTTAGGAAGTAGGGAAAAGGATACAATAGGATTTATTCAACAATAAGTAAAATAAAATAAGAAAAATATTAAAAAAATGATACGATTACACCAAATCAATCATTATATAAAATGAAACTTTTTGTTATTACATAACGATAGATTTAATTAATATAGTATTATAAATCTTAAGGGCATCAACTATACAAACAAGGTGTTAATAGAATTTGAAAAAATAATATTTTTCATTCACTTAAATTGATAATATTTTACTAGATTACATATAAATATCTTATAAAGTTATATTTACTTACCATTTAAATACTAGAAAATAAGTGAAAATCTATTATAATTTTTTTAAGAAAGTAGTTTTTTATACCAAATACATCCTTAATGTTTATTGATTTATTTCCATTCAATTATGAATAGATCCACCAAAGATTTTTGTTATAGTCTGTTAATTTCATGACTAATTTCGACTATTTAATACTCTCTGAGTTTCATTTTTATTTTGGTTTTTATATTTATTGTTTTGTTCTAGCAAATTAGGAGAGGTTTACTGTATTGTTTTTACTATTAAATATAACTAAAATAAATATTAGTGTCAAATTCAGATTTCTAAAATATAATTAATTTTACTAAAATAAATTCTTAATCAATATTTCTTTTTTTAAAAAATATATCAGGTAAAACCATTTGTCTTCACATGTTTGTTCAATTAACTGTTAAAATTTTTGCAGTATTTCTGAATCACTTTATAAAATTTACTTATAATCCACAATTTCAAATATAAATTCAATTTTTATTAGGGATATACAACGCTGACATTTTGCAAATGTAAAGAAGGCCTAGGTGATGGATCAGATTTTCGAATTTTATCGAACAGGACGTTTGCTCGATGAATTTTATTAAAAAATAAAAGTATGTTTTTTAAGTTAATATTTTCAATAAACATGTGATTGATTATTAATTCTAATAAGTCTTATAAGTATTCAACAAAAGTTTGTTAAAAGGGTGGCTTGGCATTATTAGTTTCTAGGAAACCAATCTCACCAAACAAACAATTATATATTTCAATTTTTTTTTTCATAATCAACCAATTTGGTGTATGCAATCACAACTATTGGTACCTTATTTTTTTTTTAAAAAAAATGAGATGAATGTTTAGTAAAAAAAAAGGGAGGAATCAAGTTTCAAAGTGGAAAGTGTAATAAAAAATTTCAGGTTCGAAAATTGAGTATCTACATGACGCGGATTTAGAATAGTCGGACTCCAATATAAATTTTAGATATTGAGTAAGAAAAAATCTTTGATAGGGAGCGCTTTCTCTCAGTGGCCTACGCGGTGTTGATTCAGAATAGTCAGATTTCAATGTGATTCTGAATATCGAGTATGGAAAAATCTTTGGTAGGGAACATTCCCTCCCCGCACCCTCTCCACCCCAAATAGTGACTATACAGTGTGAAAATGGTAAGTCGGACTCCAATATGAATTCTGGACACCGAGTGAAAAATAAAAAGAAAAAAAATTGAAAGAGAAAGATGAATTGGTAATTACATAAATAAATGTAATAAATAACTATACTACTAATTAATTACTAGTTTAATTATAATTTTGTTATCAAAGTAATTAGTAGTAACGTGATTACATTAAGGTTCCAGCCAATTTACAGCGCATGTATATGAATATGACTTTCGAAAATTTTATAATTAAAAATGTAAAGAATAGTCTTTGTATTAAATTGAATGTGTAGGAATTTTATTTGTTATTGTGGGCCATTTTTTATTTTTTTAAAAAAGGTTTTAGGTCAACTAATTTCAAATAAAAAAATAAAATACACATGTACTTTGTTCCCACAATTTTATGTTTCAAAATAATCCAACATTATAATAACATGTGAAAATACTTATTAAGACAAGGCTCCATTTATTACACATTTTTATTATTATTATTTTAATACTAGAGGATATATTATTGAAGATCCAATTGAGTTTATTAAAATGGCAACTACACAAGTCTGAATACTAGAGGATATATTATTGAAGATCCAATTGAGTTTATTAAAATGGCAACTACACAAGTCTGAAATGCAACATTTTTATTATTATATGTTTTTCCATTAAAGACTTGGCTATTCGTTAGCTGACTAAATAGAGTATCATGATATTATTTATATTGAAATAGTCGGATCTTCAATATAAATATTGTATAGTGAAAAGAAAAAAGTTACTAGTTGATATTAGACTTACAAGTAATTCTTGAAAAAATAAATTATGAAAAAAAATTGTTTAAGAATATTTAAACTCAACTGAAATTAGCTTGTCAATTCATCTAAACTCTAGCATCACGCAAATTATATATGAGCTCAACTATTCTCCAATCTTTATTTATTGGCTTCAAATCATATCTTATTCATCTTTTATTTATTTGATACATTTCATAGATGCATAAAATTCATATTAAGTACAAAACATCTAAGATAGTGATATAACAAAATAATTATACATAAGATATGATTTGATATGATCAATACAATAACGTATTATAAACATATATTTTTAGATGAATATCAGTTGTGCTAACACAATTTTGAAATGTGTTATATTTATTATAAGTTTCTCCATCATAAAAACATCTAGACATTCTGTGCCTTAGCTAATTGATACTACTTTCTTTATTTCAAAATAATTGAATTGTTGAGACATTTTCATATTTCAAATTAACATAATTGTTTGATATTCAAAAATACACTTTTAAAATATTTTTCCAATTTTACCCTTCATTTGGATTTACTATCTGATGAGTTCAAGAATTTTTAATTTTGATAAAAAATGACAAAAGTCTTGCATCGGTTGTTAATGAGATGGGTGGACTTCCTATAAGGCTTGGACAATCCTCCTCCCTTTGAATTAGCTTTTGGGGTGTGAGTTAGGCCGAAGACTTAATTTCACATGGTATTAGAGCACGGTTCGTTTCACCCGATATTGGGACCCCCAAAATCAAAGTTGTTCACGCACCAGATGCTAAGCACTAGGCGTGAGGTGGGATGTTAAAGAATGACAAAAGTCCACATCGATGGTTAATGAAATGCGTGGACTCCTTATAAGGCTTGGACAATCCTCCTCCTTGTCATCAACAATGTTGCTGTCTTCTGCATCTTTTTCTTCCTTCTTCATCAACACTTGCTGCAGATAGGTCAGTTAATTGCGTTGAACTTGTTCCTTTGACAGGTTTCAATCGTCAGTTTCCTTCTTCTTCAACAACTTTGGATTATTAATATTTAGTCATTCTAAAGATATATTTGACAATGATTAATACGGAAAAAAATGAAAAATAATATCTAATTTATGTCATAATTTTTTTAAAAAAGGATATGAAGCACCTTAACAATTTAATTATTTTGAAATGGAGAGAATATTAGAGTATGATATTCTTCATAATCTTACTAGTTAGGATTAATATAGCTACAATTAGTTGTTGGAAAAAATAGATTTGCAAGGACACAAAATCTATGGCATTTCAAGTTTCGATTTGAAATTTTTGTTTGCTTATGATATTTTTAACAAAATTAAATTATAACTTGAAATTTGATTTCACTTTTTAAATTCACTTAAAAACAGAATTTTAGTTTTAAATTATGATCCTAATTTAAACTTGATCTATAATTTTAAATTTTGCAAAAAAAGAATAATATTTAAAAATCATATTAATTGAAAAGTAATTACCTAAGTCTAGCTAATTTACTCCCTACTCTACCTATCCATATTTCTATTAAAAATATATTTCTGGTATAAAACTTTGCATAACTGTATTTAATGAATTTTTTTATGATTTTTATATCTCTAACTAAAGATATTCATGTTTATATGAATAGAAGTACAAGTTTTAACATTTAAATTACAAATACAATAAATTTTAACTTTAAATCAATTTATACTATATCCAAATTAGTGATTTTAATGTTTACCTATAAAAGATATATATTTGTTCATAGAATTGTACTAAATAATACTCATTTCTGTTATAAAAATAAAAAATATCTGAAAAAGAATATTCCTCAAATTTTGAAAAGTGTCCATTAATTAAGAAAATCTTTTCGTTTTTACTTTATAACAAGAGAGACACGAAACCAATACTTGAAAAATATTTTTATCCTTTCTTCGTGTGAACGATTGATTTTTTTGCTATAATTTTTTTAAAAATTATTTTTGCTTCTAATTTATGTTAAATTCTTAACAATAGTATTGTCAACACGACCTCAATTATGAAAAATAATTTAATAAAAATTACACAAATTTAATAGTGTTAATAGTTAATTATATTATAATCTTACCTTTTTTTTTTCAAATTACAAAAATTGCTTAAATTTTAAGATTTTTGGAGACATTCTTCAATGTCCTCGATACATCGCGTTCTGATACATTACTTTATTTATACAAGACACACGTGTCCTGAAACATCACTTAGCGTTCTGATACATCACATCTCGATATATTACCTTTGATCTTCGTTGATACAAGATACATATTTTCAGAGTGATGTATCTGAAAATAGGAGAGTGAGTAAAGAAAATTGAAATTTTTATAATTTTTTTGATAAATATAATAAATTATGTATTTATATAATTTTTTTATAATTTATTTAATTATAATTCAACAATAGTATACAACAGTGGTACCTGGTTATTTCACTTGTGGTACTCAAAAAATATCTTTAATGTAACTAAGTATAATATATTTCTTTAACATATTCACTCCCTATACTTAAGTAATTAGTTTCTTTAATTTTATTTCTTCCCACAAAGTTCATCTTCTCTTATTAATCACTAATTATAACCACACTATGTAGTTATTTGTTAGTTATATCACATATTTAAGCAAATTATCAATCCTAACCTAACGTAACGCTCAATAGATCTAATAATGTTTTCTATTTTTATATTCCGTGCTTTTTAATTTCAAAATAGTTATAACCAAAGGATATGAATTTAAAATAAAAAGGCATGGCTAAAGCGAGCCTAGTAATTTTTTAAAAAATTATACACTAATTAAATTTTTATATTTTTTTTTCTAAAGTACCTTTGTTAAAATAGGGACATCGATAAAGAGCTACATGCTTCACAGCCTCGAATTCTCTCCTATGTACATAAAAATAAACATATTTAAGAGAATATATATATTTTTAATTATGTTTTAATTTTCTTATATTCTCTTATGGCATAGAGAAGTTATTTATATTTGTTAATTTCATTATCTAATGTAGAAACATTTAAAAATAATATCTTGCACTCATTACAAATTTAGTTTGAGCTGGGGACGGTTGTGTTATATACTACTCCATATAACCTAAACTATTTAATTTGGGTAACTAAAGAATTAGTTTTTGAATGCCATAAACTTTATATATATATATATATATATATATATATATATATATATATATATATATATATATATATATATATATATATATATATATATATATATATATATATATATAAACTCATTCGATTCTATTTGTTTGTCTTAATTTCTATTTATTTATTTTTTTAAATAAAGATGTTTGTTTCCCTTATATATATATATTTTTAAACTCATCCGATTCTATTTGTTTATTCTAATTTCTTTTTTTTTTATTTTAAAAAAAAGTAAAGACATTTTTTCCTTTATATATAATAATTTATTATTTTTAACTTTTCACGTGATATATTTAAAATCATAAAATTTTAAAAAAGTTTATTTTCTTAATTTCGTATCAGATAACAGATAAATTAAGACAAAAAAAATATATAGTACTTACACAAGATTATGTAAGGGGACTTCTAGCAATTTTTTACCTACTCCGCCTACGTTAGTTAATTTCATTAATTTTTTAAGTTAAATTGATTAAAATAATTTAATATTTTAATTTAAAGTTTAGACGTTTGAAATCATACGAAAAATTTCAAAAAATTTATGTTGGATTTTAAAAGGTATGAATGAAAAATGATGAGTTGCGATTATTATAAAGAGTTGTGATTTTAATAAAAAATTGTGATTTTTATAAAAGATTGAACTAACATTTATAAAGCTATTACCAAGCTTGTAACCTTTCTTGCTTTAAAACTCTGTGCTTTTTTAATTTTAAAATAAGAAGTTATAACTAAAGAATATGAATTTAAAATTAAAAAGCATGGCTAAAGCGAGTCTAGTAATTTCAAAAAAAAAAATTATATACTAATTAAATTAATTTTTTTTAATTTTATTTTCCAAAAATACCTTTGTTAAGATAGTGACATCGATTAAAAGGTACATGCTTCAGCCTCAAATTCTCTCCTATGTACATAAAAAATAAACATATTTAAGAGAGTATATTTTTCTTATGTTTTAATTTTCTTATATTCTCTTATGTCATAGAGAAGTTATTTATATTTTTTAATTTCATTATCTTATGTAGAAACATTAAAAAATAATATATTTTGTACTCGTTACAAATGTATTCATGGTTTGAGCTGGGGACGGTTGTGTTATATACTATTACATATAACTTAAAACTACTTAATTTGGGCAACAAAAGAATTATTTTTTGAATACCATTAACTTTTGTATATATATATATATATATATATATATATATATATATATATATATATATATATATATATATATATATATGAAACTTTTCCGATTCCATTTGTTTATCCTAATTTCTTTATAGTCTATTTCTTTTTAAAACGAAAGTTTATTTCCCTTTTTAGTATAATAATTTTTTATTTTAAATTTTTACGTAACATGTTTAGAACTATAAATTTTTTAAAAATCACTTTTTAAAATTTGTATGAAATAACAAATAAATTGAAACGAAGAAAATAGTACTACATACACAAGATTATGTAAGGGGACTTCAAATTTTTTTTGACCTACTTCTCTAGCGTTAGATACTCTTTCTTTTTTACTTGTCATATTTCGCGGCACGCAAGTTAATTTCATTAACTTTTTAGTTAAATTGAATTAGAATAAAGTAAAATATTTTAATTTAAAATCTAGATTTTTGAAACTATATGAAAAATCTATAAATTTTATGTTGGGTTTAAAAAGGTGTGAATGGAAAATGAAGAGTTGCGATTTTTACGAAGAAATGCGATTTAAATGAAAGTTGTGACTTTTATGAAATGTTTTGACCTTTCTGAAAGGTTGTAACTTTCCAAAGGGTTGTGACATCTCCGATAAGGCACGACAAACATTTGTTCACACTATACTTTTTTGTCTATAAATATATGGATTTCCTCTCAATTTGTAACAACCAATTTTCTGGACATCTTCTCTAACTTCTAAATCTTGTATTCTAAGTATATTTTATTGTCGTTGATGGTTCTTCACACCGTGAATATAGGTATCGATACACAGGTGAATAAGATCATTCTATCCTTGGAGTATATATCCATTAACCTCGGATTCTTGAGAGGAATAATTTTCTTAAGGGGACACTGTGTATTCAGTGGGTATGATTTTCTTCTTTGATCAGATTAATATGATGAAAAAATATATCTAAAAATATTATTCAAAATTTACATTCGAAAAATGGGATTTGAAAATTAAAAGGAAATTATGGGTACTAGTTCATAGTTGGGAGAAATTTTGGTATTAACTACTAACTAGGTACATGCACACCTATTATCAACATTAATTTGTGATGTACTATTAGTAATTAGGTTTATTCCAAATTATAGACAATGAAGACAATTAGAATATGTCAAATAAAGAAAGTTCATCCAAAATTAATAACATGAAACTTATATTTTTCAAACAAAATTTTTATTTGAACATATCAAAACAATTTTTTTTGTACTATTCTATCATTTAATAATTGCATACAATATTAGTGATCAAATATAGATTTTTAGAATAACTAATAAGATTAATTTCATAAATAAATCTCTAATATATATTATCTTTTAAATAAAAATGTTAAATTAACATAAATCAACGAAATATAAAACACAAGCAGTATTTAATATAAGATTTCAAGATTTTTTTACCGACTCCTACTACATTGTACTTACTCATATTTAGGTGTAATTTTTGTACTAAAATCTAATTATGTAGTATATGTACACTAGTTATCAACATTAATTAATTATTTACTCATGAGATATATAGTAGTAATTTGGTTTATACCAAGTTGTAAATAGATAAAGGAAGATAATAATAATAATAATAATAATAATAATAATAATAATAATAATAATAATAATAATAATAATAATAAAGAAAGTTTTCCAAAAAGTGATCCTTTTTTTCCACTCTTTCTCATTTTCCAAAAATAATATAATATGAATAATAATAATAACATAATACTAATGGAAGAAACATTAAACAGTTGTAAATAGATCAGTTTGACCAAATAAGAGTACTTAAAAGTAGGTTTTAACTAATTTGCATTTTTTAAAGAGATTAAATAATGTGCGACTAATTGGATGGTTGGTACCTATTATATATTTATTTTAATTGCTATTTATATTTTATTATATTATACTATTTAAATTTATCTTCAAATAAAGATAAAAAATAATAATCGATTTGATGTAATCACATAGTTATCTTAATATATATATTTATTATTTTATCTTTATTTATTACTTAGTAATAAGTTTTTTTATGATAGATCTATCTTACATATATCTTACTTGTCTTGTACGTTATCATTTAAATTATAAATGTATGGCATTATGTAATAATTCCTTCTTTTATAAAATTGATCTGGTTTGACTTGACACGAAATTTAAGACTATAAAGAAAACTTGTGAATCTTGTGGTCCTAAATTAAAGCTAGGTTAAATGTACAAAATTGTTATTTGATCTTGTGGCCTTAAATATGCCACGTGGAAAACTGAAATTAAAATGTTACCAAAAAAAGAAAAAAAATCATTTTTATTGAAACAGACTAAAAAGAAAAATGATGTCATTCTTTTTTAAACAGAGGAAATAGTAAAGAACACTCAATCTATCTAAACATTGTATTCATTAAAGCAACACAATATAATATCATACTATACATTATAAAACAATACATAATAATCATCCAAAAATAGTAATCGCTTTCAAAGTTCAAGACAATAATTTGTAAAAAAAATTCCAATTATATATTTAACATTAAAGTAGACATTCGTAGGATTTTACAGAGAAAATTTAATTTATATATTGCATAAGAATAATTTTAATAAATTATATTTTATATTTATTAATTTTATATAATAGATTAAAATAACACTTATTTTAAAACGATCCGACACAGTCATTTAGGTGTTAATTAGTGAATGCCGCCCAAATTGGAAAACCAAAAGCTACTCAAAGGTGAACATTTGGTGGAATTAATATAAAGGAAAAATGCATTGAGTAATTCTAACGTTCGATTTTTTCTTGAAAAAGTCAAACATATTATGCACCCAACCAACCATATAATATATAGTTTATTCAACAATCATTTACTTTCATTATAATAATTGTTTTAGGTGATTTGGAGAGGCAATCTTTTAACTATCATTGGTTGATTTGTATGAAAATGTTCTTATTAATATTTTGTGTTGTCAACATAATGCACCCAAGAGTTAGGTTGTTATTGAAGTGTGAGATTCAATTGGACTTAATTTTTATATTTATTTTGATTTTTGCGTGAAGTTTTTTTTCCTAAAAAAAAATTCATTTTGAGTTTTTATTTTTTGATTCGTACATTTATCAGCAGATTCAATTCATTTTGGAATTCTATGTACATGAAGTTTCTCCACGCTGGATCTGGTTTCTTTACTTCGTGCAATTATACGTATGTAATCCAGTTCTTACATCAGATATAATAAGGGCTTGATTTTACAATATTCGTTGGGCAATCACTATCAATTCTTCATTTGAAACCTATAAGAAAATTATTTCCCATGTAATATTTTTCAATCATCAAAACTTCAAATCTGAGATAGGTTTTGTGTCCTCCTCTCTCTAAGATTTTGATTTTCAGTATCGGGGATCACTTTTTCTTTCCGACCCGATTCAACACTCACTTTACGTGACATTACATATATGTATATATCACATAAGTATATACTTCACTTTTATAAGTAAAGATGTGGTCCTTCTCTATTCCTAATTATAAAAACATTCAAGAAAATCTTGACAAAGTTTGATCTATTTATGTGCAAAAACATTACATTAACCTTCTTGATTTCATGTTCAATACACCCTTAAATACACTTACATATCGCATACTCTCCGCGTATTAATTTAAGTGATACTTTTTCTTTAAGAGTCAAACAGTTTAAGTTTGATCGAAAATTTACATATGAAATCTTTAAATTTTTTGAAATGAAATATCGATACTTGTAAACTACATAAAAAAGTATTATAAGTCATAATAATTGACAATTCAAAATATTTTAAAAATATATATAAAAAATTTACAATCAAATATAAATTTATTTGAATATCAAAATTTGAAACCTCCCGCATAAATTGAGAGAAAGGAAATATCATATTTTCTATAACTCAAGCCTTTAATAATGAATTTTTGACATTTTATAATCACAAATGGATAAGAGAATAACATTAGAGAATCCTTTTCCTTTCTCCTTTGAAAAATTAATTGTTATTAAATTAGATTACATTAACATGATATTTAAAATAAAAAATTTAGATATTTAAAATTATACGAAAAGTACTATAAATTGCAATGTTTTACATTTCAATATGATAATTATAAAATATTAACCAAAATTCTTATAATTTAACTCTAAAAAAGAAAATTATGATAATTAAAAATAGACAGAAGAAGTAATAAATTTATATATGGCGTGTTTGTTGGTGGGGAGTGGGAACTATGCACGTTCTATGAAACTCTCACATGGGAAAGAAACTTTGCTTTGCTTCTTTTGCTTATATTTATTTTTTCCTAATATTTAGGTGGTCCTAAATCCTAACACATGGAATTTTTCAATTTTTATTTTTATATTTTGGATCAAAATTGGTAGGCTATTTCTTTTATGGGGACGATGGTTTTGTTCGTCTTGAATCTGATTATGTTTTTCTGAACGATTTAAAGATCATTTGAGGTTAATGAGTAACAATTGAAAAGAGAAAAACGAATATTTTTTTTTTTATCTTTTTTCAATTCCAAATTCTCATCGTGGTATATTGTTGTCATTTCAAACCAATATCTATAGCTATTGATTAAGAATCGGCCTAAGGTTATGAGTTTGAATCATCTAGGGAGAAAAATGTGTGTGTTCCCGGTCTTCCATTGACTAGAGTTGCATCTGAGTAACAAGACTAAAGACCCTTTCAAACTTGATAAAATTGATATAATTCGAAATCGTAAGCTAAAAAGATAATTAGCTGAATGTTATTCGTTATAAAATTACATTATGTTAATACATTATAATTGGTGGAATTTCAAACTTGATTTTGCTAGCGACTCTTGTCGAGCATTAATAAAAAAAAAAACAAAATTTTATAGGTCAATTACATTATTTTTTATAAAGTTATTATATTTTTTTTACGAAAGATCTTCCTTTTTCCATAAATAAATCTTCATCTTCATGTATAAAAAAATTGACAATCAAAATTTAACTATTTAATTTATAAATGTCCGAAAGATCTCATTTTCTCTCAATAATATTATTCTCTCAATTTTAAAAAGGATTATCTAATTTAATTTGGAACGAAGTCTAAGAAAAGAAAGAAGACTTTTTAATAAAGTTATGTCAAATGTACCAAAATATCCTTTAAAGAAAGGGGTCTTCTTTTTTTAAACAGATTAAAAAGAATAAAATCATTATTTTTTAAACGAAAGAATTATATAATAAGAACGAAATGGAGAATATTGTGGTTTCTAATTTTCTAATTCGAAATGACTTGACCTATATTGATCTAAACTTAACACTTCAAATTTGTTTGCAATATGCATGGCCATATCTTTTAAAATATGAACGTCACACACTTTTGGGGTTTATAAAATAGATCTAAAATTAACACTTTAAATTTGTTTGCAATATGCATGGCCATATCTTTTAAAATATAAATATCACACACTCTTGGGGTTTATAAAATAATTAGTACATAGTGGACTTTTAAGATAAATATATTTATTTAGATATTTAAATACAATTTCGTTCTATTTGAACACCTCAATTCATAATAAAGTATTTAATTAGATACTTTTTAATCTAGATTTTTCGAAATAAAATTGTTGTGTACGCTTTTATTCGTTTATAGATAATGAGAAAACGGATAAATATACGGAGGGTATCTGCATACCATTTACAATAGTTCGGTATATTTGTTCTTTTTCAAATATAATTAAAAATTATGAAATTTTTTTCAAAAATAACAACAAACATAATAGACACAAGTAGATTTTTATAGCTATAGTATCGATAATTACACTCCATAGCTATACTTTTTGTTTGCTACGAAAGTTGTGGTTGTATATTTCTATTTGTTTGTATATTTCTAAGAGAAATATACAAATAGGGTAAGTATATACAAATTTTGTATTTGTACTTTTAGAATTTTTGTAAAACTTTGTTTGTATATTTCACTTGCCAATATACAAACATGGTAGTATTATAATTTTTTTCTAAATCGTATATAATAGTTAGGGTAAGATATAAACAAAAATTCAGAATTTGTACAATCAGGAATCAAACTATACAAATTCGATATTTATACATATCGAACGAATTATACAAATCAAGCGAATAACAATATTGAGCGAAACTATAGTTCCAAATTAGAATTTTCCTAAACAGTAGTTACATCTAACATGGTCTAAATATTTGCTATTTTATACAATTTTTCTTTAAATCAACCACATAAATATGTCTTTCTTTTTTTTAATATCAAAACGGAGGGAGTATTTTTTCATTCTTTCTAATATATTAAGTTTCACCTTTGGTAAACAATATGCTAGTAAAGCAACAAAAATAAGGCATCGAATGAAATTTTATAAGTAAAATCTAAAAATGATAGAATGTATGTAATTTTATTACTACTTCGTAAAATTAAAAAAGATTATTTTTGAAAAAATATTTTCGAAAAATACTCAGTCTCGAAATAAAAAAGGATAGGTGTCACCATCGGTTGGGAAGGATTAGACCACGTTTTGTTCAAATGGATCTTAAGTTGGGCCTAAGTAGTGTGGGCCCAATTAGCTTTTTGGGGCCCACTGAACATTGACAGAACCTTCAATTTTAAGTCTTTGTCTTCCACGTGGCGGTATACTGTAGCCCACGTTTTAAGGGGCCCAGTTGTAATTCCACGCGCTTCACCCGCCCACCTATGCGAGTGGGCTTCAAATATTAATCACTGCTTTCAATTACATTAACTTTTTTGGACCCATTTGGACATGAGTTTTTTATAAAAAAAATAAAATAAATAAATATATATATATATATATATATATATATATATATATATATATATATATATATATATATATATATATATATATTATACATTATTTAATTATACTTTAATTTTGGTTAAAAGTGAAATAAACCTTCTTACTATAAAGTTATTTATTTTGTCCACTTCAACTTCAAATATTATTTCATTCTTTTCAATTTATTTATTTATTTGATTTTAACTTGAATTGTTTAGTTTAAATAATTAATGAATAATTTATTATTTTATATCTATTCTACTTTTTTAAAAAAACTATTTAATTTTCAGTTTTCAGATGAATTCTAATAACGATAATTTAATAAAATTACTTTATCATTTATGTTTCTTAATTTATGTGTCAAATTAATAGTGAAAAACTACTGTTTAGGGAGTATGAGGTTTTCTTTTTTCATGGTTTTAAAACTAAAATATATAAAATACATTAAAATATCTTTTAATCTTGTTATATTAAATATATAATGTCAAAAATTAGAATTAAGAATTGTAATAAAGAAAAAACACATTCTTTTTTAAATTAACAAAAAGATAAAATAAATAAATTAAAACGACCAACATAGTTTTTTTTTCAAGTATTACTCAAATTCTACTTAATAATTGTTACATAATATATTATTTCTACATTTGTATTCTTATAAATGAATATCTTCTAAATTTACAATGTGAACTATATCAAAATATCTATGTGATTAGAAAGCTTAATAATAAATATAGAATTTACAAATTAAATAATTTAAAATATGAAATGATTTGTTTTTAGGATAACTTAACAAGAAAATAGTATCACACAAACTAGGTAACTCAAGTACTCTTTAAAGTATAATCGAAATTCTTAAGATCCATTTTAATTAAATTAAAGTTTAATTACCCCCACTAAACTCTTTTTTTTTCTTCTAATTTTTTACACATTTTTGGTCTGTTTGTGATTAATTAAATGATAAGTAATTATCCATGAAATTAACCTTCTAGTAGCAAAAAGAATTTATGTATCAACTAGTGTAGTTTCCTTAATTTAATCAGACACATTTTGCTTAAAATATTCATAACAGATCTAGTTTGACTTCAGTGGACAGGGAATATTTTTTTTAAAATTATTATTAGTTAAAAATTCTGAGTGTGAAATATTAAACTGCAATCACAAGTTAATTATAGAAATACATATAATATAAAATATTAATAAATTATATGGATATAATTTGGGTTTTATCTTTTAATTTTTTTCTCTCAAATTTCTCAATGCTTCTCGTACTTGATAGAATAGTACCCTACATCAGAAACATCTTTAACTCTCAATAAGAAAATCTCGAAATTCAAGCCTTGAGAGTAGAAAAAAATATCACGTTAGGGAGTTTTTTGGCTTTAATGAGTCTTTATGTATCGTGAATACGAATAAGTTGAAGTTTTTCAAAGGTTCAAGTATGAATAAAACATTGCACATGGTTTGGAAGTTTCGTTTTCAGGGTGTGTTCCTTTTACTAACTAAGGAGAAATTACTTTCAAGAATTTGTTCATACAATTAGAATGGAGGAAAAAACTATAGAATAGTTTTGTATTTACTCATTAAGTGAAAACCTAAAATCAAGAATCAAGATTAACAATAGTTTTAAAGTAAATAAAGGTTTTAAGTATGCAGTAGTTCAAGTTTAAAAACATAATGGAGTAAATATTATGCTTAATTTGTTGAAAGTCATGTAGTTCATGACTTGTAGTATTTTAATTAGAGGTAATAGGAAAAACATTTCATCATAAAAAACCAAGCAAACAGGTGGAGTGTATTAGGAGAAATAGTCCATTGATCGTTAACTTTGATTTTGTTCCTTATTTTGGTCAACTTTGTTTTTTTTTAACGTCATTTAGATTCCGGACTTTTGTATTATTGATGGCCCGGAATTCAAGGGAATGATCATTGTCATTGTTAGAAGAAACACTGATAGAATCAGAGTAAATAATAGGTCTCTCTTTGCCAACACTCGGGTTTATGGAACCCGGGTGGATGGATCATTCCTTCCTTAAACAAAAGTCTAGAGTTTGAGCTACTATTTTCGTCTTGCGAATTTTATTCACTGATCAAATAAAAAATATTAACACAATGGGTCACATAAAGGCCAATGATAGGTAAATGTTAACATTGTGCATTAGTTGGTGCAAAAGGGGATCATGCCCTATTGGAGCAAGGAAAATTACACTTGTGCAAATATTTTACACCGTCAATAAATAAAATTTAAACTCTATTTAGTGGCACATTTGGTCCAACTAACCTTTTAATCATTTAGCACAATTGCCATGTTTAAGCAAAGCTGCACCTGCTTGCTTTCTAAGGTGATTGTAGCTACACAAAGGAGAAAGATATAGATAGATGGATGTAATATCCACTAATTATGGCCTAAATGTAACAAAAACAGGAAAGACTGAAACGCGATGACCTTGGAGAAAGCAGAACCTCCGAGAATATTCCAAGTGGAGAAACTCACAGTTTATGAAAGATTAAAGTGCTAACACAGCAGTCTAAATGCTCTGAGCTTCCTTGGATATGCTTAAGCTGACTTCTTAAGAATCTCTTCAGAAGGAATCTCGAGCGTTGCTCCAGCATGTTCTTTCTCAGGCTTTACCACTGCAGCAAATAACATTCCAATATTTGTCAAACAGGCAGCAGAAGTGAATCAATGCAAGGAAAGACCGAAAGAGCATCAGGAAACTTAGCAGATAAAGAACAGGAGAAAACTATCAAAATGATCCTTTAATGTTAGGGGTTAACAGTTTTGGTCAATCATATATACCCCACTTAAAGGAAATGGTCCTTAATGTATGTCAAAGCTGGACATCTTTTATCTCATGTCGAAAAACTAATGGTACAAAACAAAAATACTGTTAAAATTAATGGTGTAATTCAATTTGATAGTAGTACTTCTAGCTTTATTGTGATTCGTGAGTTCCACAAAGTCTATTTCTTCTTTCTTTACTTACGTACTGCCAGTGCTTCCTTCACTTTTCTGATTTCCTTATGTTCTTCTTCCTCTAGACACCTCACACATTGATTAAAGCATCACCCCTCCAGAGGTGGATGTAGGATCTTTCCTTTATGGGTTTAACCTTAAGAGAAGTAGCAGATTCAGATGAATCCGTTACCTTTGAACTGCATCCTCCCATGCACCCTTCGCTCTTCTACATTTCACTAAGCTTGGCAAAAATATATCTTCTTTTACTTTAATTTTTTACATAGACCATTTGATTGCACAATTTTGAATAACACAATGAAGGCATGGTGAAGTACTTGGTAATGTCTGTACGCTGTATATATAGCATTTTTCAGCAATCAAATAAGTCATCTGAAAAGGAGGAGGACAATTATAATAGTACAAATATTGAAAGCTAACTGTTAAAGTTAAATTATGTCTGAACAAGAACCGACCTCCGTTAAAGTAACTTCCTAGTGATTTTCACAAACATAGTATATCCAAATACCAAGAACCGAATGGGGAAGATAATTTTTTGTATGCATGAATACAAGAATAATTGGGTGAGGAAAATCCAGAACTAGAATGAAAAAGAAAAATGCATCTGTAGGTGAAATTTGTCTCCTGTGCACTTCCAATTTGACAATTGTGAAAAACTGATTAAACCCTACTACGTAGAATCAACAGGAAGGGGGAATGCTGATGAAAGCTAGAGAAACTTTCGAGCCATCAAATAGGAGAAAAAATACTCAACATGGGAACAGAAAATTGGGAATGAGGAACCTTCAGTTCCAAAGTAGGACAACAAAAGGATGAGGATGGTTATCCAGAATCAGCCTTGGGAAATATGATAACCTTCCGATCAGTTTCTTTCAATCTTCTTCAAGTAACAAACTTGGGCACTGAGCAAATCCCCGGATGACCTGCATTTGTTCCTCTCTCTATGCATGCAAACAGTGATTTTGCAGCCATGAAAAATGTAGTGTCTGAGCTTCAATTTTCGATATTGGAACTTGGAATCTTCTGCTTTGAAATCCATTTGTTTAAACAGAATATGAGGAGGAACCATAGTTTTAGGGTATGAGACCAAAACTATACATATTTTAATATACACTAAGGACTATTTCTGTCAGTCCAACCCCTTTAGATTAAGGACCATTTTGATCATTCTCTCTACAGAACATACTTTCAATTATTGTAAGCTGTTGCAAACTTAGGAAATTTGCATGGTAGACAGAAAATAAGTGAATGAATCACTACTCTTCAGTAAGTTATTTGACGTGACAAGATTCCTAATGGATTTAAGCAACAACACTCACAAGACAGATGAATGAGTTTTATTGTTTTTTGATCAGTGAAGAAGATGTTAGATGTTGCAAAGGGTAATCAACAATGATTGAGTTTTAAATTTATGAGATTGAATAGTTTCCACGGCTCTTTAGAATAAGAGCCTCCAAATTTATGGTATTTTGACTTAACCACAAGTTGACAAAAGTAATATTTGGAAGTTTGTAACTGCCAATAGTAGATCACCAATCAGGCAATTCCAAAGAGATGTGTCTCAGTGAGAAGTAGACAACACACTTCCAATATCATGTATTTACTAGTGGATATATCTAATGAAATACCTTTTGATGGTGCTATGCAGAGAAGATCTTAAATAAAATTAGCATACTCTAAATGTAAAGTGTCTTGGTGCCAAATAACTGGTGCTCTGCTAAAAATTTAAAAGCATCAGAGACTGCACAGGCACTAAAACTTCGGAGAGAGTACATAGGTAGTAGGCACTACTAACAGCGAGTGTACCTGCCCAACTCTATGTTTACGCATTATAGACTAGACACCGTTACAAAGATCGGAGATTTCACTCAAGCTGGTCCAGCCACAGCTCAACAGCAACATTCTTTCACTAAATAATATTATGGCAGTTATAAGGTAATTCAAGTCAGAAGTCCCCAATATGTAGTTAGTATTTGGTCTAAGTTAAAAAACCACAAAAAAAAAAAAATGAAACAAAAAGATAGCACCATTCAAAGTAAGATGCTGAATGTAATAACTATTTGTTTGAACTTGTTCTTTAACAATTGTGCAGTTTAAAGGTTTGGTGAAGTCGTAAGCTATCGCACCAACCTAGGAACACACTGACCTGACCTCTAGCAAATAACATAACCACATCCAGTATTACATCAAGCCATTGAACTAAGCTCTAGTATGTAATTTTAATCTTGTTAAAAATGTCATCATGAAACATTCATTTTGCAGCAATAAAAAGTTTCACATCAATCTGAATTGATTTTAATGAAGGAAAAAGGAATGTCTTCGAAGCAATAAAACAAACACCTGGTGTGCGCAAACATAATATCAAAAAAAAGCAAATAACATTGAATAAACGCAATAATATGGAGATTTGAGGGGTTATACCAAAAGCACCGGAAGGTGTAGCTTTGGCTTGGATAATCATAGTAGATATGAACGAAGAGGCCTCAGTTGCTTCCTCCAATAGCCTCTGAATATCAGCCTCCGATGAGACGTGGCGATTCTCCTCGAATTTCTTTCTGACCTCGGCGGCGGATTGTTGGAGCATGAAAGTATCTCCGGCGAAGGCTTTATGAGTGGCCTTCAACACTGATCTGTAAGCTCGAAGGGCTTCTACTGCTCTCCCACTCGCCATTTTTTACTGATCAAAATGGTCTTTGGGGTTGGACTATTTTATTTTGATCTTTTTATGTATACCATCTAATTATTTTTTTTAATACTTCATATAGATCACATATAATTAATATAATAATTATTAATATATGAAATAATAATCATTTTAAATTTTAATCAACCATAAATTCAATAAGAACATCTTAAAAATTTTACCATGAAAAGAAATATCATTTTTGCCATTTTTAATGATAATTTTCCTATTAATAATTAACATATATTTTTATCTTTATAGATTTTTAAACTAAAATATATTATATGTAAAAATTAATAATAATCTCTCAAAATAATATATATTATGAGATGAAAAGAGGTGGTGTCTTCGCGAATTATCAATTTAGGTGAGTAGGAACCAAACCGATCTACTTGTCATTCTATATAGATCTAAGCTAGTTAATAAAAAGAATTATCAATCAATATAAATAAAAATAGAGTCAAGTGATGTTATTTTTCATGATACATGAAAAGACAGAGTGAACATAACGCTTTAACTCACAAATACAAACCAAAAATATAATATAATTTTAAATTAGTGATATTAATAATAATTTTTTTTTCTAATTGATAATATGAATTTGATTACATTCAAAAAATGTGGTTTAATGGTAGATAAATCACAATAGAGACCATAAACACTAGATGGTCTTTTTATTTTTTCATGAACCATAATTAGTTGGTGGAAGTTTCAAAAGAATAAACTACAAGGGTCAAACTGTTAAAATATATAAACACGGAGGAGTTAGAATTAGTTGGTGGAAGTTAAAAAAAGAAACTACAAGGGTCAAAATGTTAAAATATATAAACATGGAGGAGTTATTTGCAAAATGAGGAACATGCTGTTTGCTTCACTATATCCCGCCCGACTTCATTTCCTTAAAACCCTAATCTTCAAAATTTCCTCTTCTTCTACGCTTTCTGCTCTCGATCTTCCCAGGTATGTTCTCTAATGGAGGTTACGTAAATCGTTTTTTTAGCTTTAATTGATATAATCATCAATATATCGTCAAAATATAGTTCAATTTTTTCCTTCTTTCCCATTTACCTTGCTTGTCAATGCAAAAATGTCCGGGTTGTATAAATTAATGTCAGTAAAATTGTGGAAAGTTGCTTTGTTTATTCTTTAGATGATCAAGATACGTTTCTGCGACTGAAATTGGTTTTGCAACTGAATAATTACTAGAGTTGAAGCTTTTTATCCTTTTTCTTTTCCCGTTTTGCCCTTAGAGAGAATGTATGAACTGTTTTAAGTCGTTGTTGTTTTTTGATTAACTGCAAGAGGTGCTTTTTTCTTGTCCTTGTGGTCAATTAACTGCAAGAGGTGCTTGTTTCTTGTTTTTGTGGTCAATTAACTGCAAGAGTATGTGGTTTTGCCTTTCAGGAACAATGAGTCGGTCGAGTAGGACACTTTATGTTGGCAATCTTCCTGGTGATGTTCGTGAGCGTGAAGTGGAAGATCTCTTTTACAAGGTGCTTATACTCTAGATGGCTCCCTACATTCTTTGATATCATTTCATAATGCTTAAAACAAAAAGAAAAATGATTAGAAGTAAAATTAAGTTTTTGAGTGAAATGGGTACAAATAGAGTGGAATGGATATAGGGAATTCATTATCGACAAACTCAAATTAAGGAGTATTTCTTTTGTAAGGCTTGTGCACATGTTTAATTGTTCTGTCACAATTTAACAGATTTTAACTGTTAGAAACTTATAAACTATTTGATGTGTGAGTGCAGTATGGACCGATTGCACATATTGAGCTGAAAATTCCACCAAGACCCCCTGGTTATGCTTTTGTTGAGGTGAGTTTGAGCTGCCTTGGTTCTGATGGATTTCATTAGATCAGCCTGCTATGCGCCTTTTAAAGCTATTCTGACCTTTATATTGGCCACAAACTATAACAGTTTGAAGAGGCTCGTGATGCTGAAGATGCTATTCGTGGTCGTGATGGCTATGATTTTGATGGGCACCGTCTGCGGGTCGGTCAAACTTATAGTTAGCGTATAGTTTACACAAGGTTACTAGTTTTTGCCTTGTTGGATGTTGAATCTATTACAATTGCTCATACTGGCAGGTTGAGCTTGCACATGGCGGGCGTGGTAACTCATCATCAAATGATCGTTATGGTGGTGGCGGTGGCGGCCGTGGTCAGCGTGGTGGAGGAGTGTCAAGACGTTCAGATTATCGAGGTGTGTCTTATGGGTTATGTGCTTTCTACATTGTAATATGTTATATGTTTTCTTATGTTTTGATATCTTTTGTTGTATTTCAGTGTTAGTTACAGGATTACCCCATTCAGCATCGTGGCAGGATCTCAAGGTGAGTCGGTGTCTTTGAGTTGTGAATCATAGGGACTTACCAAGAAAGTGATCCTCCTTTCCCTCAAAATTATTCTGCAATTTCTGAGTATTGATTACTTTTATTTCTTATGTAGGATCACATGCGTCGTGCTGGGGATGTTTGTTTCTCCCAAGTTTTCCGTGACGGGAGTGGTAAGATTTAAACAGCTAAAGGCAGATCTATTTTTTCTTTTTGAACTGGTATAATGGTTTTAACTGTCAAGCACACCGAACTCCTCCATGTGGAATGGCAACCTACAATGATACACCAAGCAATGAGTCTTTGATGTGAGCTTACAATGGTACTCACTAATTGTGCTGATGATTTGGAGAAAGACCTGTATACAAACTGTATATCGAAAGACGGAGAATTTTACTGTAACACACTATTCCTCTTCTTGCTCATCGTGGTTGACCTGTCATAGGAATAGGTTAAGGATACTTTTCTTTATATCATAGTGTAAATTAATGAGTTTATAATCAAATAGTATATTAAGGGTGCAAGTCTATCATTGCTAATTATTACTGTCATTCTTTCTATATTTAGAGCTTTGGTAATAACTGTGGGTTCATACCTGGGATATCTGATAAATTTGGAAAAATACATAGGATCTATGACTCATAATTTGGGTTTTCAGTATAAGTTGATAAGTCTTTCTTTGTCTAGAAAAATGTTATATTGAAGGAAAATTAATATAGAAGAAATCATCTCTTCAGAAAATATAGTGGAAATAATCATCGACATATTGATAACAATATTACTTGATGAAAACAGGATAAGGTCATGACAAACTGGAGGGGAAAATTGCAGATGGAGCAAAAAATTGGGAGGAAAGATGGAAAACTAAATATAAAAGAAACACTGAGTAGGAAAGAAGCACAAGTTAGATGTGTTATGGTTCCTCGAGGGTGGGGTGGGGTGGGGAAACCAACGTTGCTGCAAGCTTGAGGTCGGGGTAGGTCAAAAACCTAGAGGTGTTGGGGCATCATTGGTTGGTGGCTGGGTGAGGGCAAGATAAGTTCTGCTCTCAGAAAGAAATGGTGAAAAAGATGAAGAGAGATGTGTATTTTTGTTGTCTTCCCATCTAAGAATGTCTCGCCCTTGCCCATCTATTGTCCTTTCTTTTGCTCTTCTAATATAATTTGTTAAATTGGATTATGATCCTGTTATTTATCCCACTTTTTTCTGAGGACAATATCACCCCTTGAGACAATTTAAAAGCTGGTTATCGACGGTGCTGCCTAATGTTTGGTGGTTGGTTGGATAAATTTGTTTAGACTAATCTGATGCACCTGATGACCCCATTAACTTGTATGATGTTTTGGATTTCTTTCCCCGTTTCTTTTTGAATTTTATTTTGGTACAACTGTTTGAAGTCTTTAACTAGAGGCTAACCCATTGTGCCAAAATGTTCCCACGCTCTATATTGGTTGATGACTGCATATGCAATTTTCTCCTCTATGATTCATTTCTACGTTTTCTGATTATGTGCAGAACTTGTCATATTGGAGGGTCCACTTTTGTTTTTTAAGGGAATGAAAATTAAGAGGAAGCAAATGATATTTGATGTAGGCCGAGAAAACTTGGTTTTTAAATCTTTTTATTGATATTTTTTGATTCTTTTTGGTTTCAGTAAACATTTTGGTGCAATTTGCAAAAGACATCTTTTGTTTTAAGCAACAGTTGTTTTTAGTTTCCTGTAAAACTTCACCATAAATTTTTCTAATTGAAGTTTACCAAAAACTATTGTGATCTAACTATTCCTAGACTTTTCTGATCCCATAATGGCACCCAAAATCGTTCTTTGCTTTAACTTGTAAGTGCACAATGCTTATTTTTACCCTGTAGGAAGCATCTTGATCTTCATATTACTTTGTCATTTCTGGTCCACAAGTTATTCTGATATTAACAAATTTGCTTGGACTTTCAGGAACCACTGGTATAATTGATTATACAAACTATGATGACATGAAATATGCTGTAAGCCATCTTCTCTTTTCTCCTTCCCTTTAGTTGGGTTTCCTTCACCTTGATGCTGTTTACAATATTTGATTTTTCCTTTATACAACTAAGAGGTGCAGCTAATATTATCCTTTCATGTGTATAGATCAAAAAGCTTGATGACTCTGAGTTTCGGAATGCCTTTTCTCGTGCGACAATTCGAGTATGACACAAACAATTTTCAATTTCTTCAATTATCGTGTTGATGCCGTCATTTGCTATTCTCAAAACCTCCATCTTCTGTAGGTTAAGGAATATGACCGCAGTCGAAGTCGCAGCCGCAGTTGCAGTCGCAGCCGCTCTTACTCCAGAGGGAAGAGTGTTAGTCGAAGTCGAAGCCGTAGCCGAAGTAGAAGTCGGAGCAAGAGCAAAAGGTCTAACACATTACACATATATGTCTGGACTAGTGGTTTACTTTAATGCAAATAGGGCCTTATTAATATTTGTCTTAGCAGCAAATCTCCTAAAGTTAAGTCTTCAAAGCGCTCAAGATCTCGTTCAAGGTCTGTGTCTTCTCAGTCTCGTTCTGGGTCAAAAGGACGTCCTGTCTCAAGGTAATATTCTGATTTCTTTTTCTGTTTTTGTTTCGGGATGGGTATAAAAGCATTACATAGTACAAGGTTAATATTTACATAAACTGCAAATCTATCATTCTTTATTATCTTATTAGAGTTCTTCAATTTCTCAAGTTGTTCTTCACACTCAAAGTATTGTTGATTTAAGATCTTTAAATCTAAAATGCTCTTGCAGTTGATTACTTTGCCTTTTATCTTCTATGTTATTGTTAGTCTGATGTGCTCACTGCAAAGCTCACATCAAAATGGTGTAGACTCCTGGGTGCTTGAGTCTTCTTTGTTTAACTTGTCCTTAATGCTTTCCCCTTGTTCTTTCTAAAAAATATAGCAATGAGAAGCTGTTGGTCTCATATATCATGCATTAAACTCCAAATCCAATCTTATTTGTTTTTTATTATCTTGTCCCTCAAACACAATCTTATGGTAATTTGTCATATGTGGGGGTACAACGGATTTATGGTAAGTTGTAGAATACAATTTTGCAAAGGTTGCATTTTCTGGCGGCAATCTAGTTGGTAATGTGTAGTTCTGCATACTCTAGTGGGACAACGTGTAGTTACATTTATGTTATTTTCTTCTGTTTCAGGACGGATTTTAAGGGGTTTAGAACTTGCAATGACATTATCAAACCATTAGAATCAACCAAATGATTGAAAATTATGGTTTCTCCATTTTTTTCTCCATTTTTTTCCCCTATGAAACAAGATTTCATATTCATTTGTTTCCTGCTATTTCAGGATTTTCCAACTATGTTTGCTGATCAATGTGTAACCATTTAGTAAAGTCTGGTCATTAGATAGGTGCATGTCTGTTGAAACAAAATTAGAAACTGGAAAGGTTTAGGTCTGAGCAATACAGAAGTAAAGTTTAGTGTTTGAAGAGGAGAATTGGTTCATTTACTTAGTCATTTTGGAACTGTATTCTAGGGGAAACATACTGCCTTATCAAGGTGTCGTCTTTTATCGTTTCTTTTACAAGTATGAAAAGTCACCTTGTTTGTTTTTCTAGATTTTGGATATGTGCGGCGGTTTGTGGATTTGCATATTAGGATCTTGAGTGGATAATGGTCTTGCCTGCAACTCTTTTTGTTGTGGAGGTACGATGTTTTCTAGATGGCAGCTTTGGGTCTTTTTGTGATGTCTCTCTTCTAATGAGCATCGTGAAATGTTCCATGGGTGCTAGATTGGGATCATGAAGATCATGGATTCTATGGTGGAGCTGGACTGGGGAACCAACTGCCACCTGAATTTGGATCACGACCTATTTTTTGGTAGAAGCATGTTCTAACAAAGCGAAATAAAGACTAGTTCATTCTTTTGGTATCCTGCTAATTGGTCTCTTTGACTGCTCGAATTTAAAATATTACATAGTCTCAATGGTGTAACTTGCATTGTTCTATACTTGCCATATTTTCCACTCTGGATTCTGCCAAATTGCTACTTTCATTATGGTCATGCTGAGGTGGAAGTGAAATCAAAGCAGTTGTGGAGGAAACTTGTTAAGTGGCGGGACTGGGATATTAAATTAAGTTCTTTCTGGAAATTTTGCAGATCTCCATCAAGGTCCAGATCACCAGCACCAGCTGTAAGTCAAATCTACATGTTTTGAAGTGAACGGAATAACCCAAAATTCAAACAATATTGGGATCATCCGTCTTGTCTGTCTTTTTTTTGTGTGCTTACCTGGCCTTTTCAAAGTGCATTCTCTCTTTTCTCTGTCTACATAATTATTGCTTTGTATTATGACTGGGTTAATTACAGCGTTCAAAACAATTAAGTGAGAGTCCCAAAAGACGCACTCCCAGCAGTAGCCCCAAAAGACGCACTCCAAGCATAAGCCCAAGCCGGAGTAGGAGCCGTAGCCGAAGTTTGTCCAGGTCTTGCTTCTGTGGCTTGTCGTATATCTTACAATGTTGACCGTTTTGTTAATTTTTTCTCCTCGCCTCTTTTTATAGGTAAGATTGCTGGAATCATCAGTGATTGAGGGTGCCATCATGCTGTGTTTGAGCAGCCTGGTCCACAGTTGGGAGTCTAAGGGCCTGGAAGAGTCTGTTGCTCTGCTTACATCAAAATATTTCTGTCATTGAACCATGTCAAGACTGTAATAATTATTTTACTTATTTTTGTAGCTCTTAATCTTGGTAAAAGACTGCAATATAGTAGATGATGATATTGTGAAAAACGGAATTTAATTTCCTTGAATTGCAGATTATTGTTGGTCGACTGATGGCTCTGGTATCGTTTTTACGGTACTGCTTAATTTTTTTTTTCATTTATAAAGTAATATGGGTATCATGATCCATATGAACTTTGGTTATTTTTGGGTGTACAAAGTTGATCGTGAACTAGTAAAAGTGAACGGTAGTAGTAATCCATTTTCCACGTGTATGAAATAATGTGATTAAAATGATACGTTGCAAGGTGAGACTATTAAAGTATGTGATCTTTGATATGGAATATTGGGATGTGAAGGTACGTTTGTCCTTTTCATTGAAGAGAATAATTTTTATATATATGTGGAGGAGAATGAGTGAGATTTTAGGCAAATGGCAAACCAGACATCCCAATATTGATGAGGTTCATTATTGGGGATAGTGGGTCATATGTTGCCTGTTTTTTTATTTTATTTTATTTTTTTCTTTTCAATAATAGCATTACTAGTGAGAAATTTGATTTTGTAGTCGTTTTACGAACTTGTTTTTATGTTTAGAGGTGAAAAAGTTTGAATTTTACTTATGTTCTAATGTTTAGTAAGTGAGGAATATTTCTTCTAAATGACATAATTATTTGATACTATGTTTCTCGATATTAAAAAAAATTAATTGAACATTATCCATTTTTTTAAAATTATTTTTATAGAATAAGGTTATTATTCTCTTTGCTAAATATATGCTGATCTATACGAACTTATAAATAGAGTTACTTATAGAATTTGTTTTTTTAAGAAAATATTTTTAATTTTTTTTTGTCAACATCGAAAAAATACGGAAGAGACAACCATTTCTTTAAAAAATTATTTTCCTTTTAACACTAAAAACACGCTTAAGAGACTGTTTGGATTGACAAAGCTGTAAATTAGAAATTCTAATTTTTAACTTATTTTTATTATTTTGACTCGAACAAAATACTTGTAAGCACTTTTCATTTTAATATAAAAAAAAATCCTTTAAATCAAATTCGATTTCAAATTTCAAATTCCAAAAAGCGTACGTCTAATAAGTAAAATTTCATTTTCAAGTCAACATGATTTCTAAATTTCATTTGGAAAACAATATATAATATAATATTCGCTAGAATTTTTCTTCTGGAAATCCTGAGGTGAGAAAACAATCACATAACTCACTTACCATATATATATATACTAGATATCATGTGTTCGTGTCAGTGCATGTCCACCGTATGTTAATATTTCTCTTTCAATTATGTGACACAAATGAAATTTGAAAAAGCGAACTAAATATTTTATATGTATTTTTAAAAAAAATATTTTTGGTTGTTAATTTATTTACCCTTTTTGTCATTTTGAATAATATAAGTTATTCTATTAGTTTCATTTTATGTGATAGAAGTGATTTTAGGAAAATTAACAAAATTTCTTATATGGTTCTCACATATTTTTAGTTGTCATTTTACTGTGATTCATAATACTTTTTAGTTCTTACGTTGTTTTCAAATAATATATGCAACTTTTTTTGTTTCGATAAAAATAAAGGAATCAACCAAATCTCATTATGTTTTTTAACTATGTTTTTTTCTAAAAATATCTTAAATTGTTACATTGTGTTTTAAGTTTTTTTATGTAATTTTTAAATATGTAACAAATTAGAAATTAAAACGAAGAATTAAAGTTTTCAAATCATTATATTTCATTTTTAATATGTGACTCCCTCCTTTACGATTTATATAAACTTATTTTTTAATTTCATTTCAAAAAGAAAATAACATCTGAATTTTAATTTTTTTATATAGAATATTTAAGATCACAAAATTAAAAAAATATATCAATACATAAAATTTAAATATACATATGAATTTTAGTTTTAATTTTGATTGATTCCACCTAATATTATACTTGATATATAATTATTAAGAGCTAAGCGTAATAATAATTTATTTGTTTTTATAATAAATAAATATCACAATACATAATTTGTTCCTTTAAAACACTATTGGTTGATTTTGATCTGCTTTTCTATTGTAATTGCCTTTAATTGTGTTCGAATTGTAATAATTTTGATTAAATGAATGAAGACAAACCGTGTTAGTCTCATTTGTTTTCTAATTTGTTCAAGTGACTTAAGTAAAATACAATTATTCTCGAACATTTTTATTATCAATTGGACTAATGAGTTGTGGAACAACATATGTATCCTCTATCAATACCCCTCACAGATATGGTTCCACATCAGACAATGAAGTTTGTTTAAACGGAATAAATTATGGGGGTTCAATGATTCAATAAAAAAATGACATAGTTGAGATACTTGAAAAAAAAACCCAACAAATTTAAGAATCTGTTTATGTATTTGACCAATATATAAATATACTTTTGAAAATCCAAAAAGAATCACATTACTCACTTACCAAAATATAATATTAAAAATACACTTATAAGAATCACATAACTCACTGACCAAAAAATCAATTTAGCCTAAAAAAAAAAGTAATATAAAAGAATATTTGATAAGACAAACTAACAACCAGGCACTGAAAATCATCTTCACACATTCCACAAACCTACAAAAAGGCTTTTCCTACCTCTTTTGCCCACAAAAATTGTTGAATCCATCCCATTGTTTTTGTCAACTTTAGCTATTCAATTGGTACAAGCAATTGTTAAAAAGGAATAGTAATTGGAGTTGAAAAGAAAAGATTTGGTAGTTGGCAAATTGGTAAGATTTGCAACCATTCTTGACTTTGAAAGATTTGGTAGTTGGCAAATTAGTAAGATTTGCAACCATTCTTGACTTTGCTATGTTTACATATGTCATTAGTGACATAGGCATGGTTTTATCCTTCTATAAATAGAGCATTCTTGCTCATTTGTAGAACACACCAAGTTAGAGTGAAAAACCATTTTGAGAGCAAAGTGAGGTATTCCATAGACTATACAAAAAATAGTCTGTGAAGAAAAATAGAGTGTGAGCGATATTTAGTAAGACGGAAACCAAAAGAGTGTTGTTCCTTTTGAGTGTGTAGTAGTCACTTTGAGTGTTGTATTTGTGACTACACAGTGTAAAATTCCTTACTATAATAATATCAGTTGCTCCTCTTGGCCCGTGGTTTTTTCCCTTATTCAGAAGGGTTTCCACGCAAAATTCTTGGTGTCGTTATTTTCCCATTTTATTTCCATTACTTTTACCATATATACTTTTGTACTTGTCCGCGTTTTCCAACAAATATACTTTTGAAAATCCAAAAAGAATCACATTACTCACTTACCAAAATATAATATTAAAAATACACTTATAAGAATCACATAACTCACTGACCAAAAAATCAATTTAGCCTAAAAAAAAAAGTAATATAAAAGAATATTTGATAAAACAAACTAACAACCAGGCACTGAAAATCATCTTCACACATTCCACAAACCTACAAAAAGGCTTTTCCTACCTCTTTTGCCCACAAAAATCACTAACCGAATTCTCATTCTTGAATTTGTTACAACTTACAAGTGTTTTTGCTGATAAAATTGGTGTTTAATTCCATTGGATTGAGCAAGGGTTTTGATTCAATTCATCTTTTTTTAGATGTCGAATTCATGTATGGTTGATGGATTTTTCTCAAAACTATCAGAGGATTTGGTTCTCAATATATTTTTCAAGCTAGAAGATGATCCAAGGAACTGGGCTCGTTTATCTTGTGTCTCAACGAAATTTGCATTTCTGATTCATACTATTTGTTACAAATCGAAATGCTCTGCAACTATTCCTTCGGTTGTTTCCGATCTAGTAAGTTCCACGTCTTCGTGTCCTCCAGGTGGGTGGTCTTCACTTTACAAGCTAGCTGTATGCTGTCCTGGTCTTCATCAAGCTGGTGTTCTTCTGGAGAATTCTGATTTTGGGCTTGAACGTGAAATTGGTCCGGATGAGAGTTATTCGGGTCGGGTTTTCCCTAAATCTGAGCTGATTCCTTCTTCATCGAGTAATAATAATAATCGGTGTGATTCTGGTGAAGTTGTTGATTGTGGTTGGTCTTTGTTTGATGATCTTATGTTTGATACTGTTTATGATGCTTCTGAATCGAGTTCAAATCAGATTGAGGTCGTCGAGGAGGAACCCACAAGCTTAGTGGTGAATCCCACAAGGTAAAAAGATATATACTTGCTGTGCTTTATGTGTTTGCATTAAGTAATTTTCATGTTATTATGTATGTATTGCACTACCTCGATGAAGTAAATTAATTAGACAGAACATGACAAAGCTTCAGCTTACCGAGGAAATGACCTTAGATAGGACACTATTGAGGATAGTGATAAGGGTTGGAAATTAGTTAGAAGTATATTGATTAGACACAACATGACATAGCTTCACCTTACTTGGGAAATGACCTTAGATAGGACACTATCGAGGATTCTGATAAGGGTTGGAGGTTAGTTAGAAGTAGATTGATTAGACACAACATGACAAAGCTTCACCTTACTGTGGAAATGACCTTAGATAGGATGCTACTGAGGATACTGATAAGGGTAGGAGGTTATTTAAAAGTAGTAGATTGATTAGACACGACATGATAGAGCTTCACCTTACTGAGGAAATGACCTTTGATAGGATGCTGTCAAGGATTCTGAAAAGGGTAGGAGGTTAGTTAGAAGTAGTAGATTGATTAGACACGACATGACAGGGCTTCACCTTAGTGAGGAAATGACCTTAGATAGGACACTATCGAGGATACTAATAAGGGTTGGAGATTAGTTGGAAGTAGATTGATTAGACACAACATGACTAAGCTTCACCTTACTGTGGAAATGACCTTAGATAGGACACTATCGAGGATACTGATGAGGGTTGGAGATTAGTTAGAAGTAGATTGATTGGACACAACACAATTAAGCTTCACCTTACTGAGGAAATGACTTTAGATAGGACGTTATGGAGGAGAGTAATTAGGAGAGGAGGTTAGTTAGATAGTTGAGAGTTGTCTTACGTATTCTTTAATACTGTTAGCTGTAGTATTAGTCATAGTATTACTCTTGTAGTTGTTTGTGCTTTGAGTTCAGTTATTATCAATGGTTTCTTTTGCACTTTGAATATCGTATTATCTGTAATGACTATTGTTTTGGATGATTTGTTAGGTTATTTATAGTAATTTCTCATGACTTTCTTCATTTCAGTTATATATTTCTCTATATTCCTTAGGCCTAAGTTGCTCATACTCTTCAAAAATGTTGCCGTACTTGTGTTGGATCCTTAAAAAATGCACAACCTCTGAAAGATGCGAGACAGACCTGACACACACCTACACCTGATGACATTTTTGAAGAGTCCGAGCAACATAGCTTTAGACTATTTCTTTTTGAGCTGAGAATCTATTGGGGCAAGAACCTCTCACAACCTCTCTACCTTTAAGGTTGTGGTAATGTATGCGTGCATTCTAACCTCTCTAGACTCCACTTTGTTGGATTACACTGGGTTGGGTATGATATTGTTGTTGTTGTTTATGTGTATTGTTTTCTCTGTAAATAATTGGTAGCAATTTTTATTTACTTATTTTTTTGGCTGAATTCAGGCTTTCGAAGAGGCGAAAAATTTACAGATCGCCTTGTTCACATTTGGCTTCTGGTGTATGGAATTTGAGCCGTGAGCAGGGGAATAAGCTACTAGCGAGTAGATTCAAAGGGGATTGCTTGTACATATGTGATTGGCCTGGTTGTATTCACATGGAGGAGAAGAGGAATTACATGCTATTTCGTGGGATTTTCAAGAATTTCAAGCAGTCAAGGGTATGGAGGACGATTAACGATGGCAATAGGAAGAAGATCGATCTGAATTGTGCATTTTGCTCATCGAAACAGACGTGGGATCTGCATTCAGCCTTCTGTTTGAGGAGGTATTTCGGGTACCATGATGATGGAGAACCAGTTGTTCGAGCTTATGTCTGTGAGAATGGCCATGTTTCTGGAGCATGGACTGATTGGCCATTGTATACTTGAATTGGTTCTATACCAATTATGGGGTAATCACGTTAACTTGAACTGATATTTTGGTGTTTCTGTGACTAGCATTTGGTTATTGTTTGCCATTTTAGGCTGTTTTGGGATTTATCTATATTGTGATTGTTCACAATAGTTTCTGCCATATTTGCATTATAGAGTGTAACAGATGAAGTATTTATATTATTTGAGTTCTTCTTCAGTTGATTCTTCTACTTATAGTGAATGTGAAATCCCGTTGAATGGTTGTTGTTCAGGAAGCTAATTTTCATTTTCGATTGAGAAAATGGCGGGCCTAATGAGCTTCTCCATTATCGTCTCTTTGCTTTGCTTTCATATAATGACTTTTGACTTTGCAGTAGTCATTTCATCTGGGGAAGAGAGAGAAAAATTGTTCGGTTGAAGCTCGACCTTATGATCTGAAATGAGTCATAACGTGAAACACTTAGCTCACGATCTAAAACCTATCTCCACTCCAAGCTCAGTTTAACCTGATCCGTCATGCTTTGAAATGCACGGAGTCATTGTCTGATACTGACGCTATATAAAAGGCTGCTCTTATGAAACTTAATGACGGTTAGGAGCTTGTTTGGATGTGCTTATAGTTTATTCATCAAAAGTCATAAGTTTGGGTCGAGCTTGTGCCTGGTTCGGGTTAACTCTCCTATGTGATTTGCGAGCTATTGCATAGGAGTGGGGGTTTTATCCTTTGCACACCCAAAGGATAGCGACTGCGAATTTTCCTTGTCATAGTTTTTTTTAAAATTTATTATTTTGACTCAATCAAAGCAAGTGCTAGATCCATTTGAGGTATTTTCAGAAGCACATATAGGGTTGTGAAAGATATTGCTTATAAATTTATCAAATTTCAGGTTCTTTCATGTAGTGATAATTGTGTTTTACTAGAAGATGATAGTTATAAGAACTCTTGATGTTAGTTAAGTTCTTGTCTCTCTTGATAACGATGTGGTCAGACCAACTTGTATGTATTTCAACTATTTCAATGAGTACATGTTACTTAATAACGGCATGACTAATGTTTAAACGGATGAAATAATTACTTAGTATTTTCTTGTGTCCGACATAATTTGCACTCATTGAGAATATACTTCTACTTAAACTATAGAATGAGTGTGACTGGAGGTGACAGTTTGAACCTATATAAATGAAATGAGTCTATTTTGTCTATATTAAATGACTTGGATAACTTGTATTTTAATTGATTAAATATGAGTTTCAAGCTATTTTAGGAGTCTTTATAATATGGTCAAAAATAGGTTAAACATGGATTTCCATATTGACCATAATACATCACTTAGTTTTCACCTCCATTCAAAATTCTTAATTGTGCTAAAAATTAAAAAATTTAATACTAATTTTCAAACTTAATTGAAAAAACAGATTATCTTTTTTTAGCTTTGGAAAAAAAAAAAGTTTAGGGTAGTTTGGTGGATTGGGGGGGGGGGGGGTTGGGGTGCCTGATGGAGGGGGTCAATTTTTTTGTTTTTGAAAAACAAATCCTTTTTGATTTTGAAAAACAAAATAAAATTAGGGGTCAATTGGTGGATGGTGGGAGGTGCGGTAGGGGGGTAAATTTTCTTTTGAAAAACAAATTCTTTTTGATTTTGAAAAACAAAATAAAATTAGGGGTCAATTGGTGGATGGTGGGAGGTGCGGTAGGAGGGGTAAATTTTCTTTTGAAAAAATAGATTTTTTTTTTGAAAAATAAAAAAATTTAGGAGTCGATTGATGAAAGGTGGGGGAGGGGATAATTTTATAATTTTATTTATTTATTGCAAAAACAGTTTTAGGGTTAAGTTGGTTGGAAAGGTGGAGGTGCCGGGGAATGGAGTAATTATTTTTTTCTAAAAACAATTTTTTTAAAATGGGTTGGAACCATATTACCCAAATCCATATTTACCCTTGTTCTATTTGAATGAATGGTAACCCAAATCACTTTTGATCAATTAACATTTAATCTATTTAAATTCGATCCGATCTAATCTAATCATTCGCTATCCCTGAGTGTGACAAATCGAATAAATTTATTATAACAAAGAAAAGTATATTAAACGAATCTCGACATTTTTAAATCAAGGAGATATTATATTGATTAGTGACTCTGATTTATATTAATTATGCATAGTTCTTTTCATTTTGAAAAATGATTATTTATTTATCTATAGAAAAAAATAGTACTTTTTTAGACATATCAAAATGAAAAGTAACATGCTTAACTGAAATAGAGGAAGTACTGATATTATGTTTATTTTTATGTTTTATGTCAGGACAATTTAATATTAGTTGCAAATTATTAGTTTTATTTTTGAACTATTAATAAATTTTAAAAACACTCATATAATTAACTATTAAACTTAGATACACCTTTTATCTATTACATAAATAACAAGTTAATCTCAAACTCGAGGATTGAACTCTTAATAAAATATCGAGATAAATATTGAAAATATTTAAATTAGTCCAGTAATAAAATATTTGGAGACGATAAATAATTCGTAATTAATTGTGGGAAGGTTGAGAATTATTGGTGGCTGCTACTAATACATTTTCTCCATTAACAAATGCCACTTGTAAATTTTTTTATTATTGCAGTTTGAAAATTTGGGAAAATAATAATAGTACTAATATCACATAGAGAGCGAAAAGTAGCAGAGCCCAGCACACAAATTACAAAAATGCCGCCGGCGAAGCAGCTCCGGGATCTGTTCACGGCGATACTGCTTGTTTTTATGATTGCAGCGGCGGCGAACTTGCCGGGTATGGTACTTTCCGGCGCCGGTGATGTCCGCAGATCGGATTTTCCTGATACTTTCGTTTTCGGTGCCGGTTCTTCTGCTTATCAAGTTAGTTTTTTTAACCATCAATTATTATGTGATTGTTTTAAGTTGATTTTTAGTATGCATTCAATTAAATCCAACATTTTCTTCACAGAATATTGGTATATGTATGCAAAAACTATACCTTTTTAGTTTGTCTTTTTAATTAGTCTAAAATAGAATGATAAATATCTTCGATAAAATATCTATCATTTATTTTAGATTAGAAATATTAATAATCTTCCTTCTTTTTTTAAATTTCCCCGTGAAGTTTAAGTAACTCATATTAATGAGAGAGAGAGAGGGAGTATAAGTTAGTCTGACTTGAGATGAAATTTTAGAAAGAAAAAAATATTTTTGAAATTTGTAATCTAAATTAAGTTATAGATATTGGTGTAGTTAAAAATTATTTTACTAAAAATAAAATATTTCAAGTCAAATAAATTACGTAAATTAAAATAGAGAAAGTATTACGTTTTGAATCAAAGAAAGACTCATCTAGAATTTCTTGAACATATGTTTTAGGTGGGAATTGATTCCTTTTCCACTAGGTAAATACTCTTCCTCTCATTTCATATTAGTTTAATTTTTGACGTGTTTCACACCTTTAAAAAAAATAGAAATAAATTGAATTTATTTTTTCATTTTTACCTTTATTAATTATTGTCAAATTTATGATTGAAATTCAACATTAACTAATAAAGCGTAAAATTGAAAGAACACTCTTCAAGTAGTCATGAAAACTGAACAATTAAATTAATTTAAAAAATGAAAAACGCCTCAAAAATTAAATTAATATTGAATAGAGGAAGTAATATTTAACCTATTGTAACAATCAGAGGTTTTTGGAGTACGAGTGGAAACAAATGCTTCCTCTGTCCGGTATTATTTGTCATGTTGCACTTTTCGAAAGTCAATTAAATTAATTTTCAAAATTAAATTAAATCACATTAATCCGATGTTTTGAACAAAAAAAATCAGATGTTCTAAAACTAAATGAAAAATACTGTAAATTGCAACTTTTTGCATATAGATGAAAAAATACATTTTAAAATGTTAGTTAAAATTTTTATAATTTAATTTTAAAAATAAAAATCATGACAAACAATAATATTATATTAAACGTAGATAATAATTAAGTACATGAAATCCCTAGTTATGCGGGGAGACCATACGTTCTCGTGCATTATAATATACACAATAAATACGCCACTGAGATAACTAGAAAATATATTTGTGCATGAGTTTCAGTGTATAGAATATAGTGTTGATTACTGATTAGCAAATACCTATAAAATAGATACTAACCTATGTGCGATGGTGGAGCCAAGATTTTTATGTAAAAAAAATATAAAGAGGTAATTGACACATGAAGAAAGCGGATGATTCAAAATCTATTTTATATATATAAACGATAATTTTAACTTTATACGTATTTAGTTTAAATTCTTAACAAAGATGATTCATCTTAACCCCATATGGTATCCTGTCTCCACCTCTGACTACGTGGTACGTTTATCGAAAGGTTGAAGGGGCAGCATTTGAAGATGGAAGGATGCCTAGCATTTGGGACACCTTTGCTCATGCTGGTTTGTCTCTTTGATCCTTGTGGTTTGCTTCACTAATCTCAGAACACTGCACCAAAAATTGATGTTTAGCGGCAATTAATTAACGACAATAGCTTAATTGCGTGTTCTTAGTGACAATTAACATTCTTTATAAATGTCCTAAAGCCTAAAGTGACGTTGAATCTAATGACAATTCATTAGTGCTAGTAAAGACATTAGTACTCTTTGTTAATGTGCATATTTGTTACCTCTAAACGTTGTTTTTGTTGTAGTGGAATATGAAGATATGGTTTCTTTTACCTTGCATATTATGGTTGTTTCACAGGCTAAATTGATAGATTTGTAATCACATTTTACTTTTCTACACCATATACTAGTAATTTCCAAGGATTATTATGGTAGGGGATGGGGCAAATGAATTTGCCCTGTCCCTACTGCAGCAGAAAATGACACTAGATTGTACCAACACTAAAATTTTCAGGTATTTATGGAGGAGCCAACGCGGATGTATCTTGTGACGCATACCATAAATACAAGGTCCGAAAGATAGTTCAACTTTGAGTTCATGTAATTGATTATCAGTTACACTGCTTGTTTATTTGCAGGAAGATGTTAAACTCATGGCTGATATGGGTTTGGAAGGGTACAGGTTTTCCATTTCGTGGTCGAGACTTATTCCAAGTAGGCTACATTATCCAACTACTTCGTATAATCGTATCTATAAGGTTGTTATAAGGTTTGTATTTCGTTTCATTCCTTGTTTTTGTTTAATCATGTAGATGGAAGAGGTTCGATTAATCCTAAAGGGTTACAGTATTACAACAATCTCATCAATGAGCTCCTCCATCATGGTTTTAAACAGATCCCCTTGTTACTTTTTCAATTTCAAGTTTAAATTTCCGCGTGATAGTAATAGATGATATATCACTTGTTTGATTATATTTTGTAGGAATTCAACCACATATTACGTTATGTCACAGTGATATACCACAAACGCTTCAAGATGAATATGGTGGATGGATGAGTCGAAAGATAATGTGTGATGAAGATCGAGTACTTCTAATTTTACTTCATAATTTGGCTACTGTATTCTTTTACATCTAACTGAATGCGTAAAAACTGTTTCTGTGTCCCTTTTAGCGATGATTTCACTGCTTACGCGGATGTGTGCTTCAAGGAATTCGGTGACAGGGTTTCACATTGGACTACATTAAATGAAGTCAATGTGTTCACTATAGGTGGTTATGATAATGGGATCACACCCCCAAATCATTGTTCCCCACCTTTCGGAGCTGAACCCTGTTCCGTAGGTAACTCTTCAACCGAGCCATACATAGTAGCTCATAATATACTACTTGCTCATTCAGCCGCGGTGAGACTATACCGGAGAAAATACAAGGTAGCACCTTTTGAACTAAACTACTATTATACTTAAGCCCCAAAATTTTGCTGATGGTGTGCCTGTGTCGCTGCAGTCAACTCAACATGGTTTTGTGGGATTGAATCTCTTTGCATATCGACCACTTCCTTGTACAAATGTAACAGCTGATATAAATGCAGTACAACGAGTTTATGATTTCTACATAGGCTGGTAAAAATGCAGAAGTTCGTTTCTTGGTCTGTTAACATATCTATCGTACCAAGCTGATCTTGTGGAATGTTGTCATGATTCATATTTTTCAATGCAGGTTTGCCAATCCCTTAATATTTGGCGATTATCCTGATGTAATGAAGAGGAATGTTGGGTCTAGATTGCCCGAATTCACACACGAAGAGTCTATGCAAGTTAAAGGCGCTATAGACTTCTTAGCACTGAATCATTATCAAACAATACATGTCAAAGATAGCTCCAGCAGCCTTGAGAGTAAAATCAGGGACTACACCATTGATGGAGCATTCGAACTAATATGTAAGAATAACGACTTACTCTTAACTTGATCTGTTCGATTTACATTTAAAGATAGTAGTCATCTTAAGCTTGGTAATCAAGGTAATCTTCTTTTACCAAGCTGATGACGTCAATCAGTTACGTTCTCCTTTATATATTAGCCTGACATGATGAAATTCACTACATCAACGTCTTCCCCGGGTTTTTTTTGTAACATTATGAACTTGTGCAGACACCGAAGAAGATTCTCCACCAGATCAGGTGAATCTCGCTAACATACATGAAGACATGATGACTTTGCCTTGTTTATAATTTTTTTTTTTCAAAAAAATTCATTTGACAATTTGTTCAGTTTGAGTATCCAGTGACACAACCAGGGCTAGGAGGAATATTAGAATATCTCAAGCAAGCTTATGGCGATATTCCAATATATATTCACGAAAATGGTTCCTCTTCTCTCTCTCTCTCTCTCTAATGCTCCAGGATTTCTGAGCCTTTTGAAAGTTGGTTTAGAGGCTTTTTTCGCCTTAAGTAAAAAAGTCTGAGAAAGCTCGATCCAATCTATTTTCCAGGTCAAATGACAAGACGAAATGGTACGTTAAATGATACAAGAAGGGTGGAATATCTGCAGGCTTACATTGGGAATGTGCTTGAAGCTATGAGGTAATCTCTTCTTTCACACAGCGCGTTTTTAAAACACGTAGATCAAGCATTTAAGCATGTCTTCGTTTCAATCTAGTGATCTTAAACGATCACAATTGTGTAGTCACCACATTCTCAACAAACCATCTTAGACTTTTAAGTCCAATACTGGCCGAGTCAGAATTTTCACTAAAGGATTCAAAATACAGAGAAGTAAAACTCATGAAGAAGCTAAGAGGATTCAACATCTACTATACATCAATATATGTTTCTGGCACCCCGTGTGCCCTCTTGCTCTGCCTATGCTTGTAACCACGAAGCAATTATGTTTAGACGATATTCATGATGTTATGTTTCTGTTTTAGGAATGGATCAAACGTGAAAGGCTATTTCGTGTGGTCATTCTTAGACTGTTTTGAGTTACTGGATGCATATGGTTCAGGATTTGGCTTATACTATGTGGATTTGGATGACAAAGAGTTAACAAGATATCCAAAGCTTTCTTCACATTGGTACACTAATTTCTTGAAGGGGAAAGACTCCAAACATAGTGAAATTCATCAGATTGAAGATAAAGTACTTCATTCTTCACAATAAGTATTTGTGGTTTCATTTGTATCTTCACAATAATGATGTATTATTTCCTAAGTTGGGGTGGACTCTTCACTTTCGATGCTGTATCCGTGTCGAATTCTCTAAAATGCACTACTTTTGGAGAATCCGACATGCGCCCGCTAATTTTTGTGAAGAGTCGTAGCAACATAGATTATTTTAAATGTTAGGTGTGTTTTATTCTAATTCTTGCAAAGAGTAAATAGAAGAGGAGTATCTTAGTTACATTTGTCCTTCGTTATACTATCGAACCAGATATTTATATAAATATTCAAATATGTCCCTATTAATTTGATTCGACCCACTAAATTAAATAATCAATATCAAATTAAACCGAAATGGAAAAAAGTTCTACCAGATACTCAAACAAATTATAAGAAAACAAAATTTTTAATTTAAAATATAGTAAGAATTAGGGTGGGAGCTATGACCCGATTTATAACTCATTTCACTTCAATCCATTTTAATCCAAATAAGAACGAAAAACTTACATAAGTATGATATGTTAAGAAAATATTTACCATTAGTAGTAATATAATTTTTTCCCACCTATAATGCAGTTTTAATATATATTACAAAAAATAAATTATAAAAATCATATAATACAAATTTTATCGATGGATAATACACTTACCGCATATTTTGATACACTTATATTTTTTTACCAAACAAGCATAATATATTTTAAAACATTTATAATACATATATATCGTAATATTATTATAAATGATGATAGATGAAAATAATAATAATTATTTATCAAAAAAAGTACTACGTGAAAATAATTTTTTCAATAGTAATTAAGCAGGTTGATGACCCAATAAATAATAGGAAAAATTAGTAAACTAGTCAAAATAAATAACATATTTAGTAAAAATATCCATACTTTATAAATATTAGCAATAATATCAAAAATGTCATTATTTTAAAAAATTTATGTGTCCCAATTTTCTTCCTATTTTATCCTCTTTTTCAATTAATTCTATATATCCTTTTTAAAAAAAAAAAATCATTCTCTCTCATATTTATCTTTTCAAATTGTTAATTCTCTCTCCCATTTAATTTTTTTTTCTCTCTCATGGTTATCTTTCTGATTTTCCTCCAACATTCAAGTTGCAAATATTTTTTTGCCATATATTTTGGTTGTTTTTTTAATCCAAAATTGAATCAACAAGAATCCCTTTGATTAAGGTATCTCTAATCTTTATCCTATTTTCAGATTTCTTTTCTAATTTTATTTTTGTTTAAATCTTAAAAAAATATTGTTTGTTTTTTTCAATTTCCGTTATGATTTACTCTCCAATGGCTGAATCCAAGAGGCTTGCTAGAGGTATTCATCTTAATCAACCATTTCTGGTGATTTTTCATTCTTTAATAATTTATTACTTAACAAATAGTGTATAATGTATGATCCGCTGCTAAAATGAGGAAAGAAAGAGGGTAAGAACATTTACATGACTCATTGGTGTGCAAAACCTTCCTCAAATTCAGAACGCAAATGTAGAATCTATGTCTACTCGTGAGGATCTTGAAAAAGACGACGAAGATCGGATAGTTGTCGAACAATTTTCTATTAGTTTGTTTTGTATTTATAGTTCTTTTTTAGAATTTGGTATGCTTTCTTAATTTGTATTCAAATCACTATGTATACTATCGGTATTTGTATTTATTAAAAATTTCATGTTGCATGGTTTATGAATCTTGTATTTGTCCCTAATTTGTATTCATCCAAATGTATGTCAACTAGTTATGTATTTTATTTATAAGAAGAACAACTTTCTATTAGTTTATTTGTATTTGAATACAAATACAAATAATAGACATATCGGAATGAATACGACTTAGAAAAGGAAACAAGATTTTAAAAAGAAAAATAAATACACAGTGAAAAATATATACGAATACAAATGTATTTCTTAAATAGCTACAATTTATTTGACATACATGTTTGAATGATACAAACTAAAAAGGTATGTCAACTGAATTTGACATTTTTTTTCTAATTTGTATTTATTCTAAAGGTATGTCAACGAGTTATGTATTTTATTTAAGAATGAGTACACCAAATATTCAATTATTTCTTTTCAATTTTATATTTCATTCACTTTTTCATCATACTAATTTTTTGTATTTTATATATTATTATACAAAATTCTAAATAAAAACTAGAATAAATAGAAATACAAATAAAATACATATTGAAATGAATACATACAGGATTTTTGAAGAAAAAAATAACTATATAGGGAAAAAATATATGAAAATACAAATATATTTCTTAAATGACTATATAGATAAATTCGGCATAATATTGGAATGAATACAAACTAATAAAAAACTATAATAAATATAAATAGAATATATTGTGGAATGAATATAATTTTAAAAAGGTAAAAATTCTGGAGAAAAAAAAAATTTAAATTTTATTTGAAAATGTAACTGATGAGAAAATTAAGGATGCTTGCCTTTTTTTTGAAATATTCCCCCTTAATTTTCTCCTTTTTGTTATTAAATAATTATATTCTTTAAATAAAAATAAATAATAAAAACATAAATAAGATACATAACAAACTAAAATGACATTTTTACTAAATATTGAAATTGTTGCTAATGAGTCCTCTTAAATGCTAAAATATTGACATTTTGAAAAATTTTAATTCAACCCATTTTGAGCATTTTGTGTTTTGGATAATTGTTCTTGTTTAAATTCTCGTTTAAGAGCAAGAGAGTGCGAGACAAGTAGAACTGTCAATATGGGCTAGCCCATCCCATTCGGGCTAATCCATACATGCTTCGATATTTTACGAGTCAGGCCGGGCTAACCCATTTTTGATGTGGGCCAGAAAATGGCAGGCCCAACCCACAAGTACGTGGGCTACAGACTTGCCGAGCCAGCCTATTTTTTTTAAAAAAATTATATTATTTTTAGAAGGGAAAATTGTATAAAATAGCAAACTAATAACCTAAATTAAATGAAATAGCTAGGGTTTGATTTAATTGTGCTCCATAGCAAACGTTGACAAAAATTTGCCAGGCGTCTCTCTCCCAAAAGTCTCGCTCGCCACTCTCCCATTCTCGCATCTCTCGCTTTATACACAGAAGTGTATAATTTCTGTTTCTGTTTTGTATAAAGCGAGAGAAAATTGTATATACACATGCAAAAATGTATATCTTCGTGTTATACACTTAATTATATAATTTACAAACATTTTACTTCAAATATTGCAGAGAAAAAGGCCAAAGAATTATACAATTGTGAATTATACAATTGCAGTGAAATACAATTTTTTCTAGCTTTATACAACAGAAGTGTATATATTGTGTTTCTGTTTTTGTATAAAGCGAGAAAAACATATATCTTCTTGCTATACACTTATAATTATGCAATATACATATATTTTAATTCGATTCAACTGTATGCAAAGCAAATTATACAATTGCATCGAATTATACAATTTAGGCCAGCGAATTATACAATTTAGGCCAGCGAATTATACACTTTTATATGTATAGCGAATTATACAGTTTTTATGTTTGCTATGGAACGCAATTATGCAAAGTTTGCTATATTATACAAATATGATTTTTTTGTTTGCTATATGTGAAAGTTGCCCTTTTTAGAATTATTAAATTAAATTATAAATTATAATTTTAAAATATTTAAACATCGACAAAACAATATTACATGATGTTAATGTTACTACTTTTTAATCAAATTTACAATTAAATTTATTTTTATAATACTCAATTTTTCTTTCAAGTAAAAATATAAATCAGCAGGCCTATTCCTACCGATATTTCTCAAGCCCCACAAATCAGCAGGCTTATTCAGGCCAGGGTAAAAAACCCTTTCCCAAATGGGCTCCAAAAATTATAGCACAACCCTATTAACTCCCGAATTAGACCAGGCCAACCTAACCGGCCTGACCCATATTGACGGCTCTAGAAACAAGCGTATAAAGTTTCAAACTATTTGATTGCTTCCACCAGTAAGTGTTGCTAAATTGACTCATTCAGGTGGCACGAAAACATTAATATTTTCTAGTATGATCCACAACAATAACAAAAATGAGTTTATAATAAAAAACTTTCACGTAATAATGATAGATATTATAGTAATGTCAAATATTAATAATGTTAAATGGCTATAAAAATTTGGCCTAAATCTGATTAAAGTAAAAAGTCATTATTTCAATTTCATAATACTTTTCCCCATATTATCAAATCAACGTAACATAGAAACACAAGACTATAATATTAATGTATGACTCTCTTGAGTTGCTATCAACTAGGCTCCAAGCTTATGCACTATATGATTTTTTCGTAATATGTCGATGTCTATTATATCTAAAGTATTTTGAGTATCAATAGTTTTAATTAGAATATTCTCAAATTATATTAAAAAAAATTATTTAAATATGTATTATAATTTTTTTTTTCTATACAATGTTTATTTTTTATTGTTATTTGAATTTTTACTTTCTACTAGAAGAGTTTATTGAATTTTGAGATACACCTATTAAATATCTTTAATGAAAATGACACACCTCAAACTTGGATAAATTTCCTACAAATATTCGTGAATAAAGTATTTTCCGCAAGATTTTGCATTGATAAATTTTTTTATAATAACATTTTTTATCCAGTTATAAATTTGTGGTTGTAGAAGACAAAATTGAGATATGTTATATAACAAACTTACGGAAGCTACAAGAGTACTTAATAATTCCCAATTAAAAAACAGAGCCGGCTGCCGGCACACAAGAAGGATGATAATTCCGGCGAACCACCAGCTCCGACGTATATTCACGGCGGTGATCCTTGTTTTTCCGGTTCTAGTTTTCGGCCTCCGGAGAACAGACTTCCCTGATACTTTCGTCTTCGGTTCCGGTTCTTCTGCTTATCAAGTCAGTAACTTTTATTTAAAATGTACGATTTAACTTATATACTCTGACGGGCAATAACAATAGTTAACTTGCGAAACGTAAATAATATACGGTAATAACTGAGCTCACGGTAAAATAGTTATCTATATCTAGTGAATTTCATAATACATATGCAGAGTTTGTGCAAAAAAGCTATTTTATTCACGTGAATCCATAACTTCGAAGCTAAGTCCGATTCTGCTGATATGTGTGTATATATGAATGTACAACATTTAGTAGCAAACTCGTGTTTCGTTTTGATGAAAGGTTGAAGGTGCAGCATCTGAAGATGGAAGAACTCCAAGCATTTGGGATACTTTTGCTGATGCTGGTTTGTTCTCTTTAATCACTTATGATATTTTCGAAGATCGTTATGATAGAGGTGCAATTGATACTAAATGGTACAAGTTCCGTCCCTAAATGTTCATTAGGTGGATATGGAGGCGCTACTGCAGATGTATCTTGTGACGCGTATCATAAATACAAGGTACGGAAGAGGAAACATGATCAATTTAACTTCGCGTTTTCATAACTGATGATTAATATGATTTGCCTTGCAGGAAGATGTAAAACTCATGGCTGATACAGGTTTGGAAGGGTATAGATTTTCCATTTCGTGGTCGAGACTTATTCCTAGTAAGCTCTTTTGTTCAACTACTTAGTAAATATAACGTTGTTGTAAGCTTTATCGTTCTTTCTCATACCTGATTTTGTCTCTCTATGTAGATGGAAGAGGTCCTGTTAATCCCAAGGGATTGCAGTATTACAACAATCTCATTGATGAGATCGTCCGTCATGGTAAAGATCACATTTCCATATACACCAGTCCTAACTTTTTCCGAGTTGAGAAATGATCTGTGGCTTATCTGATTGATTCTGTTGAATTTTTTATTTTTCCTTAATTTGTAGGAATTCAACCACATGTTACTCTATGTCATAGTGATCTGCCACAAGTACTTGAAGACGAGTATGGAGGATGGATGAGTCGAAAGATAATGTCTGATGCAGAGTACTTTTAGTTTAGTTCATGTTTTGCTACACATTCGGAAGGATATAACATGATTGTTGATGTTTTTCCTTTTAGTGATGACTTCACTGCCTATGCGGATGTGTGCTTCAAGGAATTCGGTGATAGAGTTTTGCATTGGACTACCTTGAATGAGGTTAATGTATTCACACTAGGCGGTTATGATAATGGAATGAGCCCTCCAAATCATTGTTCCCCGCCCTTCGGAATGAGACCCTGCCCTATTGGTAACTCATCAACCGAGCCTTACATAGCTGGTCATAATTTACTGCTCGCGCATTCAGCTGTGGTGAGACTCTACAGGAGAAAATACAAGGTATCATCTTTAAACATCGCGATTACTATTTACTAGTGTACTTAATCCCCAAATGTTTGCTAAAAGTGTGTAGCGCTCCAATGCAGTCAACTCAACATGGTTTTGTTGGATTAAATCTCTTTGCGTTTTGGTCTCTTCCTTATACAAATAAAACAGCTGATGTAATCGCAGCACAACGAGCTAATGATTTTTACCTTGGCTGGTAAGATGAAGAAGTTTTTAGCTTATTTACATCTCGACTGTCTCAAACATTTAATGTCTAATAACTTCCCTATCCTCAATAAAGGTTTGTGAATCCGTTGGTATTTGGAGACTATCCCGATATAATGAAGAAGAATGCTGGTTCTAGATTGCCCAAATTCACGAAACAAGAATCTAAGCAAGTTAAAGGTGCTGTAGATTTCATAGCCCTGAATCATTATATGACAGTACGCGTTAAAGACAGCTCCAACAGCCTGGAAAATGATATCAGAGACTTCACTGCCGATTCAGCATTTGAATTTATATGTAAGAATGCATGACTAATGCATCGATCAAAATAAACAAAACGTGATCCATTTAATTGACAATAGAAGATAATTTTCAGCTTAAATTTGGTAGAGTGAACCAACACCAGTTTCTTTTGGTTTGATCTCAAAATTTAATGCTTCTATCTCTTTATTTATGTAGTGAAAAATGGCGGTACAGTTCCAGGCCAGGTGAGGCTCGCGACATTTTTCAATTCTACGGTGCACTTTGCCTTCTTTATATGTTTATATATTTTTCGATTGACAATCTGTTCCGTATCAGTATTCAGCGACAGAACCAGGTCTGCAAGGAGTACTAGAATATTTCAAACAAGCTTATGGAAATCCACCTATGTATATTCATGAAAATGGTTCCTTCCTCTCTCTCGTTCCTCTCATTCACACACCAACAAGCCTGATCGTGTTGTTCTATAAAAAGCCTGGTATTGTTTGTTTTGTCAGGTCAAATGACACCACGAAATGCAACGTTAAATGACACAACTCGGATAGAATATCTGCAAGCTTATATTGGAAATTTGCTTGATGCTGTGAGGTAATACCCCCTCTATCTTCACATTACACAATTTTGTTATTTAATGAGAGACGCGAAGGGGCTCATCAAAAGTACTCCCTTGACTTCTTCCTATGTTTACTTCTTTATATTTTGAATCTCCTAGCTCTCGACACTCTAGAGACGTGACACATTTTACTGATTTGTTATTTCTAGGAATGGATCAAATGTGAAAGGCTACTTTACATGGTCATTTTTAGACTGTTTTGAGTTATTCAACGCGTATGAATCCGCGTTTGGCTTATACTATGTGGATTTGAATGACAAAGAGTTAACAAGATATCCAAAGGTTTCTGCACATTGGTACTCTAATTTCTTGAAGGGAAAAAGCTACAAACATAGTGATAAATTACTACTTCATTCTTCTCAATGAGTATCTTTTTTCTTCCTCAAAATTTGTGTTTACAATCCCAGTTAGGGATTTCAAAAATTTCTCTATTGCAAACTTTTGCAAATAAGATTAATCGCGTATCCTTGTACAAGGATACATAGACACTATATTTTTTATTTTTCGAATTTTAGCCTGATGTCCAAAAGCAGGAATTTGCCCAGACTACATTGCAAACCTTATATATGCATCATCTTGGACGTTATGGTTAGCGAGATGTCAATACACCATCAGCGACGATGTATCGTACTATATATATATTGTATCGTATTGTATTGTTATAATCAATACAATATATGCATAGATTGTATCATTCTCCATTACGTTCCATAATTTGAATTATAAACTTAGAAGAGAACTTAGAAGATACTATGAAAAAGTAGGGTAAAAGGTAAAAGATAAAATATAAAGTGTTGCACTGAAAATGCTCCAATTTGAATCCCTCAACTTCAATAAAGTATTACACAAAAAATCTAAGTCATTTTGGGTGAAATTGATCTTGAAATTGCTTAATAAGTAAAGGGAAAAGAAGAAAAAAGGATATAGGGGTAGGAGAAAGTTTGATTGGATTGGAATTTAACTTTATCTCATTGAAAGATGTCACATAATAATTTTTTGTAAGTGGAAGATCCAAACGGCAAGGTTAAAAGTTGAATTATCATTTTACCCTTATATTAAAATAATTAAACAAATATTATAAAGTATCATTAAATATTTAATAAATAACTCATTTAGATTGGTGCATGAATCAAGTTTACTTTATTAATTAATTACTCTATTGTAAAAGTATTTGAAAAGTTTTTTCATTATACAAATTTGATATGGACTAAAATCATTATTAAATATCTACTCAAAGGTCATCACAGCTATTTCTATAAATTGCCTAGCATGATCTTCATGGAAATGACAAGATGAGGATGAGAGATTATCATGCAAAAATGAATGAACTTTGCTGATCATTTTGTATGTGCAGTAATTTTCTTTTTCTTTTTATCCGCTTCTTTCTTCTCCCCCCTACCCGCAACCCCGGCCCTCGAGGCTCCGCGCCCCGAGGAGCCCCCTCCTACCCGCTACCCCGGCCCTCAAGGCTCCGCGCCCCGAGGACCCCCCTCCCCCCTCCTACCCGCTACCCCGGCCCTCGAGGCTCCGCGCCCCGAGGACCCCCCTCCCCCCACCTACCCGCTACCCCAGCCTTCGAGGCTCCGCGCCTCGAGGATCCCCC